>JAAWXA010000003.1:63937448-63958034 GCA_038090715.1 Florisuga fusca | reverse complement strand
AGGAGGGGGGGAGGCGTTACAGAAATAGGAAACGGGAAGCTGTTGGGCAGGGAATTAATCAGAAGAGCTGTGTGGAGAGGTGGTGGCTTTGGGTGGGCTGATGGGAGGAGGGATGGGGACGTGTCCTTTCACTTTGCAGTCTGCTCCTACTCTCTGCTCCAAGCCGTGACCTTTCCAAATGAGTTACTCCCCCCCAAGTAGCATCCTCAGCCTGCGGAACATCACGCATCTCCTGGGACGAGGCTACAACCAGAGCAGCATCTCATGGGCATGGCTCATGGTGGTGCCCACTGGCTGAAAACTGTGGCCCTCATTTGGTCTTAAAATCAGCTGCGTTGGCACAAACCCAGCATGGTTTTTGTTTTACATTTTTACCTTTGGGGAGGGACTTTTTACAAGGACACGCGGTGATAGACACGGCGGAATGGCTTTAAGCTGAAGAGGAGAGATTTAGTTTAGACATGAGGAAGAAATTCTTCCCTGTGAGGGTGGTGAGACACTGGCACAGGCTGCCCAGAGAAGTTGTGGCTGTCGCATTCCTGGAAGTCTTCAAGGCCAGGTTGAATGAGTCCCTTCCAACCCAAACTGTTTTATGATTCAGTGATTTTGGGTGGCTTTTTACATCCCAGCACCTCCTGGCCAGGAGCACCCACAGCAGTGAGGATCACCAGTGGCACTTTCAGCCTCCCAAGTATTGCTCACTGGAGGCCAAACAAACTCACCTTGATAGCTAGCAGTAAGAGAAAGTTCTGTCCACCCTCTGGAGTTGTCCTCATCATGGAGACTCCATATCACAGGCATGGTCATGGGACACACAGATCCGGAAATGAAATCATGTTTTTGCAGCAGACTCATTTCCTCTGGGCTGGAGGAAAATGAGATGCTTGCACTCACCTCCTGGGGGTCTACACTGCACCCAGCACAGAATTGCAAGGGTTTGGGGTTTTCTGAGTGATATGTTTTAGAGGAGAGGTACAGAGCAAAGCTTAAGGCTCACTACGGCCAGTGCTGTCAAAATAACACCAGTAGCTGCTATGTTATTCTCACTTTTCTTAAAATAAGGAATTGATGACAATTGAAAAAGTGAAATGAAAGAAGTGGCCTTGTCCTGCCATGAGGCAGCCAGGAAGGTCAGGGACAGGTAGGTTTTTTTCTGCCTTGTGGAAAAAAGGGTGAGGGACTCTTGACTGAAATTCAAGTGAACTTTTTTTTGGAAAGGATCTCCTCCTGGTAAAGGGAGAGAGAGATAGGTCAGAGGACCTCCCCTTCATCCTCCTTCTCCTCTCCTCTCATAGTGTTAAATCCTTTTATCTCCATGGCTCAGGGCATGAAAGAATCATTTGTTTCCTGCAGAAGGACACATGGGATCTTTTGTGAGCAATTTTCATGGCAAAGCGACACTGAACATAATCCCATCCTGTCTGGCTGTTATCATCACCAGTCTGTGGTTACAGAGGTGTTCTCCTCCTTTGACCAGATCCTCTTTGTGGCTTCTGTTGAGGACAATTCTCAGGCAATACTGGCTCTCAGCCCAGGCAAACAGGGGCTCATTACGAGTTATAACCCCTGGGTCTGCCATGGGTTAGGGAGGAAGAGATAAAAAAAGTACTTCTCTGGCATTTAAAAGAGAGAGAGGATGTGTGGAAGAAAAAAAAGGGGAGTCTTGGGCTTGCTTGATCTGTATTTGTTTCTGCTTTGGAGTTAAGGCTTTGCTCCTTCTTCTGGAAATGAGAGCAATGAGTTTGCATCAGTCAGCTCTTCTGCAGTGCAACACACCAAAAAAAAAATAAAAATCATAGAATCACAGAATAGTTTGAGTTGGAAGGGACCTTTGAAGAACATCTAGTCCAGCCCCCCTGCCATGGCCAGAGACATCTCCCAATAGACCAGGTTGCTTCAAGCCCCATCCAACCTGGGCTGGAACACTTCCAGGGATGGGGCAGCCACAGCTTCTCTGGGGAATCTGTTCCAGTGTCTCACCACCCTCACAGCAAAGAATTTCTTCCCAATATCTAATCTAAATCTCCCCTCTTTCAGCTTAAAACTGTTCCCCATCATCCTGTCACTGGATGTCCTTATAAAAAGTTCCTCCCCAGCTTTCCTGTGAACCCTTCAGGAACCAGAAGGTTTTATAAGCTCTCCCTGGAGCCTTCTCTTTTCCAGGCTGAACAACCCCCACTTTCTCAGCCTGTCTCCATAGCAGAGGTGCTCCAGACCTCTGATCATATTTGTGGCCTCCCCTGGGTTTGCAGCTTCATGTCCTTCTAACACTGGGGACCCGAGAACTGGACATAGCACCAAAGGTGCGATTTGTTTCTCTCCAATCTAAGTAAATTTAATAAATATTTAAATTAAATATTTAAATTTAATAATAAATTTAAATTTAAATTAAATAAATTTTAAATCTACATTTTTTCCCAATGCTGCAGTGAGAGACAGTCCCTGGACAAACAATTGGTATTAAGCCCAGAGCAATAAAACTGCAGAAAAATGTGCAGAAAAACGACTGCAGCAGCATCTTCCATTCTTGTGCAGCAGCACTGAGAAAAGAGTTTTATTTACTGCAACTGGAGAGAGGGGGTGGATGGATTTTGCTGCCAGATGAACACTCAAAAATCTGCAGGAAAGGTGTGGGGAGGAACAGGGGTGCCAATCCTCCACAAAAGGAGGATCCCACCCAGCTGAAGCTCTGGCTGGTCTCCACTTGTGTGTTGTGGGTGCAGCCCATGGTGGTGCACATTGCCTTGAAGAGTGTCAAGTTTTCGGCTTGGATTTCCTTGTCCTGAGGCCATCTCTGTGGCTGCTGTTCACCACAGCCATTGCCTTTTCATCCCGCAACAATTAATCTCAAAAATAAGTCTGCTTTAAGACAAGCAAGCTGTGGAAGAAAGTGTGAAAGGGAAAATATGCTAGCAGCCCTTTTAAGCTCTTAGTAAGGAAGTGTCACCTTCAGATCCAAGTTTGGGATAGGATATCTTTTGCAAAGGGCTTTTCAGTACTCCCAGCCAGCCCCATCCAGCAGGACCGGTTTTGCAGGGAGGGAATGGAGTGGTGAAGTTGTTTCTGGCTCATATATCACTTGTGTTGCCTCTTGCCAAAGGGATGTAGATCATTACCTACCAAAGGAGAGTGATTTCTACCTCTGTGGCACTTAGCATCACCTGCTTTATCTATTAGGATGTCCAGCATGATGCACATCAAATCTGCCCATGTGATGAGCACCCACTGGATCCATCCATCCATCCATCTCCCTGCATGATGGCTCACCACTTCCAAGAAGGAGTTGTTGCTTTGAATCCTATTAAATCACTGGTCCTGGCTTAATGATGAAGAATAAATTGGTCTTTTGACATCTCTTGACCTCTGTAGGAGAGGAGCACTAAGAGTGAATGCAGAGGTACAGAAAGATAAATTTCTCACAAGCTTTGTGGGTATCAGTTTGAGTCTTGGTTCTTCTCCCAGTTGCTTTTTTAGGCTTCATCACCCTGTGTCCCTTGAGAGACACATTACTACCACCCCAGGCAGGGCACACCTGGAGGATCATTCCAGCTTTCTCCCATCAGCAGAGCTTTGGACTCTTCCTCTCAATTTTTGCTAAAAGTGGTAAAAACGTAGTTGCAGTTTCCCAGGGTGGGACAGGGAAGCACTGGGGCAGGGATGCTGGTTTCCTGGCTTGCAGGGTCCCATCTGGCCACCAAGGCTGGCCCAGAGCCAAAGGACAGACCTGACCCTTTCTCTTTTGGACTGAGTTGAATGGAATTGTCTCTTCTACCTCTCCCTTAGTGTACATTTGCTTCCTGCCTCTCTGGGATGGGGCCGGGGCATGAAAAGGAAGCGAGAGAAGTGGGGGGGTTTCCTCCACCTTCCTTCCAACCCTTTCTTTCTTTACATCTCTTATGTGTTAGTTCTACCTTTAGGATAGAAACTTCTGCTGCCCTATTTATGGGGTAGTCCCATTTAGTGGCTGACTGATGCCTGCTCTCTAGCTTGGTGCAACCATTCTAATCCAGGCAAGTTGATAATACAGCTAAGGATAAAAAAACAAAATGACAGCCTCCCATCTGTCTAACCTGGGTTTCCTTTGCTTGGTCCCCATGTCTGGGTTTTGCTTCCTTACCTCCTCCTGTGTTCAGGGGTCGCTCTGTAAGAAATGTGACTTCCCTCCACAAATGCTCTTTTCCCACAGATTTAATGGAGCTGTTTTCTTGCAAACCCAGGGTTTCCTAAAATAATTCATCCTGCTAATTTGAGTTGAACTCACATCTTAATGGTGTTTTCAGAAAGAGCAGCTGGTGAAGGAATAGGAACCATGTTTCAGGAGAGGCTCTGCACATCTTTTCTCCTGGCTCTGCATTTCCCTGTTGAGATTCCAGAGCCCATTTGTAGACTCCCTGCCACCTCCAAACCCACCCTCTCCCCAGGCAGCTCCTCTGGGACCCCAAACCTGTTGCAGGAATCTAAACCTCATTCCTCAGGTCCTGGCTCAAGGATACCTCCATCTCTCCCCAGGTTCTGACGTGGTGGGGTTATTCCCTTGGGGTATAAATCTCAGAAACCTGATTTTTGAAGCACAACCAACTCTAATAAGCAGGCTCTGTAAGAGAAAATACTTTGCCAGTATGTCAGCATGGAAGAACAAAGCAGGTGTCTGGAGAGCAGCAATGGGATGGAGCTAAAAATCCAACCTTGGAAGTGTGACTCCTGTTTTGCAGGGTTGGAAATAATATATGGGTTAAAAAAATCAAATAGCCCTCTTCTGCACAGCCATCAACCAAAATCAGGTTGTTGTCTTGACTCCAGACAGATCCCTGGATGAAGTGGCTCAGTGCAGCTTGTGGTTCCTGAAGGGTGCAAAATTGGTCCAACTTTTCCTGGGGTGAATTTGAGCAGGAGCCCAGAGCTGGTGATTACCACGTGCAGGGGGGGAATTTCTCTCTGTGGCATTTGATGGAGCTCCTGCAGTGATTACAAACTGAAAAAAACAAACCCAAGTTTTTTGTATTCAGTCTCGTAGTGAATCCTTCAGCTCACTAAAAACCAGCTTTGTTATCTGAAAATGTAAAGTATTCTTCAGAAACCATCTGCAGATCTCCTTATTTATGATAATGAGAGAGAACTGAGCAATGCACAACCCTTGTTGTTTTGAGATGCAGATTTTTTCCCACTTAGGTGGCATCAGTTCTCAGTGAAACATTCTGTGGATTTCCTCAAAACCTAGTGAGCCGTTATTGAAGTTTTATTTCTAAGTGATGTAAAAACGAAGGGTAAAAAAAACATAGAAAATCACATGGGAATTTCATGGTTCAGGTGGTGACATTAAGGATTTACATGGTACATGTAGATGGAGCCTTTAATTTTTCTGGCTTGTTTCCCCTTTGATTTTTTTAAACATTTTTTCCCTTGAAATGAAATGCTGACTTAAAAAAAAAATTATGTGACTTTCTGAGGCTTTTCATAATAATAATCAGCTCAACAAGTACGTGCTGGTAGATTGGTGCTAACATTTGCAATGGGCAACTAAAGTGAACAACCTTAACATTAAAATAATGCAGCTCCAAGTAAATGCTTTTTGTATTTACTTGTAAATGTCTCCAGTGCTGTCCCATTCTTTCAGAGCAAGTAGAATAAATACTGTTTCCACAGTTCACCCAACTGGGAATTTCACTGGGAATTTCCCTGGGAATTTCACTGGGAATTTCACTGGGAATTTCACAAATTTTCATAGTATCATAGAATTACAGAGTGGTTTAGATTGTAAGGGACCTTAAAGATCATCCAATCCCAACCATTCCAAAGATCATCCATTCCAATTCCAATGGTCAGGGACACATCCCATTAGACCAGGTTGCTCCAAGTCCCATTCATCCTGACCTTGAACACTTCCAGGGATGGAGCAGCCACAGCTTCTCTGGGCAACCTGTGCTGGTGTCTTACCACCCTCAGTGGTTTGACTCTGGATTCAAGCGAGTGCCTGTTTTATGGTGATTTTCTGGTGATTATCTGAGTTTGGGAGGGGGAAAAAAACAAAGTTGAAATGTGAGCAGATAAAGAAACAAAGCTTGAGGTTGCAAAAAGAATATAATTTTCAGAATGGACAGAAGTGTCACCTTATTTATTTGTGGTTCCTCAAGACTCTATGAGGGAGAGACCCAGCATCCAGAACATCCCTTGGCTGTTCCCTTACAAGGGGTGGAGGTTATTTTATTTTGGGGATGACTTGCAGCACTTTGTGTGGGAGCTGGTGCATCTCCCACTTGAGGGAGACCTGGAGAACCCAGCAAATCTGTCCCTTCTCACCTTCCAACCTCCTTAAAATCTTGTGAGTTTGACTGTGTTTATTGTGGTGGTGACTCAGGCTTCCTCCTCTGCTCTGCTTTCTGCTGGACATGGTGATTCCAGAATGTGGCATTTGCTGTGAGTTTAATGAGCATGAGACAAACCCTGAATTAATGAGTCAGAGTTTCTGGGCAGCATTTATTTCTACAAACACCTGTTCTGGCTGGAAACCAAGGGTAGTTTCCTTATTTCAAAGTTTATCTTGGCATTTTGACTTTTCCCTAGGTGTCAGCTCTCAGGATGCTGCAACAACCCTCTCAAGCCCAGGAGAAAATCAGATCCCCACAACTGCAGACACCAGCAAGGTGCAGGAGGCCAACCCTACCATGGCTGTAGGAGAAACACCATCCACCTTCGCCACCTCACCTCCCACAACTGAAAAGACCACCCTTACAGGCAAGCTGGGAAACCCATCATCTTCCTCTCTGCACCCCAGCACTGCTCAGGGGACCACCCCTACCAGCAACCCAAGGAGACCCTCAACCGCGACGTCGTCCGCCGTAGTTCAAGGCATCACCTCCATGAAGAACCCAGGAAACCCACCCCCCACCACATCACCCCACCTGCTTCAGCAGCTCAGCTCTTCACCCAGCTCTGGACCTTCAACTGTTGTCACTGCTACAACCTCCAGGGGGGCCCAGCAGAAGATCCCCACCTCTCCAGCCAGCACGGGAAGCACAGCAGCCGCCACGGCAGCAAATCCCATCCCCACTCATGTAAGCAGCCCTCAAGCCACCTCAGGAGGTTTAGGGACCACTGTCTCATCCTCTCCCAGCGTGGGAGCTCAGGGAAACCAGCCCTCAAACCATCCAACCAGCACCACTGGGAGCACTGGAGTCCCAGTGAGCAGCTTTTCTCCTGGTCTCAAGGATTACGGTGTCTCTTCTCCCACATCTGCTGCCAAGCAGCCTGACTCTTCTCCCAGTTCACCAGTTCAGGGACTGGCTTCTTCTACCACACCTGGAAGGACTGACACTTCTGTTACTCCTTTTGGTAAACCCATCTCCCCCACCACGTTACAATCTGGCATCGGCAGTGTCTCAGTGGCAGCCACCACGTCGACTCTTGGAGCAGGTATCAGAAGACCAGAACTTTGATTTCTTGGGTTGGGAGGCTGTTTTGTGGTAAATTCCTCTGTCTACCTTGAACATCTTCATTATGGGGTGGTGTCATCACCTCGTACATCATTTAGCACTTTCCAGCCTAGTTATCTCCGTGACAACTGGGTGTTCATGTCCCTCTTGTCACTGGTAGAGCTCGAGTCAAGGCATTTGGTGAAATTCAAGGGAGGAATCAGCTGGCAAAGTGTGGACATCAGCTTTGGGATGAACCACACTGTGCCTGAAGCACCATCAACTGCAATGACTCAGTCTCCAGTGACTCCAAAGGGGACCCAGGGGGGATGAGTTCAGGGGTGGAATCTGATGTTCTAGAGATGGTGAAACAGACTGACAGCAGCCTGAATGTTGGCTGTAGAAGGGACCTGCCATGGTTGAGCTTAGTGAAGGCTGTCTGGGCATGCAGAGAAAATCAGTTTTAGATGACTAAGGAGATTTTGTGGCTACAATCTCTAAAGAGTCTAAGCAGTTGGGTAGGATTGTTCCTGCAGGGTGTTTGGCTGCTGACTTCTACCTAAGCAGCATTATTGAGTGTCCACGTGGTGTTTAGGATCTCTCTGAGCACCATAAATGTGTTTCCTTTGGAATTCTGGAGTTTTATAGAGCCACATTAGTTCATAAGTGTCCCGGTGAGGCACAGCCTGGGGTCCCCTTTGGCATTTTGCCTGGTAGCATTTCCAGGAAGCAATCCCACTGTGGGACTGTGAGGACTCCATGGAGCCTTCCAGACTTAGGTAGGATTATGGGTTCAGCTTGCATCTGTCTCTGAAAAAAAAAAAGGGGTGATGACACTGAAGCCTTCATTATCTTCCTCTGAGGAGGTTGTTCTTGACCCAGTTTCCAGTGACCTGTAATACAGAAGCCACTCAAAAAACCATCTCCTTCCCCCTCAGCCTTCCTTGCTGCCAGCATCACTAAATGGACCAAGGCCTTAATTCAGGACCATCTTCAGTGACTTCATCCAGGGCATTTTTGGAGCATGTTAGCAGCCATTAGGAGGTGAAATGGGTGTCTTCGTGAAGGATATTTCTTTCCCTTCCCACTCCCATGTTCTCCAGTAAAGGATGAGATATGAAATCAAACTCATTCCAATTTGGCCGCAAGCATTGAGCATGAAAAGGTTTGAAAAAACATTTATATTTAATAAATAGGGGAGAGAATGCAAGGGAAACAGATGGCTTAGAAAATAATTCCCTCCTGGAGCCTTCAGAGTGTGTCTGGGAGAGAAATATCCCTTGCTCTTTCTGTGGAGCAGTCAGGAACCCTAAAAGCAAACTGGCCACGAAGAGGATGTGGGATTTTAATTCTCTTTGTCACCATATAAGGATCAATTAGGATCCCAGGGATGGAGATCCATTTCCTCAAAAGGATCCAGGGAGGCAGGGGGATGCTATGCTCCTTGCACCACTCCCATTCCACAAGAAACTGAGACATTCCAAACCTTAACAAAGGCATCTGAGGTGATCTCAGGTATCTGAGATACATCCATAGACATGGAGCATGTGCCCCTTTGTAGCTGCAGGCTGGCAGGACACCCCAGAATGCCTCCCATAGTACCAGGCACTTCTTCTAAGCTTGTCAGCATCCAAGGTTTCATGAAGTTTCATCTATAGCTGATGGAGAATCCATAGCTGATGTAGTCAACAGAGGTTATGGCATTTCATCCCCTCCTAATGGAGGTGGCTGCAGTTGTTGGTGGGATTGCACAATGATCTCCACTCACTGGGAGTTCCTGGGTACCCATCTTGGTGTAGAAACCTCCATGGGAGACACCCCAGATATTGCCAAACCATCCCATTCACCCAACGATACTCCTTTTTTTTTAAAAAAATAAGTGATTACCCAGCTACCAATGCACAGCTCACATAACCTTTGGGTTCATCTCTCCAGAACAACCTGATGGGTTGCAGCAGCAGCAAATACAATCTGCCATAGTATTTATTTCTTTTTGGTTTTGGTGTTTTGTTTTTTTTTTTACAGCACAGTTAATTAAAAAAAAAAAAATTAAATTAAAAAGAAATAAAAAAGAAACCCCAAACCTCTCTGATCTTTAACATAGTGAACTTCAGGGCAAGGTTAGAACCAAAAACTTCTGCTCACAGAGGCACCTGTGTCAACTGTATCTTCTACACCATATCAACATCTGTCTGCCTTTTCCTTTTTTTGTTTTTTTTTTCTCTATACTGGGGGCTCAGACCAGGACACTGGATCAGTGCCAACCAAATCCCCAAGTGCTGACCACAAGAGCCCTGCCAGTGCACAGCCATCAGCCCCAGGGGACCAGACAGCAAGCAGCCATCCTGGCCACCTTAACACTTCTTTCCAGAATGAGGTAATGATGCTTTTTGGGAGGTGGGCACTTCATAATTTATATTCAGATGGAATCCCAAAGCCTGCAGCCCTTCTTGATGAAGACTGTCAAGCACTGGCACAGGCTGCCCAGGGATGTGGTGGAATCACCATCCCTGGAGGGATTTAAAAGCTGTGGAGATGTGGTGCTGAAGGTTTAGTGCTGGACTGGGAAGTGCTGGATTAATGGTTGGATTCGATGATCTTAAAGGTCTTTTCCAACCTAAACAATTCGGTGATTCTATGTGTCAAAGGGATCTTCTGTAGGAAAACACAAGGCAGCAAAAGAATTCTTTCTGCCATGGCTTTCCAGGGAGGAGATGTGGGGATTGGGTGCTGGACAGCAGGGAAATGAAGTCTGGGAAGAGAGAAGGAAGCATTATGGAGAACAAAAGTTGCCTTGGGGTGGATTTGGACACCATGAGAGTGCAAACACCAGAAGTCAGCATCCATAGTCCATGGATTATTTTAGCAGAAAATGGTTTGGGAGTGAAGGGGGGAGGGTGTCCCAAAACTAAAACCAGGAGAACTAAAGTGCTGGGAAGGAGATCTTGCTTCAAGATGCTCATCTCTTGTAGGACAGGACTGCATTGTGTCCCGCTGACATGGATCTTCCTACTTCCCAAGCCAATTCCTGCTTTACCTTCTACTGATTTGGGAAGCTCATGAGCCCAGTTATCTGTGAGAATCCTTTTCACATCTAAATGTTGAGTGAAGAGCTCCTGGGCCTCTCTCATTTCCATAAAATGGATAAGAAGAGCTCTGGTTGGGATGTCTCCTGGACTGGGGTGATCTGTTGTTGTTCTTCAAACCCACGTGAAAACGGGGTATTTGATAGTTGCTTTTCTTTCCATCTTTCCAGGTCATCTGTAAAGACCAGGTGCAAAATAATTCACCCACCTTGTATCTGAAAGAAGCAAAAACCTGTGTAAGTACCACCACCTTTTCAGCCTTCGGGGTAGGATGAGCTGGGCTGCTGTTGGAGGTAAAGCTGGGAACCTGTGGTTGCTCTGAGCCTACAGAGAGGAGCCTCATTTCATCAAAATAAGATGCAACCACTGTTTGGGGTGTAAAATGGTGAATGCAAAACCACACGTGGCAGTATCACCTGGTGGGGGATATGGCAGGAGGAGAAGAAGTCTGTGTGGTCTTCTTCAAGGAGAAGAACCAGCTGAAGGTGCCCAGGTCTTAGGGAAAAAAAAAAACCAAACCAAAAAAACCAATGTGAAATTACAGAAGGTGAAGCTTTCTCTCTGCAAATCTAACAGGAAAGCTTTTTTTTTTGTTTGTTTTTTTGAGTTGCAGAAGAGCTCATCCCAAAACCCAAGCCAAAAATGTGGAGTTCTTCCACAGTTGTTGTGTATTTGGTGAGATCCTGCAGCCTGGAGGCTGGGATTCACTGGGCTCCTCCATCAGGTCTCACAGAGCAAAAAAAAAACAAAACCAAAAACAAAACACCCACCTTTGGTTTGTTCAGTTCAGATCAGGGAATAGTAAAATGTGATGCCAAGGTTGGGGAAAGGCAAACCCAACCCAAGACTATAGACCAAGAGCCCTTCTTCTGATGGATGGGTGTTGTTTTCTGAGAGATACCCACTTTGAAAATGCTTCTTGTGGAAGCTACAAGTTTACTGTCATAGGGAAGGTGCAATTTATTGTAACTTTTAAATAGGCTGAAGTTTGAAGTTTATGGCTTGGGGCCAGTGAGAACTTGACTGTGTCCATCTGAGCTGTGGGTAGGGCTCAGGGACTGGGTTTTGGTCTTATAATGCTCTGGTTTCTGGGTCTCAGCACTTCCCAGACAGTGGAAGCATTGGGAAACTGGCATTTCAGGGACCTTCTCACAGCTTAGGCTGCACAGCATCAGAAATAAACTGCTGAGGTTCATGAACCTTGGCTGTCCTGTTTGTCAAATGGCCCAAATTTTGACTTCCCAGCGGTGAGGCACAACGTGGGGCCACACTGTGTTCATAAAACCTCTTGAGATAGATGCTGAGACAAGCATCACCACTCCTACCAGCCACAGTGTCCCCTGATCTTCTCTGTGGCTTGGTGGTGGCCCTGCCTGGTAGCCCTGGGGAGGGCTTTGACCTTCCCATAGTACCCACCAGGCTCCTGGAGGAGGGGGAGGACCCAACTGCTTCCATCGTCATGGTCATCACGGGTGTAAATCCATCATCACAGGGTGTAAATGCTCCTTGCCTGGACACCTGCAGTAATGATGATGTTCTCAATGCTGAAGGGGACTCCAAAGAGGGATTTTATTACCACGATGCCCATGGCCTGGGTGCTACAGCAGGACAGCCCCTCCTGAGAGCATCCCCTGCCCTGCTTCATGCACCATCTGAACCTGTGTCCTCCTTCCCAGCAAATGTTCTATTGACTATATAAAATATCCCATCAGATTGACTAAATCTAATTTTGGAGCCTAAATAACTCAGGCAATTTATGACTGCAGTGGTGTTTAATGCCTCCTTCCTCCCTCTGGGTGCAGTCCTGCTCTGCATGGACCCCTTATCTTCCCTGGAGCTGTGCTGGGAAGTTTTTTTTTGGAAGCAGGGGTGGGAAAGAGATGCACAGGTGAGCCAAGGGAGGGCCAGACATCACGTGTTAGCATCATCCATCACTCCTCTTTGCTTGCTCCACTGGGTGATGGGCATGCTGGAGCTGGTGGTAGAGTGAGTGTTGGCTTTTCTCCCAAGTAAATAACAGTGGGATTAGAGGAAATGGCCTGAAGTTGCACCAGGGGAGGGTCAGACTAGATATTAGGTAGAATTTCTTTACTGAGAGAGTACTCAGGTGGTGGAATGGGCTGCCCAGGGAGGTGGTGGGGTCACCACCCCTGGAGGTATTTAAAAATCATGGAGATGTGGCACTTCAGGAGATGCTCCTGTGGGCATGGTGGGTTTTTTTTCTGGGTTGATGGTTGGACTTGGTGACCTTAGAGCTGTTTTCCAACCTCAACATTTCTGTGATTCTGAGTGCCACCCATTTCTCTCAGATTCCTCTGGGCGTAAATAAGGAGCAGAAGGATTGTTAGTACCAAATTACCAATCACACCTTGAAACAGCTGCAGAAAGACTGAAAGGTTGCATCCTCCCATGGCATCGCTCTCCTCAGCTGCCAAAACCCCTCCCACCCACTTGCCTTTAACTTCCCACTTGGTGTATTCCCGAAAACTGCATCGAATTTTATGCCTCCCAAGCTGAGCAGATAACAGAGAAATGGCACTATCTGGTTTCCCTGCTTTGTAGGACTGGTAAACAAGTTTCTGGCCAAATCTTGACAGCAAAGTGAAAAAAAAAAAATCCTTTTGCATTTTGCAACCCGTGGGAAAACAGGAAAGTGAGTGCTATAAGGAGAAGTGTTCCAGAAACAGCTCCAATCCTGAGCTGCAAGACCAAGCCAGAGCTGAAGCAGCCTTGTGCTAAAAGCTCAGCTCCAGGGAGGAGCTGTGGGAGCATCGAGGGGAAGGGGCAATGCAGAGCAACCCCCTCCATGCAGGGATGGGATCATGGGGCAGTACTGAGCAAAAGAGCTGGGAAAAAACCTCAGGAACTTCAGGCATGGCACCTCCCTGCACCTCAGTGTCTCCAGGAAACTTCAGCCTTGAGAAGAGAAGGCTTAGGGGAGACCTTCTTACCATGTACCAGAAGATGGAGGCTCCTTTTTAGAGGGAGTCCATGGAAAAGACAAGGGGTAATGGCTA
This sequence comes from Florisuga fusca, assembly GCA_038090715.1. Lineage (NCBI taxonomy): Eukaryota > Metazoa > Chordata > Aves > Apodiformes > Trochilidae > Florisuga > Florisuga fusca. Next base: position 63,944,522 of record JAAWXA010000003.1, on the reverse strand, counting down.
CAAGTTACTTCTAGGGGACTCTAGAAGAAAATTTTTCACCATGAGAACAATTAGACATTGGAATAATCTCCCCAGGGAAGTGATGGATTCCCCTACATTGGACAGTTTTAAGATGCAGCTTGACAGGGTGCTGGGCCATCTCATTTAAACTGTATTTTTACCTAGAAAAGCTGGACTAGATGATCCTTGAGGTTCCTTTCCAACCTGGCATTCAGTTAAATTTAAAAATTAAAAAGAAACAAAACCACCTCAATCTGTAAATCTTAAAAAAAAGGCAACCAAGAGCCAAATACATGGTTGGTACCACTTTGTGGACCACAAAGGTGCTTTATGGGCTGCTTGGCTCCCACCATCCTGTAAACGATGCTTTTAAATGGTGTTGAAGTTTGGCCCATATCCCCACCTTTAGCCCCTTCTCCTCCCTTTGATTACAGCAGGACCTTAATGAGTTTCCAAAAAAAAAAAAAACCCTCGTTATCTTGATGTCTTGCATTACATAAGATGACTTTCCCAAGGTTCAGCCCAGAAATGTATCTTCAGCTCAGTTTTTATTGGCTGCTTGAGGTGCTCCAGCTTTGGGAAGAGCATTGGATGATGGATGGATGGATGGATGGATGGATACATGGATGGATGGATGGATGGATGGATGGATAGATGGATGGATAGATGGATGAATAGATGGATGGATGGATGGATGAACGGATGGATGGATAGATGGATAGATGGATGGATGGATGGATAGATGGATGGATGGATGGATGGATGGACGGATGGATGGATGGATATTCCTCATCCCAACACCAAAACTTCACATGAAGTGAGAGGTGACCATGTCAGAGGTGGATGGTGTCCCCCAAGCTCTGCTTGAGCCCCAGAACTCTGTGGCCACCTCCCAGGGGAGCAGCATGGCTCCTCCATCATGCCCCCAGCAAGATGAATCAGGGGATGATGGGAAGGACCAGATCCTGCTCCAACCAGGGGATGCCAAAACAACACCAGAACCACCTGGACCTTCACCCGGGTGCCTGAGACCATTTTCTGTGTGACACCCAGCATCCAGGGGACAGCAGATGGGATGTCCCTTGGAGCAGCAGGAGGGACCCCCAGGCTGAGCAGTCCCTTTCACCCCATCCAGCTGGCTGGGGGTGGTTTTGTTGACTCAAGTGCTGTTACCTCATTCGGGGATGTTAGTTTTAGGTCCCTGCCAGTGTGGGAACCGGATCCGAGCTGCTCGACAGCTTCTGTCAACTCCAGCCAAAAAATTCCCGGCGGCTCCGGCAGCGGGAAGGGGAAAGAGAGCTGCAGGGGCCAGGATGCCAGAGCATCCCCAACGGCTGCAGGGACATTACTGTGTCCCCCTCCAAGCCTGGAAAGGGTAAATCCTCCCCCTCCCAGCCCCGGTTCAGCCTCTGGAAGGCTTTAAGCACCACTCACCACCAGGCAGCAAAGCAGTTTGGTGCTGGGCTGGGTTTTAGCCTCGCAACTGATTTCCGATCCTATCCGAAAAAACCAAAAAAAACCCAAAAAAAACCCCAAAACCCCTTCCCCCCGCGCCCCGTGGTGTGGTAGGAGGAGAGTTGGACTATTACGGGCTGGGGGAAGGCAGAGCTGAAGCAAAACCCGGGGAAGGGGGATGCAGGGAGGCAGCAGAGAGACTTTTTTTCAGGCTTCTGCTGAGCAGAAAATGCTGGACGGGCAGGGACTGCAGGAGATTCACAGGGTAGGAGCACAACCCAGTGTCCAAAGATGATAAAACCACTGCCCCGACCCAGCTGGAACCCTCTCCTCCTTCTCCTGCTAGGGATGAACTTTTGGGGAGATGCCACCTTGGCCAAGGTCTTGTCTTGCTGCCCTGGCACAGGTTTTTCCCGAAAAGCTGGGGAGGGACTTTTTACAAGGGCATGAAGTGACAGGACAAGGGGAGGGAATGGCTTTAAACTGGAAGAAGGGAGATTTTTATAAGAAGAAATTCTGTCCTATGAGGGGGGTGAGACCCAGGCAGAGGTTGCCCAGAGCAGCTGTGGCTGCCCCATCCCTGGCAGTGTCTCAGGTCAGGTTGGATGGGGCTTGGAGCAACCTGGGCTGGTGGGAGGTGTCCCTGGCCATGCAGGGGGTGGAAATGGATGAGGTTGAGGTCCCTTCCAACCCAAACCATTCATGCTGAAGCTGCTCTTGCTTGTGCAGGGGAGATGGGTGCAGAGATGCTGTGAGCAGGGCTCATGCCACACACCCTGAAACAAAGCACCAGGCAGCAGATGCCCTGGCAGGGATGGGCTCTAGTCTTGCCTGCTCCATCACCCCAAACCTTCCCCTTCCTCTGCCACACCATCCATGCCACATGCCTCGCACGGATGGCCACCAGCATCCCAATTTTCCACCACAAGGATGGGAACCACCCAGCCAAGGAAGGTGTCTCACGTCACCCCATCTTCTCGAACCATTTGGGAAGCTGTGGTGGAGACAGGATGAACTCACCAGGGTGGAGGAGTGGTCCTGGGCACAAAGTGAGAGCATTGTGGGGCCTCAGCTGTCCCTGGGATCTGCTGCTGGCCCTTGCCTGTCCTTTCCCTGAGGAGAAACTTCCCCCAGGCCCCTCAGTTGAGTACACACCATCCCAGCTGCATCCCTAGGAAAAGGGTTGGGTGAGAATCACAGACTGCTTTGGGTTGGAAGGACCTTAAAGTTCCAACCCTTCTGCATGGGCAGGGACACCTCCCATGAGACCAGGTTGCTCCAAGCCCCATCCAACCTGGAATTCAACACTGCCAGGGATGGGGCAGCCACAGCTTCTCTGGGCAGCCTGTGCCTGGGTCTCACCACCATCTCAGGAAATAATTTCTTCCTGGGATCTAACCTAAATGTCCTCTCTTTCACATGGAAATTGTTCCCCTGTTTGTCCAGTCCCTCCATCCCCTTGTCAGAAGTCCCTCCCCAGCTTTCCTGTAGCTCCTTCAGGCACTGGAAGGTGCTTTAAGGTCTTCCCAGAGCTTTCTCTTCTCCAGGCTGAACACCCCCAACTCCCTCAACCTGGACCAGAGCAGATGCAACATCTCTGCACAGGCAGCATCTGTACCCCCAGGAGCTGTGCATGATCACCTCTACTTTTATCCCAGCTGCTACAAAACACAAAAGAGATGCAAAAAAAGCCTCAGAAACATCTCAGAGGGGACGTGGGCTCCATCCACCCCTCTACATTCCCTCTGACTCCATCCAGGCAAACCCCCCACCCCACCCAGGGCTGCTCCAATTTATCCAAAAGCAAAACACTTGTTTGTGTGTTGTTTTTTTTTTTTTCTTTGCCTGGGCAGAGCTGTGGGGAAGCCCTAGGGGGGACAGGGAGAGGTGTTGGTAGGGACAGAGAGGAGAAATGCAGGTGGTGGGAAGGCTGCAGATGCCCCTGGGGGCACAGGGGGGGGCTGCACAGCCCCATCCTGCTCCCATGGTGGCCCCTCAGCCTCCCCCACCCTGCCCTTCCCTTGGGAATCTGCTATTCCTGTAAGACCAAAAGCTGCAGCCCTCAGATAAGGCAGCACAGGGTGAGGAAAGGCAGCCAAGAGCTCAGCTTCTTGTAAAGAAATTCCTTTTCAACTTTTCCTGTTCCCTGAGAGGGCTGGCAGCAGCCAGGGAAGTGCAAAGAGTTGGGATGGGAGGATGGAGCTGGAAGCAGCATCCCTGGCAATTGTTGGGAAGCTCCTCAGTGGTCCCTGGACAGAACGATCCCTGGCAGTGGGGTGGGATGCTCCTTGGTGGTCCCTGGATGGAAGGATGGGGCTGGAAGCAGCATCCCTGGCAATTGTTGGGATGCTCCTCGGTGGTCCCTGGATAGGAGTATCCCTGGCAGTGGCTGGATGCTCCTTGGTGGTCCCTGGATGGGAGGATGGGGCTGGAAGCAGCATCCCTGGCAGTGGTTGGGGTGGGTGCTCCTCAGTGGTCTCTGGATGGGAAAATTATGCTGGAAGCAGCATCCCTGGCAATTGTTGGGATGCTCCTTGGTGGTCCCTAGATAGGAGCATCCCTGGCAGTGGTTGGATGCTCCTTGGTGGCCCCCGGATTGGAGGATGGGGCTGTAAGGAGCATCCCTGGCAGTGGGTTGGGATGCTCCTTGGTGATCCCTGGATGGGAGGATGGGGGTGGAAGGAGCATCCCTGGCAATTGTTGGGATGCTCCTCAGTGGTCCCTGGATAGGAGCATCCCTGGCAATGGTTGGATGCTCCTTGGTGGTCCCTGGATGGGAGGATGGGGGTGGAAGGAGCATCCCTGGCAGTGGGGTGGGATACTCCTTGGTGGTCCCTGGATGGGAGGATGATGCTGGAAGCAGCATCCCTGGCAATTGTTGGGATGCTCCTTGGTGGTCCCTGGATAGGAGCATCCCTGGCAGTTGTTGGATGTTCCTTGGTGGTCCCTGGATGGGAGGATGGGGCTGGAAGGAGCATCCCTGGCAGTGGGTTGGGATGCTCCTTGGTGATTCCTGGATAGGAGCATCCCTGGAAGTTGTTGGATGCTCCTTGGTGGTCCCTGGATGGGAGGATGATGCTGGAAGCAGCATTCCTGGGACTGGGGTTGGATGCTCCTTGGTGGTCCCCAGGTGGGAGGATGGTGCTAAACCTCTGCTTTTACTGCAGGTTGACTGGAGGGCTGCCAGCATCAACATCTCCTTCTTTGAGAGCTTCTGCTCAACAGGCCAGCACACCTTCAATGCTTCAAGGGAAACGTGCACAGTGATGCTGAGCTCCCTCGAGCCCCTCTCCCAGCACTGGGCCGTGCAGGCAGTCATCCACAGTGAGTATCATCCCACCATCCTGCCCTCAAAATGATGGGATGGGACAAATTTCAGGGACCCCAATGTGGAGATGCAGCTCAAGGCTTGGCAGAGCCCTTGGGGTCTCGGTGGAACCTTTGGAGTCTTGCTAAATCTTGGCTGAGGGGCTCCTTTTCCTTGGGTTGCCTTATCTCAGAGGCCTGGGAGAAGTAAAATGACCTCAGAAATGAGCTTTGCTCCCCTGTGAACATGCTGGATCTCTCTCCTGTCCCTGAGAAGTCAAGGCAGAGACCAGTCCCTAATAGGAAAAACTCCACCCAACTGCTTAAAACCCAGTGCCCTACCCCAAGGGAGCACACAGAGGAGTTTCTTGTGCATTCCTGGAGCCCTTGGGGGAAACCTCTCAGCCCAAGGGTGCTCAAGGATTGGTACCAGGGTCCCAAGATGGTCCCAAGTTGGTCCCAAGAGGGATGGAGGCATCACCCTGCCTTAGTGCTGGGGGGAAGGACTGTGACCCATCCTCCTCTTTGTCACCAGAGCAGAGGCTGGTTCCATCCTTCAGCCCCCAACACTGGGCAGGGCAGCTCAGCCCTGAGGACTGATCCTGCACCTCTCCAGCCTGAAGTAGCTGGTTACAACCCTACTGATTGCCCAGCAAAGCAGAGACAACCCCCTCACCCACTCCCCAGCAGAGTGTGCACAGCACATGGCTGGGAGCTGGCAGGGATTGGTGTCTCCAGGGAGGTTCCTCTGCCAGGAGAAGGGGTCTCAGCTCCTTGTCTGGTTGCAGGGGGTTGGTTTCATGCTCACACATCTCCATCCACCTCTGTTGATGGAGACACAACCTGCCCCTCCCTGCTGCCCTCAGCCTTGTGCTCACTGCAGCCTCTCTCTTCCCCCAGTCCCATTGGACCCTGAAAAAGTCCTGGAGGAGCTGAAGGAGAAGAAGGACAAGTTAGATGAGGTAAGTGGGTCCCCAGGCACATCCCCCTGGGGATGTCCCTCAAGGTGGGTGGCATGGGAAGGACTGACCTGTCCCTTCTCTGGCAGCTTGGCATTGCCAACATCACCTATGACAAAATGGAGAAGGAGATGGTCATCACTGATGAGTTCAGCACACCTCTGATCATCACCATTGTCACCCTGGCTGGCTCCCTGCTGCTGATTGCAGCCATCTATGGCTGCTGCCACCAGCACTTCTCCCAAAAGAAGGACCAGGTAAGGTGGTAGTGATGGGGGGGGACCTTTTTATCCCATCAACAGGACAAAGAGCATCAATGTTGCCACCTCTGCTGGTGGAAACATCCTGGCTGGCCCAGGGGGTACCACCCTCAGGTGTTGCTCAAGGGCTACTGTCAGGGTTTAACACTGGTCTGGCAATTAAACCCAATAAAAGATGCTCTCTGTTAATCCCCCTCTCCTCCCTGATAAAGGAAGGAGAGAGAATAAGGGAGAGAGACTTATGGGTTGGAAACTAAACTACACAACTTTAATGGAACAGGAATGATAAATAGGAAAAATTACTAAATATATACAAATATACAGGGAAATTGATACCACGTTCCTCCCCCCTTCCCCCCAGTAACTCTCACATCCCCACTGAGGCTGCAGGGCAGCCCTGGGAAAGTCCAGGCTGGAATCATGGGGTCAGGAGCAGTTGGGAGCTGGAGGCAGGAACACACAGATTCAGGCTGGGATGGATCAGGACCACAGGCAGAGGAAGGGATGGAATCCTCCCAGGATGCTGAAGCAAAACAGGGAACAGGCAAAGGAAGGGCAGGAAGGGGTTTGACCCTTGTGATCCCTCAAATTTATACTGAGTATGAGGTGTATGGGATGGAATACTCTGTTTGGTCAGTTCTGGCATCTATCTTGTCCAATCCTCCCCAGAGGAGGGGTTCAGGTGGGACCTCTTTACTCCTTCTGGAGGGCAAAATGTTCCTCAGAGCTGAGCAGTGTCCTTGGCTCTGCAGCCCATTCTCCAGCAGTAACTATAACCATGGAGTGGGATCAGTCCCAGGAGCAGACACTGACTGAGAAACTTGCTGTTCATTTCAGCAAGTGCAGCTCCTTACAGGAGACTGAGCTGAAAGCAAACGTAGAAGACAGAAAATCACCTTTATCCTGGCCCAAACCAGGACAGTTACCCAAGTGTTGTGAATACTCCAGAAGTATTTGAGGGTGTCAGGGTTGGGGGGGCTGGTGGTGTGGTGCAGCAATGAGCAGCATCCCCCAAGGCAGGTAGGCTGAGCAACATCCTTGGGTCATCTTTTTTACATGAAAGACTCTCTCAACCTAACCTTCACCCCCCCCCC
>JAAWXA010000003.1:63816418-63935553 GCA_038090715.1 Florisuga fusca | reverse complement strand
CAAAAAAAAAAAAAAAAAAGAAGAGAGCTGACCAAGGATTTCAGCTCTTTCCAGTGATTCCATCCAGGGTGGGACTGGGATGAATTTGCCACAGCAAATTCAAAATGAGGGTGGGGGTCTGCCAGGGGCTGAAGGGCTGGGTCAGAGCCTGGAGCAGAGTGTACCAAAGGAGCAGGGTGATGCAGTGCCTGATTCAGCTGTGAATCAGCCCAAACCACACATGGTCAAAGAGAAAAGGGTGGGAGGGGTTCTTGTTTCCCTGCCTGGGTTTCACCAAGAGCCCCAGGATGATGCTTATGGAGGGTGAAACAGGCCAAGAGCATCTGCAAGGTGGGAGCTGCCCCCAGGTGAAGGGGAAGAACAACAATAAAGCTGCTAAAAAGGGACAGGGGAGCAGAGAGGGGAGGGAAAAACCAGAGCCAAGTTGGGGAGGCAGGAGTTAGGATGCAGAGTGAGGGTATGGCGAGGATGTCTGGCGTCTTACCAAGGGCCTAGGGGACTGAAGCCAGGTTCACAGCCAGGCAGAACCTGGCAGCTGCTCCTGGAGGTTTTCCACGTGTTTCTGACTTCTCTTTCCTCCTTCCACCATTAGCAGAATCTCTCTCTTGCCAGCTCCACGCTCTCTCCTCGCTGTGCCGGTGCTGACTGCAGCCCCCAGCCTCAAACCTCACCGTGAAAAGTTTCTACATCTCCATGGATCTCTACATCTGTACACATCACATCTTTATGGGGCGGTGGGCACAGCTGGCTGGGAGGTGACAGCCTCAAGGTGGCAGGCAGGGGATGGCCAAGCTGGTTTTTTTTCATTGGGGTTTCTGGGTTTTCTTTCCTCGCAGCAGCGCCTGACCGAGGAGCTGCAGACGATGGAGAATGGGTACCATGATAACCCCACGCTGGAGGTGATGGAGACCTCCTCTGAAATGCAGGAGAAGAAGGTGAACCTCAACGGGGAGCTGGGGGACAGCTGGATCGTTCCTCTTGACACCCTGATGAAGGAGGACCTGGAGGAAGAGGAGGACACACATTTATAGGATACTGAACTCCATCAAGCAAAAAAACAACCGCCACCTCCCTCCCCCCTTCCCCCCAAAAACAACAAAACCCACCATAATCCCTTACAAACACAACTCCAAAACAAGGCAAAATTCCCAACAACCCCCTGAAGATCCCCTAATGAACTAATCACAGCCCCTCGTGTCACCATGTGGGGTGCAGGATGGAAGAAGAGGGGCATAAGAGGACACCCCTGGGGCATGTTGTCAACACAAGCCACCACGGTGGGGATGCATCTGAAAGAGCTCCCTGCATCACCCAGGAGTGCTCAGCAGGACCTGCCAGCCCAGACCTGACCAGCAGTGGGCAAACAGGGTGGCTGTGCTCCCAAAAAGCTGCTGGTGTTTCCTCTGAGCTTGTCCCCTCCCGACCTGTAGTCTTGACAACACCAACTGCAGCCTCCAGCTATCGAGCATCTAAAACAAAAACCAAAAGAAAAAAAATCAAATAAATAAAATTAAATAAATGTAAATAGGATGGGAGAGGGAGCACAACTGCCAACAGCAAACCAGCACCTGGCAATTAGATCTAGAAAAATCCTCTGGCCCACACGGTTTGAGTCATCGCTCTGCCCTCCCCGCCACGAAACGCCCAGGTATTGAGCAGAAAAAGCTGGAACAGCCTGTTCCTTGGGAATCCAGTTTCCATTTTCTCCCCATAAACTGCTGGCTAAAAGGCACAAGAGCCCCATGTTGTGCCCCAGGCAAACCAAAACATCCAGACCCAGCTGGACGGGGGGTGCGGCAGCGCCAAGTGATGCTCCGTCCCGTGTCCCAAGGGGCTTCAGGATGGATCCTGCACCTGGCTGGAAAGCAGGAGAGGTGCAGCAGCTTCTTGTATTGATGCAAAGGGGAGGGAGAGGAAAAGGAATCATTCCTTGAGTTCATCCCTCCTGGGGATGAACCTTTCCCTCCTGGGAAAGATGTGATGTCTAATTGCTAGCCCAGGTATGAAGTTGGGGGTTTCAAGGGGCAGGAGCTCAGCTCTGGTGCAGACCAGCTCTGCTGCTGCATTTCCCTGCAGGAGTGTTAATTGCCTTCCAGTAATTATGCAGCAGCATCTCACAGTCCAAGTCTCCCCTGAGGGGAGGGTTTGTGGGGTTTTTTTGTGGTCATGTTTTCCTGCAGGAGCAGCAGAAGGGAGAAAAGAGCAACAGAAGCAGGAGCCAGGTAGTTGGGTGGTATTCAGGGTTTCCCATCGGTACAGCCCTTGGTGTTTCCTCCCCACACGAGGTTTGTAAGCTCAATCCTCCAGCTTTCCTTCAAAAGGAGGAAAATAGCTGCAAACCTCTGAAAAAAAAAAAAATTCCAGCTCAGCATTAAGGCTGGGACTGAACTTTGCCTCACAGCCCTTTGGTCTCTTGGCCAGGTCTCCTGTCACGGTTAAGTCTTTGGAGGAGGGAAAAAATAAAAAAGCAGGAGCAGAAAGAGGTTGGAGTGAGGCCATTTCTCATTTTCTACTCCCCACCACAGCTCCTAAATGGCTCTAATAAAAGGATCAGGAGGGTTTTTGCACCTTTGCTCTGGCTTCAGTACAAGAGCTCAGCCCTGGCAGAGGCAGGAGCAGAGGAGAGCTCCATCCTCCAGCACACAGGAGAGAGGACCAGAAGGCCCCTTGGGTGAGCTCATCTCCCAACATGTGAGGTTGGTGGTCCTGAGCTTTCTGCAAGGCAGGGAAACTGCAGATGGAGAGCAATGCCCCCAGCACAGCCCTTCATCTCCCCAGCTGGGCACAAACCATCCGTTCAGCAGTGCAGAAAGAGGGGATTTCCTCTGGGCTCTGCCATCAAGCCAGCATGATGGGGATCTGACCCCTGGACCAGGGAGAAAGTGGAGCCAAGCAGCAGAAAGCCTGAAAAAACCCAGGTTGAGCCAATCCTCAGGAGCACTGATGAAGGAGAGGGTTGGGGTGGTTTGCTTTGGGCCCAGGATAGAAGTTGGTAGATGTATCTTCTGGAAGGGACTGGCTCTTCTCTCCTGCACCAAAAGGCAGACTTTGGGGTGTTCAAGCCTATATGTAAATATTCCTGCTCTTCATTAGCAATGTATTCAGCACACTTCACTTACCTGTGCACTGCACTACGGGGAAGTCATTTTGGAGAGGGGGAGGGAATTGAAAAAAGAAAACAGAAAAAAATAAAAAAATAAAAAGGGGGAAAGAAAAAAGCTGAAGAGGTCAGTCTGGCATGGGATCAAAAGTCAAGACCAAGCAGGAAAACAAACACCTCCCACCCGGATAACCCCAGGCACACCACAGCTTTCTCCTTACTCCGGCAGCATCAAGTTCAGCTCCTCAACATCGCAGCAAATCTCCAAGGATCTTGGAATCTCGGCGTTTGCAATTGCTTGGCTGAGCTGCTCCCCAGCTGAGTGCTGGGGTCGGTGACTTCCAGATTTTTGCCCTGCCCAGAAAATAAACGCGGGGAAAAGCCCGGGCAGCAGCGAAGCTTTGGCCACCAGGGGCTGGTGCTGCCCTAAGGATGCTCCTGGCAGAGCAGCTCCAGGCAGTGGGGTTTTGGCAGGTGCCTAAAGATCCCCCTTCCCAGCCCAGAGATGCCAAAGTGCTTTAATGAGTCAGGTCCAAAGACTTCGTGAGAGAACCCTACAAAGGCTTGAGATGAAGCAACCTTAAAATCTTTCCGAGCAGAGACCAGTGAAGATATTAACTGCTCAGCAAGTGCTTATAGTGATTTATATTTGAACAGGAATTGTACATTTATTTATTTTTCCAGACACCATATTTTTAAACCACTAATATTTTATAGTAGATTCTCCTTCCCCCTATTTAAAGAACTATTTCCACGGAGAAGAACAGTACGTTTGGTTTGGTTTTTTATGTTGACAACATCCTTTTCACAAAAAAAAAAAAAAAAAAAAAAAAAAAAAAAAAAAAAAAAAAAAGAAAAGAGAGAAAAAAATAAATAAAAATAACAGGTAGGAAATGCAGCAATGAGCATCTTTGGCCTTAATCCTTCCCTTTATAGACTTGTAGCCATAATTGTTCGACCAAAAATAACTTTTAAAAAAAGCAAAATAAATCTACCCAGGCGTTTCCTCCCTCCCTACCCCTCCTCCCTTCCCCACGTTCCTCTTCTCTTTCCCAAAACAGCTTTAACATCCCAACCTGTTGTACAAGGAGATGATTGCTTTTACCTTTTGGTGAGGCTTTTACAAGCAGCTCAGATGCCCTTGCAGGAGACACTTCTTTTTTTCAGATTCACGAGGAACGTGTAAATATTTTAGGACCATTTATCTCCTGCTCACAGTGCCATGACCCGACTGATGAGGCTGATACTGTGACTGTTGCCTACAGAAATACAGGAGAAGAAATAATCCATAAGGGACTGACTGCAAAAGGAGAACCTATTTTGAACCTTGCACATGTATTAGAGCTCTTAACGTACTGTCAGCATCTCTCATGGGGACAGGAGTCTGATTTACACTGGAATTTACTGAGGAACTGGATTTGTAGAGATTATTTCTTGCATTTTCCTACAAATATATTTTGAAAGCATCATGTATTTCTGTCAATAAACGTTCTTATGTAAAAAGATTTGTTCCTTGGCTGAGTGAAACCTAGAAGGGGGGGGGGAGCAGGGCTTGTGCTCAGGAGCCACAACTAGTCCTGGTGTAGATGTTAACAGCTGGGTATGGTTTGAGCTTATTTTGACACCCCACATAGGCTCTAAGAATATGTAAAGTGATTGGAAAAGCAGGAGCAAAACCAATCTGGACTTTCAGAGGGAGCTTGTGTCATTTCCATGCAGAAGGAATCTCAGAATGGTCATCCAGTGGTGAGCAGGAATATCCTCCCTTAGCTCAGGGTGCTCAGAGCCCTCTCCCACCTGATCTTGAATGTTTCTAGGGATGGGGCTCCTACCACCTCCCTGGGCAACCTGTGCTAGTGTTCCACCACCCTTGTAATAAAAAAATTGATCCTCTTACCTAGTCTAAATCTACTCTTTCAGCTTGAAAACATCACCCCTTCTAAGGTCTCCCCAGAGCCTTCTCTCCTCCAGGCTGAAGAACCCCCAAGTCCCTCAGTCTGTCTTCACAGCAGAGAGGGTTCAGCCCTCTGATCACTTTCATGGCCCAAAAGGAAATAAAATAATGGTGGAAAATGTCCCTTCATTAAAACAAGTGAAAAACCCACAGTGGGGTGATGCTGAGGTGATGGGGGTGAGGCCCATGGCCAGGGGAGCTCTTTGAACTTCAGGCTCATGTTGGCAGGATGGGAGAGGCAGCTTCTTCCTGCATTTCATCCTGATTCACTCCTGGTCTGCCAACCCCCCCTCTCATGCTCGGTCAGGCTGTGGAGGAGGGAATCAAAGCTCATGGCCATGAGCTGAAGCAGCCTGAATGCAGGAGGGATGTCATACAAGGGCGACAGCAAGGTCAGCAAGTGTGGGCAGTTCAGCATCTCCAGTTGCCTTTGAGTGACCACAATTAAATATTTTCTTCCAGGTTAAGTTCTTGTTTATGCAAAGGGGAAAAAAAAAGAGAGGGGGGAAAAAAAAGAGTNGAAAAAAGAGGGGGGAAAAAAGAGGGGGGAAAAAAGAGGGGGGAAAAAAGAGGGGGGAAAAAAGAGGGGGGAAAAAAGAGGGGGGAAAAAAGAGGGGGGGGAAAAATCAGAGGGGTGGTGGAAGAATGTAATTTGATTCAAATATTCGAAGTCAGTGGTTTCCATCAGCTTGTGCTTTAACACTATGTTCCTCCCCGATAAAAGTTCATTCAGATGCTAAGCACAAGCTGGATTTATGGGACAGAGATCCAGCTCATCACCTTTTTTCAGGGAACAGGGTATTTTCTCAGCTGTTGTGCAGCCAGAGGCACATGGGAGGTTCCTCCAGCAGGAACAGTGCCTGCTGCCCAGAGAGAACACCCCACTGGTTTCACAATTTCTGCACCACTATGAGACCTTCACAAACCATTTTCAGAAGCAATGTCAGAACAAACAGATCTTCAACTATATGCTAGCATATACATTTTTATTAAGAAAAAAAAAAATGAACAAAATACATTCTCTCCTTATGTACATTACATACAACATAACTACATGTGTAGATATTTCCCATATCACTCATTCATTTCTGTACAGCATGGGGCTTACATCTCAACCCAGAAATTACCCAAGATGATTTATTCCAAGGAAGAAAATTAACACTCCAGGCTGGACAAAAATCATCCATTAGCTGTAAAAAAACAACCAAGCAAACAACAAAAAAAGGGCAGGATGGGGAAGTCACCAGAGTCCAGGGATGATGCCTGTAAGCACCACGGGCTCAACAGAGGATTTTAATCAGTATTTGACTTGATTATTAAAATATGTGAGCAGTTCACAGCATTCATCACCCCACAGATCCAGCCCAGGGCTGTCTGCACCTCTCTGTTCAGCTCTCCTGGGGTCAGGTGTCCAAGACAACAACTGCAGGACAAAGGGAATTCAGACACCAAAGGGAATTCAGACACCAAAGGGAATTCAGACAGACACCAGAGTTCTGTGGGGTTGCTGTAGAGATGCAAATGCTTCCAGTTGGATGCCAAAACAGAAAAAAGGGGCCAAATTCTATACACTCCCAACCCCAACCACTACACAGGGACAACCACTTTTTGGGGACAACACAAAGGTGTAAAGAATGAGATAATGAACACGGAAGGTCCAGACAAACAAACCACCACACTGTCAAGTGCTACGCTGAGAGTAGATGCAACAGCTCAAAGAAATAGTTTGAAAAAAAAAAAAATCACCCCCAAGGTGTTTAATCCCAAGCAGTGCAGATCCTGACTACCCCATCAATTTATCTAGGAGGGGCTGTTTCAGCAGTTTCAAAGTGAAAACATTTCCTGAGGCAGCACGCTGCATCCCAGCACACAAGATGCACATCCCCAGCAGCTCCCAAGGATGGGACTGCTGTCACCTACCAAGTGACAAGGAGCCAAGGGGCTTTCATTTTCTGCCCCTAGGCAAAGCAGTCTGCAAGATTTGGGGCCTCCAAAGACTCAAGACTCCCATGAGGGCATTTGTTTGTATAATTCATCTCTTGTCTTGAGCTTTACAGTCATTCTCTCATTTCCTGCTGTGGAGGAGGGTCTGCTGGAAGACATAGCAAAAAACAGAGCTTTAGTAAATGCTAACAGCTACTAATAACTAGGGGTTTGGGTTGTTTTCTTTCCCACTACCCAGCACAGCAGCTTCTGAAGTGAAAAGTGTTTCACACACCAAAACACCAAGGGGAGGAAGGATGGGAACGAGGAGGAAGAGATGAAGGGAATATTCAGCCTCCACTGCCAGTTTGCTTTCCCAATTACCATGACAGATGAAGGGAAAAAAAAAGTCAGCAGCACCATGGTTCTCTCCTCCCCATGGTTGGGTAAAAGTCTTCTCCAGCACAGGATTTCTCTGCATTGCTGGGGGAAGGAAATCAGGCTGTCACCTTTTGAATATTGTGTATTTCTGCAGGGTTAAGGAGGGGGACCAGCCACTGTTTTGACTGAACTAATGCAGTGAAGTCATTGACTTGCAACTGAGAAAGCACAGGTTCTGAAGAGCCATCTTTCCCTTTTAAGAGCAGAGTTTTTGGTCAAGATTTAAAAAAGAAAAAAAAAATATATATACACACATCACTTTTCAGCCTCAAAGTGTCTTTTTCAATGAACAGACCCCATTCACACACTGCAGCACTTTCCTATTTAGTGAAATATGAAGTAATTTCTTCAATCCCTTGGGCAGCTAGTTACGAAGTTGGGATATTTAAAGTGTTTTTTCTTATCACTGGGGAGAAAAACCTGCCCACTGGTATTTGGGAAGCAGAGAAGACTGTAACCACTGGAGTCATTGTTGTGGCCTACCCACCCCAACACTGTATTAATTAAAAAGCAGCTAATCTCCCTTAATCTCACTGGCAGCTTTCATCAGAAGGCTCAGAACATTTTTAGGTTTTAACAATCTCTTAAGACTGCCAGAGCTGCTAGACAACCCCCATACCTTTGCAGAGTGTTAAGCCCAGTTGGCTTCCTTGCAATCACTGCAGGGGGGGGGCTGGGGAGAAAATAAATTGTATTAGTTTCTCTGGGGTCATTGGGGTGGGGAGGGCAGAAGCTGGAGGTGAAGCACCAGGACTAGAAGATCCTGGTGCTGCATTATTTCAATTTGAAAAAAGAGACAGAGAATCCAACTCACAAAAAAAAAAAAAACCAAACCCAAAACCCCCCACCAAACAAAAATGAAAAAAAACAAAAAACCCCAAAAAACCCCAGCTTTAAACAGTAGGCCTACTTGTTACAAGTCTTCAGAGTCCTTCTGCAAGACAGAGAGCATCTTAAACACTGACTTGCATGAGCTGTCACTGCATTATCCCCAAGCCTATTTCTCCTCCCATCCCCTCTGCCCTTCTACACTGCAGAAATAACCCAAACACCCCCCTCCCAGCTGTTTCACTGCTGAAAAGGTTGGGATTCTGAAAGCAGGTGGCAGAAATCCTAGGAGTAACTATTTAAATGAAGTTAGGAGTTGGTAAAATTGTCTCCTGTCAAACAGCCACCACACTCTTGGTGTCACGGAAAATAAACCCCAATGAGACTGGAAGGGAAAACTTCTCAGAGCCCTGAATGTTGGGTGGCAGAGGGGCAGAAGAAAATTGGTGTTTCCTGCAGCATTACACTGAGAGCACACAGTGCTGATGCTGGGAAAGCACCTCCCACACTTCCCTGGAGGAGAAAAAGCCCCATGGGGAGAAGGATGTAAATCACAAGGATCCTCCCTGAATGTTTTGGAGGCAGCAGTAAGAGGAGGAGGAGGATGTGACATGGAGAAACTGATGCCTCAATAACCAGCACACAGCCCTAACATAAAACCCTTCAGTATTTGTCCATGAAAGTTAGGAAGTTTGAAGACACAGCATTTCATTAGCTGCCAACAGGGAATGGCACAGGGAAAGAAAAAGTCAGAATAACTGGAGGAATAACCCCAGGGACCATGATTTGACCATCAGGCTGGGCAGCATAGATGCTAGTTATGGATTTTTCCTTTCAAATTAGTAGCAAACCCACAAGTCTAACCTGGCAGAGCCAGTTTTAAGCCATTCACTCAAACCACTTTTCCCAGGAATTAACTGCAAAGCCACACTCCAGCTGAACAGAAACAACTGATTCCTGACAGCACTCAGTTACAGTCTCCACATCAGAAGCTGTGGTGGCTCAGAGCAAGCAGCTGGAAGCCAAGACATGTACTTGTCTGCACCAAGTTTAAATTAAAATTTCAGGGTACTGAAGTGTTACCACTGAGATCAGCTTAAGCAGGCTGTGGCTGTAGATGCAGAGCACTGAATTTAGGTCACAGCAAGTATCTGGAGTTCCTAACTAACAAATCAAGTTCAAACAGATGAAAGAGAAGGAGACAGCAGCAATGTGTTACCTTTAGAATCTGTGCTTGGGGAAGATGCTGCCTTACAGACCTCCCCACACCTAAGCCACAGAAACTGGCATTATATACAACCCTCACAACCACTATCCTCTCCAGAGGTTTATGTATATAACCAAAATATATGGATTATCCAAGCCTCCACCCAGCTCTCTTGACCTCTGTTAGAAATGCCACAATATACCTGCTGGCATGACCTGTGGTGTTTCCTTGTGTGGCTCTCAAATGGCAAGAAGGAGGTCACTAAGTGGCTTCCACTCCAAAACTGTGTTTGGACTCAGTGCCTGAGATAAAAGCATCTGGAGTCCATTTATCCCAGTGCTGAGCCATGTACTCTTACAATGCTTCCAGTACAGTAAAACTACTTTTTCCACTCCAACTTTTCATTATAACAGAGGCTTTCAGTAAAGCAGGAATTTTAGCCTACAAGTCATTACACCACGACCCAAATAATTTCCAGTATAACCTTTTTCTTGACAGGGTATGATCAGTTCTACCATACCCAGAGGCATTCAGGTACACTAAGAAGCCTCTGAGAGCACATTTACATTTCAACAATATTTACAGCTTATACATGACAACCAATCTATATCAAGAGCAAGTAATAAAGTTCTTAAACTCTCCTTTCACAAAATAAAACCCATCTCCAAATCATCATGTGTACTTACTGAAATCAGTCAAGCTCATTCTGAGTTTCTACAATCTCCCCCCCCTAATCAGAACAGAAATAATTATTTATTGTTTCTTAAACTAGGCCCACCTCCACCTCTGTTTCTGTAAGAACTACAGCTGTAAAAGAACACAAGCACTTCCAAAGACACAAATTAATTGCTTTTACTGTCAGGACTTCACTTGACAATAGCCAAACACTCCTGAACTCCAAGCCAACCACAACTAAGAAGCGAAAATTCAAAGCATACACTGGGACTCAAGGTTTCACAAGACATTTTCCACCCCTAAAAATGAAGGTTCTGAACAGAAATTTATCCAATACATTTTGCCTCCTTCCCCAGGAGCATGACAGCATTGCACCAGCAGAATTACTGCATGTACAGAGATCACATGTAAAATCCTTCAAGTTTCAGGTTGCACAGAGCTAGTTCATATTAGAAGTTCCATTCCACGAGCTCTATGAAAGTATTTCCTTCTCAGTTTTGACAGGAAGGAGGCAGCAAGAGAATTGCTACAGCATCAGTGTTACAGGTCCCTGCCACCCTCCTGCACCTGAAACAAGTAGCATTAAAGCTCATCTTTCTGCCCAGAGCAGCAAACAAGTGTTTCTCAGAACACTGCTCTGAATTTATCACTCCTTCCCTCCAGCACTCACGAGTGGAAGTTTGCAGAGCAGAGCCAGAGTGCTTGGTGCCATGACTTTGTGGCAAAGAAAACTCCCTTCTGTGATTTTTTTCCTGCATCAGGAAAACGATCTGGACAACAGCTGTTCCACAAAGCCCTATGGAAAACACTCTTCCAGAGTCATTCCTCTGCTTTAGGAGGAGTCTCTTCTAGAAGAAGAAAGAGGTGGTGGGGACCCTGACACTTGTGGCTGCTAATTAAGAAAAGCACACAGGGAAAGCTATCCCAATCCCTTCCCACTACCCCAACACCTCTGCAAAGACCCTGCCCTCCTGCAAAGAGCTGGAGGTTCAATTAATCTGCTTACTGACACCTCAATCATAAAATTTTCAGTGACTAAAAACATTTCAGCCATTGAAGCCTGTCACAGCACCCTTACAATCTCCAGAAAGGGAAGCTTTAGTATGTTCCCTACTTTCACTCTACTTGCTACTTGTACAAAACAAAATACCTTCAAAAAAATCTTTCCAACTGTGTCTCCAGAGATTGTTGGGCTTTTTTCCAATTTTGCTAATTGACCTGGTAAGAATTTCAAGCTTGACCTCTGAGCTAAGAGTGAACCTGTAGGCATGCAGAGCCATCCTGGGCAAACAGACCCAAACCTCAGACATTTATTTACACAACTGGATATCATGACCTAAACTACGCATCCAAGATGCTATCCAGAGAAAAGGGCAAACTAAACTTTACCCAGACAAAGTTCTCCTTCCTCATTAGACTCAGGAAGAGATGCTTAAGAATAAATATGTCATAAATGTTATCTTTCAACGAGCCAGAAGAGGAAAAGCTACAACTAATTTCAATCACCACTTTGCGTCGCACCTCAGGTCTCCCTAGGATCAATACGAATGGGATCCTCAAAAAAAATAAATAAAAAAAAAAATTAAAAGGAGAAGAGGATGGGCATAGTCTACTAATTTTTAACATCATCATCTATGTAGGTCTTTCTGCCTCCTGGCACATGAAAATGTGTTAGGTCACACTGCAATAGCAGGACTTGCTTGGAGAAGGTATTTTGGGAGAACTCTAAAAACCTCTGCCTCGGGAGGGGTTGCATCAGACTAGCATTAAGAAATCTAATTTTGTCTCATTCAAGTCACCAAAAATCAAACCTGAAGGGCTTAATTTTTCCAAGAAAATGTGTCACTTCATAAAAACAACATTGCATGAAGAATGCTTTCATGTTTTCCAAGGAGATGATCTGCTGAATATTGTGTCGTCTGATACAATACTGAAGTGCTGAAGGTCAGTGTCAGTGAAGAACAAAATTCATGAATCTTAAAAGGGTGTTTCACAAAAAACTAAATCAGGACTGAAGTTTTGATGTCTGTAGTAACCAACCCTAACTTTCTACAGCATTAAAAAACATACCAGAACACTGTAACTTTGGCTTTAAAGACCCCAGACATCATAAATGTGTATCTCTCTGAAAAGTAAAGATGTTTTCTTTTGTAATACCTTATTTACAAGCCAGCACGTAATTTAGAGAGAAACTACTGGAGTGCAAAGATTACGTGGTGTTAAATCCATACAGAGAGTCACCTTTATATTATAAGGTAAATATTGTTCTGTTTGTCTTGTCTAAGCTAAAAAAGCCATCTCTGCTGCAGCCTGCAAGCAATAAGGATGAGATTTGAAGACTTCTCACATAGAGCTGGTATATTTATAAAGTTGCATGCACTGTGCTGTGAAACATTAAGGTGGCTGTTTTCAGATCTTTTCTGTTTGTACTTCAGTAATTCTGTAATGCTCACATCCAATGCTTTCCTGGAATACCACCAGAATCTTTACAGATCTGCATGTAATTAAATTCAAACCCTCCCTGTAACTGTTTGTCAATAACTGGCTTGTTTTGACAGGAAATTTATACTTTACAGCTTAGACTTTTTTATTAGTTTTCAAATCAGGTAGTGTAGCATACACCAATGCCAATAAATCGTTTCATTTGGACTTTTAGCTTTGAGGACACAGAACCAGAAAAGACCCTTGGCAAAGCCACAAGAAACCTTCACTTTGGATTAACCTCTCTGGCCACAGGGTGCCTCTGCTGCTCAACAAATAACTCCAAAGCTGAGCAAATAGTTTCTGCTGGTTAATCACCAGCTGTAACCCATAAACTCTACTCGTGCAAGCTGAAATCGATCAGCTCAGGATAAAGGTAGGTCAATATTTTATCATCCTGAAGTGCTCTCATTAGCTGGGATGGTCAGTCCTGCAGAAGCAACGTTCACCTCACTCAGACAAATCCTTCCTTTATCCCATGCTACAAAAAAACTGAGCTGGGCTCTCAGGTTTTGCACTGCACCCCAACACAGTTTTGATTCAACTTCTGTCATACAAACCAAGCCTGACACGATGCCCTCCTTACCAGCAAAACCACCCACAAAGCTTTCAGCTTTCCTGAACTTCTGCTGTGTGCTCATCAGGGCTCCTCAGTTTAGCTGCAACGTTTGGGTTCAGCCTCACACATTGAAGTTGTACGCAGAAAAGATTACAAAGAGCTTGGCTGATTAGAAAAACTGTCACAAAAAGCAATTAATCATCTGACTGAAGCTGGAGAATACACAGGCAATGAGATCAAGTGATAAGGGAGCACAACAGCACTAAAATTTTAAGTACTAGAGGGCTGCAGCACTGTGGTTGGGTGTATGGAAAGGGCTCAGTTCAGTCCCAATGGAAACAATGCTTTGATTGGAATATTCCCCCAATACAGAACTGCTGGTGTCTACAATCATCCCAGGAAAATTCTACTGAAACTAGTGAACAAAGCTCCAGCAGAGGTGGCACATCCTAAAGCCTTGCAGTGATGTAAAACTTTCCATGTCACTGGAAAAAAAAAAAAAATTGCAATGTTTCAAAGAAACAATTTTATCAGATTTCATTTACTGCACTGTGTAACTGAGCAGATTCTTCCAGACAGCTGATTTGCCATCCACTGAAGTATACAACATCTGAACAGCCTCAAGTTACAGGTTACTTAAAAACACTGTATTTTCATACTCCCTCCTGAAGACCAAACAAAGGCCACTCTCTAACACTGTTCCTTTCAAAGTGATCAAACATTTGTCTAAGTTTTAAAATTTCTAACGTATCAGGACTACGAAAGTCACACAAAGAAGATGATAAAGAGGCAATGCAATGCAATCAAAGCAAGCAGACACTGGAGCTGTGAAAAAAAGACACTTCACTGACTCTTTATTTCAAGAGTTCAAATCAGCTTTGAACACACAAGACTTCCATCAAGTTCAACACGAGTCGTGTAGCCACGGTGGGTACACAGCAGTGATATCCTACTGGCATGAACATTTCTTGACATAAAGCTTTGCAGTCTCATATAAATATTTACATCTGCCAGTGTGTACTGAATGTTCACCGACACCAAATGAGCAAAGTTTCTAATGCAACCTTCATTCCACTTCTTAGTGCAGCACCAAGCCCTTACCTGATATATATATAAAGAAGGTTTTCAGCAAGAAAGCATGTATTTTCTATACATATGCATCAGCTTGCTTTCAAAGAGATTCATGCTAAAAAGGCCTCCCTCAAATTCAGATCCAGGCCTAAAATATATGTAAAATTGTATGAGCTGCACTATATAGGAAAGAGACAAGCTGCTGGGAGCCATCCTCTTTACATTTACACATCGACAAACGCACACAGAAGCACAGGTGCATGGAAACAGAGACAGTCTGCTTCAGAAATCCTACACCCAACCCAGAATCAAGTTGCAGAGGTTGGGCATGAGTGTGGTGGAAGCCCCAAGCTCTGCCGGGCTCCGCGAGGACCTGCCCGGGTTCTCATCAGCAGCAGGAAGGGAAGAAACCCTGAAAGGTGGGGGGGATGTGCTCTCCCCGTTTTTCCAGCAGTTTCTCTGAGGTTCCCACTTGCCTGTCAGGTCCAAAGTGAAGGCTGGGGAGAAGGGAGGATAGTTGTTTAGGTAATTAGGTGCAATTAGACACTACTGCCAGCCTGGTTCTGGGAGGGTGAGACGGATCATTTGTAACACGTGCTCCCCTTCACATGACACAGGGCCATCACGAGACTCAAGACAAATACATTATTATTATTATTATTATTATTATTATTAATTACCTCAACATGTGCCAGTGTCCTGCTGCCAAGGTATTCAGCTGCTTGCTGAGGATGGGGTTGGAGGATAAAGCAATATACCATGACTAGCTACAAACGAGCAAAGAACAACTTCCTCCCCCCTTTCTCACAAAACCCAAAATAAAACCCATCCTCTTTAATTCCAGACAAGCCACAAATCTCAATTTTTACCCTACAGGCAAAGAAGATCACTGTATGTTTGGGTTATTTTTTTTTTTCCTTTCCCCTCCCCCCACCTGTCAATCTTACATTTGCTAACTCAAAATCCAAAGTCAGAAAAAATATATATATTTAGTCGGAAGTATGTCAGTTACATTTTATTAACCTACTCCAAGGGAAAAGCTTCAGGGATTCACCATACAAGTATAAAACCCCTTCCAAACACCTGGGGGTTACTATATTACTTCATCCCAGCAGTCAATCAATGCAGTAAAAAAATTAAAATACTGAAAATGGATGCTTTTCCCCTCTTCCACGTGTCCAGTGATTGCTCCATTACAGCGTGATGAGGTCCACCAGGTTGCCTTTAGGAGGGGTCATGTTGTCTGGAAAGAAGTTGACTAATGTATCAAACAGCTGAGTTCTCTGGGCATACGTGTGGTCAACATCTGAAAATCCTGGGCAAGGAAGAAAAGGGGAAATGAAGTCAGTGGTCACGACTTGAAAGGCTCAGTTGAGCTGTGGAATACACCAAGGGTCCATCTGGGCTGGATGTTAACCCTCTGGTACCTCACCTAACACGGCTGCCACCTCTCTGTCACACTATTATGGGCACAGACACACTAGGACCATGTCACCCCAAGCCAATGCTGCAATCAAAATGCCATAAAAAGTAAGAAGTAAATGGCTGTCAAGCTCATTGGCAGTCCTCAAGAAACGGGGGAAGCAAGAGTCCCCAGGGGACTGCTCTGATGTCCTAGAAAACAAAATCTTGTGCAGCTATTTTTATGTGGTGCCTCATTTCTTCTGTCCTCAGGCTTTCCTCATTATCCTGACTACTGGGTTAACCAGAACCTGTACTTGTAGTGCTTGCAGTTTTTCTTGAGACAAAACCTGCCCGTGGTAGGAGCCTCAGGTCCCAGTCACTGTTTAATCACTGGACTTGCACCGAGGACCCAGCTGCATCTTGGCACAAATGGGGGGGGCTCTGCAACTGGGTTCTGTGAAGTGCTGCCTCCCAACAGGGGAGGGTTTACTCTCATTGTTTATCCAAATCCTCATATTTAAACCATCAACAGCAAGAACAATAGAGCAGCACACAAGGATTTCCTCTGCTTTGTAATACTTCAATCACTGCTATCTCAAAGGAACACTTTTTAATTCAGTGAACTCACTCTTCAGTTAATCAAAGTCAACCAAGTTAATCAAATCAAGGAGGGCTTGGGGTTTTTTTTGGTTTCTTTCAGAAGCACCACTTGATGGATGTATCCTCTTATCTGTAAAGCCAACCTCTGAATAAAATAGTGGCAAGAACTAATTCAACTTGTCAAACACTTAAAACTAGGGGGAAAAAAAACCCCATTCAAAACCTTGTTTTTTCTTCCTTTAAAAAATTAACCTTCCAGCTTCAAGCAGGTAACTGCTTCCAAACTGCACAAGTGCAGTAGAGCTTCCTCATCCAGCCAGGCAGATAGTGCAGGGGGCTTCTTCCTTCCCTCAATTCCTTAAATTGGGATTTACAAATTCATCAAAAAACAGTCATCCACGTTCCTAGCAAGAGCTCAGTAACATGAGGACACCACATTATTACCAGAATGTAAATTTTGCCTATAGCCTTCCTGTACCTTGCCTAGGATTAATCTCTCAAACTGTTTGAGAGTTAACTGGACAGAACAGTGAAACAAATTACAGTTCTGGCTCAGACCTCCTGGTTTCCAGCCCTACATGCCACTGTTTTCTTCACTTTTGACATGCTGCCCGAAGAACTAGTTTTGCAAAGAACAGAGAGAACCAAACTACTCCAGGAATTGCAGTTATCACAGCAAACAGAGCTGTAGCCATGCTGTGAGATTCCAAAGTGACATGACAGGAGGTGCTTTATTCTGACCAGAGTTTGTTTATTTGGGTAACAGTGAAGCATCAGATGTAATAAGAGACAGAAAATGATCCCAGGAGGCACAGGTTTAAAAACCACTGATGACATATTTTAAATATGGGCTTGAGGCATTGACACTGGTAATTATAAATACTCTCCCAAAAGCCCATGTAGTGGCACTTTGCATATTCAAAGGAAAAAGGACCTACAACATTCATGTTAACTATAACATTCAATATCAAAATCAGCAGAAGTTCACAGTAATTATCAGAGGGATATATATATATACTTCAGAATATATACTTAAAATAATTCTTCTGATACCACAATACTCACCAAGAGTGGTGAAATCCGAGCCAGACTTAAATAATGCTGAGGCAAGGAGTTGAAACTGTGGAAGAGGAGGCAGAGGGACAAAGAAAGAAAAAGAAAAAAGTTATTAATTGTACAGGAAAAAACCCAAAAGATTCATAGAAGTTCCAGTAGCTTTACAGTTGCTGTTTTCTTTCCATAGTCCTTAGAACTGCAGTGCTATACATATGAATAATAGCAGCAGACACTTTCATACAAGCAATAAAATTTGTTACCTTGGTCAAGAAAATTGGATGCTTTTTCCTAGAATGAGAGCAGCATTGATGCAATGAAAGACACTTGACTGGAAGCCCTAAAAACTGATTTTTTAATCTACTTTTTTTTTTTTTTTTGCAGATATCTGGCAGGTATCACAGTGCAGAAGGAAGATAAAGACTCTTTTATGCAACCACATTCCCAGGGATGAGTGTGGTACAATCTCAGAGCACAAGGATTAGATGGTCAGAAAACAGAGTAACTGCTACAGTGCAGCATGATCTTGAACACAGAGAAAGCTTTAAATGGCAACAACCTTTTTTGAGCTGGCAGTACCACTAGTTTAAAGCCATGTCTTTTTAACTAAAAAAAAATTTCTTTGTTTGGGAACATCAGAATAATGAGTAAAAACATCTTAAGTAACACAGTCATGGTTTGATTCTCCCTTAATGTTTTACTTAAAGAAACTGAACTCAGTCTCTTCCTCTCCCCTGGCCTACTGTTTTCACTGTTTTCAGCTGCCCACATTGTAGTAAAGCTTAGTGCTTTGTCATGTTTCCTGAAAGAATTAGCTGATCCCTTGAAGGCTTGTAATCTCTTGTCACCCATCTGTGTGTCTTTACAGCACACAGCCCGAAGGCAAGAAGGGGAGGGGAAAAAAAAAAAAAAAATCACATGAGAAGCAATTCTGTTCAGAGAACGAGGGGGAAGAACAGCCAGGAACTGTATATCCAACAGTTTAATTTTGGTTTTAAGAAAGAAAAAAAGAGGAAGACAAAGAATTTGCAGGCATCTAGCAATCAAGAAGGTGATGAGTAGCAGCCAATGTGGACTTGGCAACAAGCTGTATAGCATCAAGCTGATTGCTTTTACAAGAGAGCAGCAGGCCCCAGGATGGGACTGGGCAGTAAATGTCCATTTTGACTTCTGTGGGACTTGTGATGCTTTTCTACAATATTTATGGCAAATTATCAAGGCTAGTTTAAGCTAACAGGGAGTGGCAAATAGGTCAAATAACTTTACTGTGGGTAGTCATCAATGGTTTGACATCAAAATGGAGCCATGAATCAGAAGTGATTCATCTGTGCCCCAGGGTCAGCATCACTCTGGGTTTTCAGTGATAAACTGCTTCACAGAACAGGAGACATCCTCTGAGTCCACAGACCTTACACCATGCTCAGACAGACTGCCAGCATGGCAGCAGACAGGCTTCAGACTGTTTCCATTTCATCTAGCTTGTAATGATGGATCAAGGTGCCATTCACTAGGGGCCAAGTGCAAATCAACATAAAGAGGAAGAAAAAAAAAAAAAAATCAGCCATACAAAATAGGTCAGGTTACACAGGCTCTGTGAAAATGCACTTAGGAGTTATAATAGATCAGTATCATCCTACTGCAAAAATGAAAAATGGGTTGAAATGCATGAAAAGGAGTAAGATCTTCAAACAAAGCAAGTACTCCTGCTGTTATCAAGGCTCAACTCATCTACAGTCAGAATCATTTTGGCTGGAGAAGGCCTTTGAGATCATTAAGACAGTTAACCCAGCACTGCCAAGGCCACCACTAAACCATGTCCCTCAGCACCACATCTACAGAGCTCCATCACTCCCCTGGGCAGCCTGTGCCAGGGCCTGACAACCCCTCCAGTGAAGAAATTGTTCCAAATATCCAATGTAAACCTCCCCTGGCACAACTTGAGGCCATTTCCTCTTGTTCTATCAGTTGTAACTTAGGAGAAGAGATGAGCACCCACCTTGCTCCATCCTCCTTTCAGGAGGCAACCACTTTTGGATGCCTTGTATCTATTAGCAGCACATAAGAAAGCACTAGAAAAAAATGAAGTGCTTTGATAAACCTACTTTATCAATCTTAAGATCTATGAAGAAAGTTCAAAGGAGAGTCAGGGTTGCAAAGACTCCACAAAATGCCCAAGGATAAAACTGAAAGAAGAGACAAATATTGAGGCCACTGAAAAAAGGTAAGTCTAAAACTAAGTGCAAGAAGCCACACAAATACTTCAGCAAGATCAATTTCTACATGAAATCAAGAGAAAAAAGAAACCAGTGTGCTGGAATACAGTTGCAGTCTTTTGGGGAGGGTATAATGGGAAAGTAGCACTGCAGGTATGTAAGAACAGGGTAGAAAGACACAGGACTGACAGACTTCAGAAGAGGGGGAAGGGTTTGATTAAGTACCCTCTTGAGTTGGCAACATGCAATCAAAAGGGTTTCCAATGCTACAGATGTATTTCACTGCTAGCAGAACTTCTAAGAGTTGCTTTGCTCCAAATCAGAAAGGTACTGAAAGAGATGCCCACTCCAAATAGCTCCACAAGTTCCAATAAAATGTGTGGTTAAATCTGTGTTGCTTCTGACAGCAACACCACGTCTGGGACTTTTTTCCCTCATGCACAACTGCCTTACTGGTACCACATGAAGCCACCAGTGCCAGGACAAAGCAGATGCTACATGCTCTCAGAACTTTCCCTTTCCCTCCCCAGAAAGGCAGAAAGCTGGAGAGAGAGCATAAGTTCTGCTTGAGGCTGGGCCTCAGGATGCTCAGCTAAGAGACTGCAGAAACAGGATCCAGATACTAACTTGATGAGTTGGAACCAAAAACCCACTGGAAAGACCCTCTGTCAAGGGTGCCAACCTTATCTGCACTGGGCATGATGGATCTTCAGGGCTACAAGTTTCTTTGTGGGGAAGGAGCATCTTGTCTCCTTCACTGCATTTCAGCTAACCTTGAGGCTTGTTGTTTGGGTGTTTGTTTTGAAATGGTATTTTTGTACCAGCTGATATTTTAAAAAATGATGGAAAAGTTAAGAACAAGAGTTATGGGCAGCACTGAGCCCAGGTTGGTTCACTCTGCATTTGTGTTACAGTGCCAGATATTCTTCAAAAGGATCTCTGCTTTCTTCCAGGGCATAGGATGTTACCACTTTCTCCAGACCAGATCTCCTACACACCTTTCAGAGCATATATCCAAAGCACTATGTTCTTCATAAAGTTCAAATTCTGCTCTAAAGAAGGACTTAATTTCTTCATCAGTTTTTCTATCATAGTAATTGTTCTTGTAGCAGACAGCACTTCAAATTCTGATTAATTTTGGGTGCCCTATTTGAAACTACCAGAATGTTATTTTTCAGAATACCTGGCACCATGCAGCAGCTTCTGGATTTCCCTGCAGCCAGAAGAGCAAAGCCTTCAAGCAAATCACACCTCAGATCTCTCCCATCAGACACCAGAATGAAAGAGACAATTAATGACCATCTAGAAAAAACAATTTGCTTAACTCACACAGCAACTCTGTCACAGAGGCAAGACCACAATTCAATTACCCAGCAGAAGCACCCAACTGCTTTCATCACACCACCACCCATTTTCTTCTGACAATCCCTCCAGCACACTGGCTTCTTCCATTCCAAATTAAGCCTCCATTCAAAAGGCAACAGTTTCCTTCATTATACAATTAATTTCTCTCTCTTAGAGATCCAACCCACCTTTTGAACCAAGGCAGGGGTTCCTCAGAGATAAATATATCTGGTTAACTAATATAAGGCTGTACCAGTTACAGATCTGGCTTTTTAGTTATAAAAATATCTGTCTAATGTAAGGTTAACTAATACCATCAACCACATTCAGAGACTAAATTAAGGCTACATGGGCATTAATTCTGGCATTTTCCAGCTTACAGCCTTCATGTTTGCAACATTATTGTTCTTTCATCAGCTTTTTTTTATTATTTATTTTATTTTTTTTTTATTACTTTATTTAGATTTCTACCTGCAGCAAAAAAGCAAACCTGCCATGTGGCAACCTATGCAAGTTCTAACCTCTCTCCTGCTTTTTGTGCAAATGAAATGGTGAAGACTAAGGGGGGGGGGGCTGAGTAACTCCAGTACAGGATACCTGAGAGGCTGCATGAATCAGGTATCATCATTCCTCCTCTGGAAGGTCTGCATGTGCTCAGCTTAGAGTACACAACAGTTTCTCAGCTTTTCTCAGCAGTTCTGGTGGGATGGCACCTTGTTGTGTAGGTTCAAAGAAGAAATGAGAGGCTCAAATTCTTTGAGGATGGGGCAGTCACTAGCTGAAGTTGGGAAGGCTGAATGTGGTTTTTGTAAAGGCTCCTTGGCTCCAAAGCCTCTGCTCTCACAGCACTAAGACTCTGAGGCTTTACAAAGAATCACAGCAGGAGATGAAGAAGAGAAACATGCTTTTCTTAGCTCCTTCCTAGAACTACTTTTCCCATTTGGGCTTCAATTTTCCCAGAAATATCAGTCTAATGTCGGCTCAAAACAATACTTTTGAGGGCTCTTCTGGCTTTATCTGGGAAAATTATTCAAGACAAAGTCAAAAGAATGGAAAGTATGAAGGAGACTTGAACATGGGCCTCCAGCCTCTGCCTACAAGCTAGTCAGACCTCAAATTGGCCTCCAGATCCTTCTCTTCCTCTTACCATGCTCCAGGAAAAACATAACTGCAAGTTTTAGTTGCACTGTGTATCTGTTTGACAGCAATCAGGGGACTGAGCTTGACACCAGTAGCTGAATCTCAATCCCATTGCACAAAGTCATCTCCTTCTCCTTTACTTTTTTAATATCCTCTTGATTTTTTCCATAGCCCCTCTGCTCAAAAAGCCCCTTTAGTCTTGCACGTGATCTGCTGATGTTTTCCTGCTTTAACAGCACTTCTTTTTCCTCTAAGCATAAAACATGGAATTAATTTTAATTTTCTGTTTTGATTTCTAAAAGCCTGCACTTCCAAGCTAGCACCAAAGACACATGGGTGTGTACAGGACACAGAACACCCATGCTACCAGAAATATTTAGCCAACAAAGGTCAGCTGCAATACATGAAATCCATAAAACACAACACACAAACTTGCATGTGCTCAGAGAATCTACTTGCTCTTGCACAGTGTCAGAGCTATTAATCCACAGCCAGTAAAAAAAAGAAAAAAAAAAAATATTCACTGATCTGAAAACACTGAACTGAGATGTTGAAAGTGATTTCAAGCAGAATCACAGTTACAGAGAACTGGATCTGCATTTGTGGGCAAGAGCAGAGACAGAGCTGGCACACAGCCTGGAGCTACTAAAGCAAGCACCCATGCAATAGCTCTTACTTGCAGGCATCTACTTCACTTTACAATAATAAAAAATGAAATAAAGCTATAATCCTATTAACATCCCTAAAATTCACAAGGAAGGAATGAAAATCTGGGAGTGTGTTCTGACTGTCAATCATTCATGCTACTTTAAACAAAATTGGTTACTAACGACAAAGTAAGTTTTGAGAACAGTCTGTTTATTTTCTTTGGCATGCAACTCAAAACAGCTGAAGAGACTTGCCTAACCAAGTTAGAAGAAATTACTTCCATTAAAAAGCCAGTAAGCCTTGCCTCAAAGTGAAATCCTGCATGTTATAGTATAGAACACTACCCATATCTCAATCCATAAACCATCCAACCATATAGACCAGTCTCTCAGAGAACCAGGGCACAAAGTTATGCCAAATCTACTCAGCCTGGTCCTTCCCAAATTCAACAAGTTGCCCTGGACAGAAGGAAAAGAACAGGGACAAACAAGTTCCCATAGGATTTGC
Organism: Florisuga fusca; assembly: GCA_038090715.1. Classification (NCBI taxonomy): domain Eukaryota; kingdom Metazoa; phylum Chordata; class Aves; order Apodiformes; family Trochilidae; genus Florisuga; species Florisuga fusca. The sequence goes on along the minus strand of JAAWXA010000003.1, from coordinate 63,912,405 downwards.
CACACTAAGAGGCCTCACAACATTCAGTGGCTGTAGGCAGCACAGAAGAAAGAGATCAGATACGCAGCCTTTGATATTAGTGAAGAAGATCTCAAGTACAAATAAAGACAGTACGTAGGTGCCCGGGCTGAGCCACACAATCAAACTGGTGCTGGAAATTTGATATGGAATCCAAAAAGCCTGCGTCAATCCTCTGGAAAACACAAGAGCTATTTGAAGATGTAATGCCAGAGCAAAAAGCCAACTCGATGTGATAACCGGAAGGTAAATTGACGTCAACTGGAAATCCACCCAGGCAGTACCAGAGCAGCAGCTGGCTCCATGCCACATACCTGGCAGATTTGTTCCAGTGGAAAAAGCTTTGGAAGTTAAAGCTTTTTGGCTAGCATCATTTAAGAAAAACAAATAAACAAACAAACCCAAAACACAACAACAAACAACCACCTAGGAACAAACCGCAAAAAACCTCGCCAGCAACCAAAACCCAAGTTAAAAAAAAAAAAATAAAGCCTCCCAGAAATTGTTAAATGATTTTAGGAGACCACTGGAATGGAAGCTATAATTCTGTTGAATGGTATGCATTGATCCAATGGACCATCACCAAGGACAGAAGCTATTGAATTTTGCTCAGACCAGGCATCAGGCCTGCAGAGAAAGGATTCACAGTACATTCACTCAGCTGGATTGAGCTACCTAAGCTCATCCTCTGTATCATTAATGTGCAGAACACCAGTACTCTCTATAAATAGGGGTATTAAAAACAAACAAAACAAAACAAAAACCCAAAACATTTTCCTCTATCTCTACTATGTATGATAAAGCTACTACTTTCCCCCAAAATCTCAGGGGAGCCCATGCAGTCAGGTAAATTCTGAATTCTTACAAGGTGGACAAGTTAAATACTACACATGGAACTGAGAAAATCAAATGTAGAACATGAAAATATTTCCTAAACATGAAAGTATTTCCTAAACGAGACATGCACAACGTGCAGCCTTTATGGCAGCTCCTTTGGTCTGCTGGTGTCAGCAGGAAGGATGAATTAAAAGGAGAGGAGCTTGCTGAGCACACCACAAACGGTTTCTGTTCAGGCAATAAAAAGGCACAGCCAGTCATGACATTCAAAATCTCTGTAGGAGTTACTGGCCAAAGAGAGAGGAAAGATGTCCTTCAGAGGCAGGATGGGACACAGAGGTGTGACATGGAGAAAAAGTGAGATGGGAGATCCCAGGACATGGATTTATAGGGGGTTGGAGGGAGAAGAAGAGAAGAGCAGAGTGGTTGTTCTATGTTGTAGGTTATTACAGGTTGAAATAGGAAGAGGAAAGTGCTACCACACTGGGAGGATGGGACATAATTGGGTTGAGCCCTCTGAAGCATGCTGCATGGGAAAAACATGTATCTACCTTTTCTACCTGAAGATAAACAGGATGATCTGTTCATTGTCTTTCCTATGCTAGAAATGGCAAGAAAGGATGTGAAACTACTTGATATGGGACAATATGTATGACAAACCATCTAACAGAAGAGGCACACACTTAAATATTTTATTGAAGCAGAAGTTGCTAAAGGATAACCAAAATTTACTAAAAATGTGATCAATTCCAGGATCCTGATATGAGTAAATACTTTTTGATTAACTTTTCTAACCCTACAATTCTATATCATCCACATGCAAGAAGCATATCCCTCCCCCAAAGCTTTTAGTGTCTGTATAATGATCTTTATCTGAGCTAACAAGCTAAAACCAACACATTCAGTGATTTAATCCAGAGACTCAGCATGGAATAACAGTGCCCATTCTCCTATTGCAGTTTCATAAAAGGAGCTGTCAAATCACTTCCAAAGTCACTAACAAAAGAGGATAAAAATCCATGGTCTCCTCTTCCTCATCTACCCATAAGGAGCTGAGCACTTGTACATCCAGCCAGCTGCCCCAGGACCTATGTGGAAATTACTGGCACAGTCAAGTCAACCACCTTATCTGATACCACACTATTTCTTTAATCCTTTTTGCAAAGTGACATGTACTGCAGTAATGGAATCAAAACAGGAAATGGGGACAAATGCCTGGAACAAATAAAAGAACATGCCTACCAGATAATATTCCAAAGGCAGAGGCAATAAGAGTTTCAGCAAGCAAAGTATAAATACAATCAACTTCCAGAAATACCTATCATCCAAAGAAAAACCTCTTCCCTTCCTCCAGAAGTATTTAACATTGACAAGCAAAAGGCAGGGTGAATAAGAGTCACTTTCCACCACACAACCAACTACAGGCTCGTGACATTTCAGGGAGTTTACATTTCAATTAAAGGTCCCAAAATACACACCAGTCTGTTGGAATTAAAACAAAGGCTCAGTCTTGACTATTAGGAGTACAAAAGCTATTTTATCTGGAAGTGAAGTTGTAAAATGACTGTTTCTAAAAGCAGTATGATCTTTAGTGCAGAGAAATATGAGACAGAGCAAAGTGTCATGCACCTGCAGAGCTCCTTCAAGCCCAGTAACAAGGTTTAAGAGGCTTAAAGCTTCCACATGAGAATGGTTTATTTTATTATAAGACAAAGATCATTCATCACTACCTCTTTTGTCTCCTCAGGGTCTGAGTGATCCACAGTTACATACAAATCGTTCTGCAGGTACTTCAGTGCACTAAGAGGGTCAGTCTGAGCTTTTTCTTCAAACCTGCAAGGAGGACACAAAATATGAGCACAACCATTTCCTTCAGGACGACGTTCTACTGTTTCTAGAAAGAGCAAAACCTACTGAAGGAAACTTTCAGCCAAATATTTCCAAATAAAACAATGTTAATGGCAGCTTGGCCTCATATTTGCTTCAGTACATGCTTTCCAGCCAGACTGAAACACATCAGAGTGTTTTTAGGGTGTATGGGAGTTAAAAGGGCAAAGTATAATGTTCTGTTTAAAGCAGGTTTTTAACACATTCATATAAAACATTTATTAGTTTCTTTTCCACAAATACAAGTAAGCTATGAGTATCACCTCATGTGAGAAGCACAGTTCAGATTCAGGAAAGCCTTGAGCAGCCTCAGGGGTATAAACATTCCTGACTGTGCAGAAACATTAACTGGAAGTACAGGGATGGAGAATGCTCCCTGCTTCTGCCAAACAACAGAAAAAGAGACTATGGGGTGAAACTCCCCAGGGTCACTGCATAGTGTGCCTTAATAACCCACCTTTGGCAAGAGCTCATGTATGTAAAAATCCTGTGCACCACGACCATTACTTTCTCATTTTCTTTTAATGGAGAGAAACTAATTTCTGTCAGCTCCCTGATGAAGTTAACATAGTCCCTCAGAAAATCATTCTGGGCTCAGCATCCTCAGCAGCTGTTTTCCTGCAGCACTGAGCTGGGTGCCTAAGCCTAGAAAGGATGAAGTTTAAAATGTTTTTTTCCTATCACCTCTCCATCAAATGCAGTATCACACTCTGACATCTGAACCACCAATACACAGTATTAAACCTTCCCAGGAGAACATCTCAGGCAATTCTACATTCCAGAGATGAGGAACCCTAAAAGCCATGCTCTCAGTTACTCAACACTCTTAACTAAGTAACTTAAGTAACTCACTTACTTAACTATCTTATAGGAATAGGTATCTTCTATCTTGCCTTATAGGAATGCCATATAATTTATTCACTATAGATTTCAGTTACCTTTAGAGGAGTATAGCTGGTCAAATGGAAAGAAGTCTCACTGAATAGATTTAATTATATTGTTATTTATTCGAGTCATCTCCTTGGCTATTTATATTGTACTAGACACCTGCAGCCCAACTTTTGAAATTGTCTGAAGTTTTTCAGACAGTGCATGAAGCACAGGACCATGTCTGTTACCTGATATCCATGACATTTTGATAACTGAGCATGATTTATTCCAAACATTAACACAGATTTTTCTAAGATGATAACACCATGCTCCAGAGAACTGAATTTAAGTTGTACCACTGACACTTGGTCTTCTACACCTGGACAGCCTGGCTCAGCTATGGATGCCTGCTACTAAGTCAGTTAACAGGACTGTGGCTGATGCAGTGGATGTTCTGGGTATGCAAGTTAAGCACGTGTTCTGGTACCTAGAACCTGAGGAAGTATGGATGAAGAGCACCCAAGTGACTTTGCAGCAGTTCAGCTCCAGCCCTGAGAGCCACATGAATTCCAGCAATGCACCTCGTGTGCCAGTTCTTGGCTGGTCATGTTTGGCTCTCTCATATGGACCCAAATAAATGGCCTTTTGGTGAATAAACTCCAACTGCAGACAATACACAGCAACATTTCCTCTGAGTGCATTTTAAGAAAGTAAAGAGAGCAACCCAGAGCTCTCTATGGAGGCTGTAGAGCTGTATTTGCATACAACCACACGTGGGTTTGATAAGCCTCCCAGAGTACTGGGCAAGACCTTTATTCATTCTTGTAGGTATTCACATGTACTGCATGGTTAATCTGGGAAAGGCTTCACCCAGCCACAGTGCCTGTGAGCTGAGCAAAGCAATTTGCTTGCTTCCCCAGAAGCAAAAAAAAAAAATCATCAGTAAAAACCGACCACCAACTCTTGGCAGAACCTGATAACAAAGTATTCTCAACCAAGAATGCAGAAAGAGTTATTTATTGGCTTCAAATAATTTGATGGGTCTTGAAAGGGCGTCTCGCTCCTGCAATTTCTTGCCTAAAGCAATACCATGAGCTTGATTTTGAAAAGCTGGTGCCCTAAATAGCAAATAGAAGGCAGCTCTGAAACACTCAGAGCACAAAGCAGCACCACAGTGTAGCTGAATCCTGCAGAAGTGAGATCTTCCAAGTGAGTCTGAATGAGAAACTCAAATGACCTCACCACAGTTGAGTCTCAGATGTGCAAAGGCATCCACAGCCCCCAGACTTCATTAGCATCCCTGTGAGCTGTTACTATCTCCTAGCACAGCATTTCAGAAGCATACTCGGTTTCCTTGGGAGGTGACAGTACTGAAACACACATTGGTGAGCAGCAGAGTGAAAAGGGAATCTAAAAATTCCCCATGGCTCCCCACACAACAGCCAGATTTTTCCCATTTTAGAATAAGAGAGTAAAATCAGAATGAAGTTAATTTTGTCATTTTGCCCTGCCCCACTGCTTTTTATTGTTAAAATCTTTTTTTAATATTAAAATTAATCAAGAAACCTGCAGGCCATCATACAACCAGCAAAGTGACATTTCCCAAAACAGTTTAAGATAAAGTTTTAGCTTTGAAGAAAAAAAAAAAAGACACATTGGAAAAGGAAATTGTGAAACATCTTTTGTTTCTATACCTGTGCTTTCTTATGAGGTATTTGCAGTGCCTTAGCAGGTATTCCTTTGAAGGTCGACAGAGCTTCAGAGACCAGAAATCATCTAATCTCATCTTTGGAGAGCAGGACTTGCCAGGATTCCCTCCAAATAAGTAATGAACCTAAGAGAATGAGAAGCAGATCAAAAAGTTGTTTGTGTATATCCCTTAAACAAAGACTATTTACTATGTCAGCATCTTTGGAGAGGTTTATTCTGGAGGGAGAAAACTCTGCCTTTTAGACAAGCTGCTCCATCTTGTTATTAGCCTTACTTTGTCCCTTGAGAAATGAAGGAAGTTCTCTTAAACTGCTTACATTTTAAGATAATAAAAAAGCTGAACTGTTAGAATAACCCTCTAACAGATTCCTGAGTAATTATAAACAAACAAGCACTAACCATGCAATCTCTTTCTTTAGCAAAAGCCTATGAGCAAGATAAACCTTTAAATACATAAAATAACAGAAAAAGAGGATACGAGCCAACTTTTGCTGCCCTCTTCAAAATACTTGATGCAAGCAATAGTGAAACTGGGGGATGACCAACTTCTTCTCCAATCTTGTCTTCAAAAACTCCAAATTCTTGTTGTCATAAGAAAGCACCTGTATTAAGCCCTTCTGTGATTTGGGATGAGCACATTATACCCATATAATTGTGAGGTGATTCCAGAAATCACCCATTTTCCTTGAAGAATAATTTTTGTTTGAAAGGAAGACTCAGAAAAAGGGCATTTTTTAAAAACTAATGCTCAGAGCTCCGGGCAGAGCACTGATGGTGAAGCTGCAGTATTAAAGCACCACAGTTCGGACAAGCAGCCTTTCCTTGAGTCAGCAAAACACATTATACTCCCCAAAGACAAGAGCCACTGGCAAACTGAGTAGGAAGTCCTAAAGATGCTCCAAGTAAAGTGACAGCAAGTCCAGTCCATCCCTACCTAGGGAGATGACCAACCCCTGACATTCCCCATAAGCTCTTGAGAGCCTGAATTTGACTTGGAGAGAAAAATTTCCACAGTTTTTGGAAGGACAGATTTATCTCACCTCCATACAGAGCCTAACTGCAAGACACTCAATGCTCTACATGGGCACAAAGGAAAGAGCTAACTGAAAAAAGCCAAAAATGCTAAGAAGAAATTGAGAAAAAAACCCACCAGTCTTATCTGAAATCAGAAGTCACAACTGTTACTGGGGTTGTTTTCAAAAAAGTTCTAGTGATCCTGACATCAGTCATGGAACCATTAAATACACCTGTATGTAAAATTCATTTTTTGTTCAATTCATTCATTCATTTGTATGTAAAATTCATTCATTTTATTCAATTAAAGTAGTTTTTAACAGTCCTTCTGACAGTTCCAGGATACAACACCTTTGAAATCCAAGGCTAGAATTACAGAGACAAATTTCAAGAGAGGTGGAAGCATTAAAAAAATTACTTCCATTTCTTCACATTGTTTGGTATTTCAGACTCTGAACTGTTGATATTAAATATGCCACAAAGGGTCTTCAACCTCAGTACTGAGGTTCAACAAGTCCAACAGGCTACCTTTCTCCATGGCTTTAAAAATAATCACTCAAAACAATGTATTCTGCATCCCACTGATGTAGGATCTCCTTATTTATATCAGAGGAGTTTAGAAAGGTCACTGGAACAGAGGTTTCTAAAAATAAGACTCTTCAAAACAAGTACATCAAACAGCTCTTCAGATAAAGCTGGGCAACTGCTGTGATTTAACAACCTTCACAGTAACTTATAAAATAATATTCTCAATGTCATCATACCTTACAATTAGAAATAAGCCACTAAAGGCAGAACAGTACTTACTGTCCAAGACTAAGGTCTGTGTCCTGGTTTGGGCCAGGATAAAGGTGATTTTCTGGTTTGTACTTTTGCTTTCAGCTAAGTTTCTTGTAAGGAGCTGCACTTGCTGAAATGAACAGCAAGTTTCTCAGTCAGTGTCTGCTGCTGGGACTGATCCCACTCCATGGTTATAGTTACTGCTGGAGAATGGGCTGCAGAGCCAAGGACACTGCTCAGCTCTGAGGAACATTTTACCCTGCAGAAGGAGTAAAGAGGTCCCACCTGAACCCCTCCTTTGGGGAGGCCCGAGACAAGATAGATGCCAGAACTGACCAAACAGAGTATTCCATCCCATACACCTCATACTCAGTATAAATTTGAGGCATCACGAGGGTCAAAGACCCCTTCTTCCTGCTCTTCCTTAGCCTGTTCCCTGTTTGCTTCAGCATCCTAGGAGGATTCCATCCATTCCTCTGCCTGTGGTCCTGATCCATTCCAGCCTGAATCTGTGTGTTCCTGCCTCCAGCTCCCAACTGCTCCTGACCCCAGGATTCCAGCCTGGACTTTCCCAGGGCTGCCCTGCAGCCTCAGTGGTGATGTGAGAGTTACTGGGGGAAAGGGGGGAGGAACATGGGATCAATTTTCCTGTGTATTTGTATATATTTAGTAATTTTTCCTATTTATCATTACTGTTTCATTAAAGTTGTGTAGTTTAGTTTCCAATCCATAAGTCTCTATCCCTTATTCTCTCTCCTTCCTTTATCAGGGAGGAGAGGGGGATTAATAGAGAACATCTGTTATCTTGTTTAATTGCTGGGCCAGTGTTAAACCCTGACAGATTTTATTGGTGCCCAACGTGGGGCCCGAGCTAATTAAACCATGACAGTCTGTGAGGAGACAAACCACACAAGTTCTCCACAGAGAAGTTATGCCTATTCATCATCCTCAAACTCTTGGGCTAATTCAGTTTTCCAAATTCAATTTCTGACATCTCATGGAATGGTAAGACCAAAATATATTTGTCTTTTTCAATTCTTTGGGCTGTTCCAGACTAAAAAAACTTCATAAAAAATTATTACAATTGTAAAATACCTGTGAAAGGTGAAGTAATCATGGTGCAGTAATTTAAATTCATAGGTTAATAAAGTACTAGTAACCCAATCTGTGGGTTTGTGCTTTATTGGTTAATATTCACAAAGCTCTAAGTCTACTGAGAAGTCATGTATGCTACAAATAATTTTAAGTATATTTAAGTATGAACATGTCCATAGAAGTGAGATAGTACTAAAGAATGATAGTTGCTTCTGACCTGCAGGGCAAATTCTTAAGTGTCTGGTTCATTCAAATACACTTTCTCCTTGAAATGTTATCTGTGACCATCTAGAGGGATGACTTCTAAACTAAAGAAATGACTTCACAGTCATTAACAGGTTTTGCAAATAATTCCCTGAGGATAATGAGCAAAGCTTCAAGTGTTATCAAGTACCAGAAAAACCCTGAAAACTGTGTAGAGGTTTAGTATATATCCCACTGTCTGCATTTTTATTTAATCTAGAATCTCTCACATCTACTTCACACTAATGTAAAAAGTAGATTAGCACATTATTGCAAAGGATGATAATAAGGTAAGTAAAAGTTACCCACCACATTAACACTACACAGAAAGCTGTATTTATTTTACCATCTTTGAAGAAGCAATTACACCCAAAAAGCAGTAAGACTTAAAAAAAAAAAAAATTAAAAAAAATCACACGTGTGTCTGGACCCTCATACCTTGTGCAACTCATCATACACCAGCTGATGGGCAAATCTTGGGCAGGGCTCCTCTTCTTGAAGGCTTTTACCTGGATTCTCTTTTGCTGCTTGGTCATTCTTATAGACACAAGACCTGAAATACAAGGCAGCATGTAATAATTAGTAGTGTTCACATAAATTAGGAAAAGATACTGAAATGGTGCAAGGGAAAAAACAACATTTTTTTTGACTGCTTAGCATATAACACCAAAGATTTTCTTGCTTCAATGTATTTTTTCTACTATCCCATTCTATTCTTAGCTCTATAAAGAAACCCAACTAACTGTCAGAGAAAGTCATCTTGACTGAACACAATCCTCAATCACAAACCAAACAGGAAAAAAAATTCTAAAATTTTTACCTCACAACTTTGACATCTTTAGATGTTGCCTTGAGGTATTTTTCATTATAGAGAATACTATCTTGGACACAGTAAAGCTCTAGAGGCCAGAAACTTTTTCAATAATTTTTTTCCAAGAAGACTTTTTTCCAACTGAAGCCTCATTTAAAAAAAAAACAAAACATTCATACCTTTCAAAATGATTTGCCCCATCTTAGAAAAGACCTTGAACAGAAAAGCACTGCTACCTTTGGAAAGGGGCAGTGGCAACCAGCTACCAAATACCACACAGCAAATAGATGAGGAGCTATTTTCTCAGAATAATGGCTCTAGGAGCTACCTGAACACAGCCTGGGGAAGCACTGGGAGATCTAGCATGAACACTTCAAAACCATTCATACAGCAGACCAACTTCCTCAGTTTCTAATAACTTATACCCTGTGCACTGCTATTGACTTACTTTTGACTGAATTTGCTGCACTGATGATGTATCCTGGCCTTCCACATTTCCTACAGGAAAAACTTCTTATAATGGCTCACTTCCCTTCATCCCCACCACCTGCCTCCAATAAAGAAGTTCACAGGATTTCTCTCCCTCACCTGGCTTATTGCCATGGTGTCTCTAAAAACTATGGGAAAAAGAAGGGCCTCAAGGGAACTCAAGTTGTCTTGAACAACTCCATGGTTACAAAAGGTTATAGAGTTACCTGGGAGGCAGGATCGTGTAGGATTACTTTCTAAAGAAAGTCAGTGTAGATGGCAGAAATAGCACTCCTTTCATCAACTTACCAGCTGTTCCTCACAATGTCATAAATCCAGAAGGAATTCCTTACATTCTCTTCCCGCTTTTCCTTGTCTTTACTGAGCCCTGACAAGACATGGATTTCATTCAGTTCGGGATCAATGGTAGCCCTTTGAGTGAAACCTGTCATTGGAACTGGGAAAAGAACAAAAAAAACAACATTCACATGTTGAAAACAACAGAGGGTACAGCAAGGGATCCAAGCATCAGACAAATCCACTTCCCTCCTCCATCAATTCAGCAGATTTTCTAATACCCACAGTACAAGCAGGAGGTTTCACATCACTACCTCTTCAGTATTCTGGGATAAAGAACACCTTAAGTTTAATGTAACTACCTGGGGTTTGCTCTATTTCTCCCTTTTAATTACTTTCACCTCTTCATCCTTCCTCTAAAAACCAAAACTCAGGACTGAGTGATACAAAGCTGGTATTTTCTCTGACTTTTGCTGCAAAGTGATCTTGTTATTTACCACAACTTAGAATGGAATGGGAGCTGTGCAGAGGTCACCAAGGGAACAATTTGCTTCTTGCACGTGCCCTCCAAAGCGGGGTAAGAGGCAGGAGAAGAAACATTTACCCAGAGGTTGACTACTTCTCATCTAAGGAGAAATCCAACTCAAATTTGCTTATTCCCTTCCTATCTGTGAATCCTGGAAAGCACAGAAAACACTGAGAGCCGCTGTTTCCTAGGAAAAGACTTGATCAGAGCTATTTTGGAAATTACCAGCTGAGAAAGGAGGAGTAAACTGTCTCAAGATAAAGCTAGATGAGCCTTGTACACATGAGTGGAGTGATTTGCTTATTATCTCATCCATAAAAGGCAGCACTAATTCCAGAAAGCCTAATTCCAAAAGTCAGGAAACTCAAAAAAAAAAAAAAAAAAATTGAAGATGAACTCAAGTTTACATAGCTCACAACCTTGCACTGCTTCCTCTAGGACAAAAATGTCAAGGAGGGTTTTTTTGTGCTTTCAAAATAGTTGTGGTATAATTACCCAGCTACTCTTCTGTTCCACCATCATATTTAAAAATATGGTGAAATACTGAGGATTCCAGCAGTTTTCATCATAATTCCCCGAAAAAGGGTCAGCAAATTTGTTTGGCAGTCCTTTTTGTTTGTTGTATAATTCCCTATTTCCTGTTTCCCTAGGCAACCACCCTTCCAAAATGTATTTGTGAAGAGCACGTGATCTTTGTTTACAGATCCTGTTTGTCTCATTTCTCTTTCTGGGTCAGTTTACAAAGGCTGGTAAAGGTTCCTGGCCTTCCATCAAGATTCTGGCATGAAAAATTCTCAGAACTCTTGTATTTTGCAAATTCTTCCCTGCAATTAACTGTGAACTCCACACACAGCCTACAATACAAGCCCTATGCTAATAAACCATTTAATATTGCTGTTTAAAATGACATAAAATGGTATTTTGCAAGACCATTCTGGAAGAGGATTTGGTCTGATACTTCAGTCTTCCCACTTGGTAGGGCCAGAAAGTAACAAACATCAGTTAAGGAATTCTGAGCAGCACTGGGTTCTCTACAATTTAAGCTTTGCATTTAGCAAAGCAAAAAAAAACACACAACCCACACATCTCTTCAAACAAACAAATAAACAAACAGTTCAATTCTTATGTAAAATTAAGTAGAAACTGAAATATATTCAGGTAATTCATTCTCAGAGTTCTGTCAACAAAATCCTTGCTTACAGCTTTACAGAAAAGGAGGAGGCAGAGCCTTTGGAGTCAGATCTCAGCATGAACCTGCCTATTCTGTCCTCCAATTTTGTCACAAATTTTCAAATGAAAACTTACCCAATTTATAGGCAAATGGGTGGAAGAACAATGCTGCCCCAACAACAACTACATACCTTGTCTTAGCTGCAAACCACAAGAATTTTTAATTTTTAATAATAGTTTTTAGGTTTTATTTTATTAAATAATAGTATTTAATAATAAAAACTAAAAAATAGTTTTTAAATAAGACTAGTGAGTACTGTGAAAGTCACCCAATAAAGAAAATGGGAACAAAAAAAGACAATTATAGATTAAATATCATTAACTGTTTATTAAAAATATCATATAATGTGCTTGCTTGCTTATTCAGGGACTCAAGTCATCGACCCTAAAGGATTCAAGGTGTATTTGAGACATTTCTGGCAGGAGTCATCTAAATTTGATCAGCAATACTAATGTACATGGAAAATGTCTTTGCAACCCTGTTTGCTGCTTTGAACATTCAAGACCAGGTTTTTAGAAACAAAGCTTGTGTATCCTCAGAGCATTAACACCTCAGGGCCATTGAAATGAAAATTATTATAATTAGGAGGAATACAGTTGCTGTATTTCCATTGGTATCAAAAGCATTCGAAACTTGTCTATGAAGTCCCACCCCTCCTAGTGAAATTTTATTGAATAAATAATTTTTTTATCTACTTTATACTTTATTTCCTGAAGCTGAAATTGCTAAAATAATGGAGGGAAAAACTGCTGCACGTTAGTGCCTCTGTTTTTTAATTGATAGTAAGAATTTATCCGCAGCAACCAAATTCAAGTCAAGTAATTTCAGGTTTCCCTCAGCTCTACACCTCTCTCCTTGAGACTGTCTGAATGCCTAGAAAAATAATATATAAATATACATAAGTAATCTTACATTTAATAAGGAATAAGATGAGGAGCAACTTGCATATACTCTTTGAACTATCTAAGCAACTTGTGTAGAAGCCACATCCAAGTAGTGCCTTAGGCTCAATGAAGTTGAGTTTCTCCTCTGCAAAAGACTAGATCTCAACTAAAAAGTTAGATGTAAAAAATCCACAAGACTACATGAATGTGGTAAACAAGTCTCTGAAAATGAATAGAAAAACAAACTACTGCACAGTAAAGAGGAAGAGGCTGTGATATTTTCATCAAAACAGCAACGTCAAAAAGTTTGCCACGGATGTTTCTGATCCTTGGTGGAGCAAAAGGGCTCTGTAAAATCCTCATGACTGACAAACACTTCCACTAGGGGGTAAGAGAGCTTCACCATCTGCAAGCACAGCAGACTTGCAGTAAATGCTGGAGAGAATTCAAATGATTGTGGTCAGCATATTGGAGGGGAAAAGGGGATGTAAAGTTGTGAGAAGTCTGCGTGCTATTTAGGCACCGAAATGTACGTTGGGGAGGAAACTTAATTCTGCATGGGAGACAAAATGGAACCTGTGAAAGTAACTGACTGCTTTTAAATTATAAGACCTGGAGTTAAAAAAGTCATAAACAACAAAGGGTGAGAATTGGAGATGGTAATGCCAGCTCCCTGGCAAGAACTATAATTTGTAATACATGAGATGCAAGGGGTGCATGAAGCGGTAAGAATGGCTCCATGGAAGTTCCCTCACATAAACACAGATGTAAATCAGCTTTGGAGCAAACCTCCACCTATTTCACACTGTTCAGAGTGCCTCTCAGGCCCAGCAATCACTCAGGTCAGCTCAAAGGACAGAGAGCAGCAACCAAGGACTCAGCCCTGCTTGTTTTGAGCACAGCACTGGCCTGTCACGATGCGATATTAACTTGGCTCCTCTGACAATACATTACTGATTGAAAGGGAAAAGCTGTGCAGAGACATCACAATGCAATTCCAGAAAGTCTGGTAGATGGTGAATGCTTTTCTTGTGTCACTGAGGGGTTTTTTTTTTCATCTATAATCTCATTAACCAGTTCAGGGTAGGAGGGTAGTAACTAACTGCAAGTAAGAGGTCTGAATCCACTCCAGAATTTACCCTTTTTATTAATTTTTATCTAGCAAAAATAAAAAGCCTCAATATTTGAAAACAATATTCAGCCACACAGGCCTTGGAGCTAGCAGCCAGTTACATAAACAAGTAGTAATTCCCAAGAAAGCTTTGATAAAATGCTGTGCAATCCTGTGCAATCTCATTTACATTTAAATATCACTGGGAAAAGGTTTCCTGCAGAAGTGACACCTCACCATGCCACAGTTACATTCCCACCACCACCACAGTCCCTTCTCACAGGCATTTATTTGATCTTGGCGACCATTTCAACACCCTGAATATTTTTTAGCTTGTAAATGCAAAGAGCTACAGTTATTTCCAGTGCAGTGTTGGCTCCTGCCAGTATCTAAACAAGAAAACAGCTTTCACAACACTGAGACAGAGCTTGCAAAGCAGTAAATTGGAGTTCACACAGATGTGCTTCCCACAGCACCAGGCAGAAGTTTGGAAAGTACATCTCCTCTCTCTCACTCAAGGAGATACTACAGCATGTTTTTAAACATGCTTTGGAAGAGCACTGGCAAAACAATGATGAAAACCTGCAGTCTGGAGATCACTTCTGAAGGATTTGTGAAGGATAATTAAGGGAAGCAACTTCATTGACAGCCTGTTAGTGCCACCTAAGTTATGAAACCCTCAGAACACATTATTGCTAATCCTCCTACAAGTGACTTGCAAACATTGTCACTCCTTGTGATGCCTCGTGATTAAAAAGCAGGAAAAAGCTACATCACATGGATACTGCTGCTCACCAGAACATTGCACCTTCTCGATGGATTAATTTAAAAAATGTGGTAGGTCAGCAAATTACTCCATACTGCTATTTGCAATCCATATAACACTGAAGCAGCACCTCCTGTGAACTTTAATGGATCAAACCTTGATGAGTAATAGAGATAGCATGCAGGCCAGCTGTTGACACAGCAAGATAATGATTATCCTCTTGGATTTTTCATGATGAGACTGCATTTGGCAGTCAGCCAAGGAGCAGCTAAGGAGACCATTTGAACAGTTTGGTTGTCATGTTCAAAAAGGAACAACTCAACGTCTAAAGCTCAGGTCTCTTCTCCAGCAACATGGGATTTTGGAGAAAAAAAAACCCCAAACCAAGTCTGTTAATATATTCTGAATTGAATTCTTATGCTATGCCATCTCTGTAAAGCATCCCTAGGATTTGGTGACTTCCTGCTCTCCTCACCTTCACAGCAGGAGGAAACTCTGTGAGATGGGTTCAGAGAAGCACACCACAAGATGAGGAGCACACAAAGTCCCTCACAAAACAAAGTGCTTCCACAGCAAGGGAGATGCTGGCCCCTAACAAGGTAGGCCTTCAACTGAACAAATGCAAAACATGCCAGGTGTCACAAAGACAAACAAAATGGGATACTCAGAGTGCTTGTCTGAGTTGGATCCTGGCCCTTTTGGGCTAGCTGTGCTTTCTGGTTTGATTACTGTTGCTCTGATCCTGTCTTGTTTCAAATCAGGGTTTCCTGGACTGGGTTGTGTCGCCTCTGTCCGTGGTGCTTATCCTCCAAACCTCCTGTCCCTCAGGTGCCCAGCCCTGAATCTGGAATGAGCACCTGCCCCACCAAGAGACCTGGGAATTTCACCAGTAGCCACAAAAATATTTGCAGTTTGCCCAGAAAAACTATTTCACCATTTGAAAGGAGAAACAGGAAGGTTTAAGACTTGTTCTCATTTGGCTTTAGCAGTGACTCAATTCCAAGGGATATAAGATGATCTGGATCCTCTTGCAGAAGGAAATTCTCCCTCTGACACACCACCTGAGTCAGGGCCAAATGGGATTAGCACAGGAACCTTGACCACAAGTGTTCCCATTAGCTCCCTCAGACCTGAAATGACTGCTTGTGATTAGTCAGGGGTTGCATGCTAAGCAAGGCAGGCAAGCTGTCAGGATAGACTTTTAAGGACATCTGAGAGTGGTGGCACCTCTAGACCATGTGTATGCTTCAGAGACACTCTGGTCTATGCACCCTGGGTTTGGGGTGATTTGGTGGGTGTGTGGTTTGGTTTTGTTGGGTTATCAAAAGGACATGATCACTTTAGAATCTTATTTCCATCAACATACACATTTCTGCTTCTCCTCTCCAACCACAGCCTCTTTGCACTACATTCCCCCCAGTTTGTACCAATATTGTCTTTCTTCCCATCCAACTCATCATCAAAGCTGCATTCTCTCTTTCTCACTCCCATTTCATCCATCTTCTGGCTGAACTAATAAATTTCTTGCTCCCAACAGCTATCATGCAGTAGAAAGACAACCATCCCTAACGGCCTAATTTCTCTCTAGAATTTTCTCTCCTTTGACAGCAAAGAGAAGGGATCAGGTTTGCTGATGAAATGTGCTGGAAGAAAGAACCCATGCTCACTGGCAAATGGCTTTTACCAGCCACAAAGAGCTGCCAGGCTTACCCATGTTCAAAGCAGACCAGATATTTTTAGTAGGATATGTGCAAAGCCATCTTTTAGAAACTGCACCTTGATCAAATTTGAACTTTAACCAGGAATGAAAAAAAGCACATCTAAATTTGCTGAAATTACTGCCCCTTACTCCCAATTAAGAAAATTTAAGTGACACTTATAATTCAATATTCTCTCAAGCACAGCCCATATACCAGGAACTGGTTCCAGCCTCAACATAAGCACAACTAAGAGAGAAAACCACTAAACAGCATAAATATCTCATCCAGAAGAGAAGCAAAGCCATCATTACCATAGTTTTTAAGCATTACAACCCTATACTACTGATATTCCTAAACTATCCAGTTTACTACTTTTTAAAAAATCTTTTAAAAATCACTATTCCCATGGAAATTTTAAACAAATGCACAATTAAGTTCTTTTATAAAGGGGGGGAAAAAAAAAATCAAAATAGCTCAACTAAGAATAGAACTGAATGCCACATGCGAGCCAGGAACAAAATGTAATCACAGGATTTTATAGGAACATTTAGGTCAGGCATTCTCAACTTGACTCATCACATTGAGCAGCTTAAAACTTCACAGACACCAGTCAGGGAATCACTTTATTTGCACAGATCATAATGGTATATCACCACCTAACAAGAGCATAATAGAGACTTGCTTTTTTGGGTGAAAATAGTCTTGTCAGCATTTGTTGTCTGAATGTCACAAGTATTTTGTTCTCTTCCTGTTAAAATGCAAATAATCCTAGCATTTTCTTTCAAAAGCAAGGGAAACATTCATATCTGTTTGTTTACTTTCTACACACAGGAGAACAGTAAACTGAGAATCTACTTGTGAATTATTTCCAGTGAGTCATTTTCTTACAAAGTCAACTATTCACCACACTTTGGGGCCTGTGGGAATGGGGAGGAGGGCTAAATATTGTAGTCTCACTGCCTAACCAAACCTTGAAGCTCATGTACTTGATGAGAAGCAGAGCTCAGTGTCTTCTCCACCCACCAGGCAAGCTCAGTTATCTTTAAATCTGAAGTAGAGATAGGTGTCAGCTTAATGCCACAGGTTTTAAAGCTCCTGGCTATAGAGAAGTGTAGTTTTAAAAAAGGAAAATGGCAGAATGCTAGCAATTTCATGGGGAAAGAAAATCAATTCTTTAAAAGCTCTAAGGACAACAAATGGTGTGTGGGAGTGTAGAGCAGCATCAGGCAAAATGCAGGCACCTTAATAAAGGAGATTGTCAACAATACAATCTGATTCTTTCTTGGAAGCACTCAAGTAAACGACTCCAGAGAATAAGAGCTTGGGTACTCTTCTCCCTCATTGGCATAACTAAATTAATGAGCAAACAATAACTCATAACCATCAATAAATCACTTCAAAAGTTCAGCAAAATAACATGCTAAGAATTAAGCCTGACGAAAATAAGGAGGGCAGCCTAAATTCAAGATAAATTAGCTTCCTGGGATTTTGGTAACTGGAGGAAGAGAAAACAAGATCGGGACTAAATATATGTAATAAGAAATATTTATTACTTCTCTCCTATAGTAATGCACACTGCAACACAAATTTCCACTTCTGAGCTGTATGCTGAAAATCAGGATATTTGCAAAACGGGGAAATGATGTGCTTAGACATGCAGAAATCCTTTTGGAAAAAAAAAAAAGGACATTTTTCTGTATGTCATTTGAGAAGAGGACGTATAAAATCAGTTTGTTATGGTTGTGTTACAATGCCTTTGGGGTATTGTTAAAGGTTTCTGGTACACAGAACTGTGCCTGGTGTCTACAGCTCCAGTGGTATGAACCACAAAGGACTAAAGCCTTGCTCCCTCCTACCTTTTTTTCCCCTCTCTGATACTTTAGTAGAAGAAACAAGTCTCATCTTTCTAGTCTGCTCCTGGCAGGCACAAACCCTCTGTCCCTGTACTCCAATTCTGTTTCTGAGCTTTTCTACACCTCAAACCAAGCAGATTATTTCTAGTTTATGGCATCTTCCACTTGGTGAAAACTAGAAAATATTGCTTCCTCCTTTCCTCGTTTGAAGAAAAATTTCCTCACAGTTTGGGGTTTTTTTTTGGGGGGGGAGGAGAGGTTTGTGTGAGTGGAGGGGTTTTTTTTTCTTCCTTTGCTGGAATTTTGAAGGAAGTATTTTTAGCTCTTATTTTGCTGAATTATTTTTTTGTCTTTTGAGGAGCTAGGTGGTTTCATGCATCAAGCATATGCATTGTGCTGAAGATGGTGAGTGTCAAATGACAGGAAAGACAAAGCCCAAGTTTAACCTATATACTGTGAAGTTTACTTGGGTACACAGGGCTAGTTAAGGATGCCAACCTGATACCAGAGGACACTGAGGCTGGCCTTTCACCTGCTTAACACTGTATTTCTCATTTGTACCAACAGGAAGAAATAACTAACTACGTAGTTATATAGTCTTACCCATCCCTGAATCTTTCTTAGTGCCATCTGATATGATATCCACATGATCACTGTCCACATCATAACTGAAGAAGTCATTCAGATATGTCTTGGATCTCTGGCCACCAAACACATATAAGCAGCGATTTTTCTAGAATGAAAAAATAAAAAAAACACAAGTATGTCTTTACCAAGCTCAGGAATGTATCTTGGCCAACAGTGAACACTCACAAAAACATGAATGAAGCAGAATAAAAGATACTTCTTCAAAGATTGAAACTATGCTTTAACAATTAGGTTGACCAAACTTTATTTTTTGAAGTATAGTTTACCTCCACCTCTTGAAAGATACACAGGAAAAATTATGCAGAGTAGTTTAGCATTCCCAAACTCAATAAACACCTGACAATTCTTGATTAGAGTCTTGATCTTCTTAACTCTTTTATTCATGATTTTGCAGTTTCAAGAGCTAGAACGTTAAAGGCTCACAGCTTCTCCATCCCAAAGAGCTTATTATAAATGCAACTTTTAAGATTTCATTTTCTCAATCTATATAAAATAACAAACCTGGATCTAACACAGTTTCAGTTTGAGAGTGATCAGGCAGATTTTATTTTATGGGGTTAACTAGTGTAGCTTTCCCTGATCAAGCTGTAACTTTATCACATTAAAACCACAAGACACTTTCCAGATTTTAATATTAAACAGTTAACAGTCTCCATGTCTAAACCCCATTAGATCATAACTTCACTGTTAAAATAACCCAAAACAGCCAGGAACAAAAGACAGATTGTAAGAGAAAACATTCAGGTACCAGCACTTTACCAAATTCAGAACAGGGAAATGGTTAAGCCTCAAGCCAAGAATAACAGGTTTATTACTTCTTTCAAGTTTGCCAAGTGGAAAGTCTGTAAGAGGCAGACTATTTATCTTTCTAATGGTTGAGAAAACAGCAAAGGAGCAAAACTTCCATAAACTCTGCTTATAGAAACCTGTATTAACTTTACCACAGACATACTTGAAAAATCCTCTGGTACCTGTGCAGGATTTTGCGTGGCAATACATTTCTGACCAGACTTTAGAGAGTCATTCAAAACAAAAAAAGAAAGTTCTGAAAGCAGAGTATTCACTATAAAAATTCTAACCTTCCATTTGAAAGGAAAAGAGAAATAAACTCAGTAAATTGTTGAAACAGGTCTGGTTTCAATTGGTGGTATCAGTAAACACTTGAATGCCACAATATTAATTTTAATTCTCTTCCTCCTCATCCCCAAGGCAGTTTAATATCAACAAAACACCCACGTTCTCCACTTAAGCAAACATGGTTGATACTCAAGTGCCACACAGCCCCTCTCCCCCTGCCTTTCATAGAATCCCAGAATGTCAGGCTGGAAGAGACCTCCAGGATCATCTGGTCCAACCTTTCTCATATTATTGTTTATATGAGAGGTCTCAGCACCCCATTGAGCCAAGACTTAAAATATTCCAAAGGAGGGGAATCCACCACTTTTCCTGGGAGACCATTCCAATGTCTGACTGTCCTCAAAAATTTTCCTCGTGTTCAAATGGAATCTCCCCAGGAGCAACTATTGCCCACTGCCCCCTGTCTTGTCTGGGGAGGACAGGGAGTCTCCATCTTCTTTGTAGCTGCCCTATGAGTACTGGAACATCATAAGGTCTACCCTAAGCCTTTTCTTCTTGAGCCTGAACAGACCCACTTTCCTCAGCCTCTCCTCACATGGCAGGTGCTCCAGTCCTCTGATCATCCTCATGGCTCTTCTCTGGACCCTCTCCAACCTGTCCACCTCTTTTTTTGTACAGCAGGGACCACAACTGGATGCAGTACTCCAGGTGTGGTCTGACAAGCACTGACCAGAGTGGGATGACTTCTTTGTCTCTGCTGGTGATGCCCTTGTTGATGCAGCCCAGCATCCTGTTGGTTTCTTTGCTGCTATAGCATGCTCTTGGCTCACGTTGAGCCTGTTGTCCACCAAGACCCACAGGTCCTGTTCCACAAGGCTGCTCTCTAGCCAAGTGGATCCCAGTCTGAGCTGCACTCTTGGGTTATGTGTTCTCAGGTGCAAGACCTTGCACTTCCCTACACTGAACTTCAAACAGTTCCTGTTAGCCCACTTAGTCTGTGCATCTCAACATCCACCCAGCAAGCTCCTGCACAAGCCAAGGTTACCACTCCAGTAACCACACTGGGTATTTACTAGACCAGAAGCTTTGAAGTTGCTCTACCAACTCTAAAAGAAACTTTTTTTAGGTCAATGGAACCACAGCCTTTGTGTCTATTTACCATTATTCCACTGAGATCAGCTGTGTAAAATTCCACTTGTTTTTAATTTGAAATTTTATTCAGTTGAAGCCATGAAAGCTCCAAGCATCAGAATGTCAGCAGACGTGAAATCAAGTGAGTCAACACAACGCTTGGGAAATTAAAGAGTTTCAAACTTGCAAGAAAAATGAAAACCAGATGTTATACTTCAAGTTAGGTGTCATGAATCAAAGTGTGGTGTGGATACTTACAGAATGAAACAACATACAGTGTCCTATTCGGGACTGGATATCCTCAGGTCCAGCATTACAGGAATCCTCTCTCAAGAGTTTCCATGTCTGACACTGACAGTCAAAAGCAAACAATCCACTGAACTGTGGCTCACTGGCTCTGCTGTCATCAACACTGCCATTGCAGGTCAGAATTCTGCCTCCAAAGGTATAGATCATGTGTTTTTCAGAATCCATACACATCTGAAAGAACAAGATAAGCAGTTTTAAGCCAGCACACTAAGACTTGAATACACAAAGATTTAAGATTAAACATCCCTCCCCTGCAAGTGACACCTAGTGAGACAGTACTCTGCACAGCTCCTGAACCTCTAATGAACAGAAAAAAATAGGTGTGTCTTCACAGTTGACAGGTATTAATCTCAGAAAACAGTTCTTTATTTAAAGTGTGAGTTGTAATTTTAACTTGTCTATTTAACAAGAAGAAAAAGTAGCAGAGGCTACATGCACTTCTCAACACATAAAAACTTGCCTCTAGCTGCTGATTTTAGGGAAAGACATCCAGATCCATAGCCAATTCTCTCAGGAAGCTAACAGAATATCACCTTGGACAATGACTGTGCAAGGGAAAAATTCCAAATCACTGCTCATTTACTGATCACCATTCCACTCATCCAAAACCTGCGTGTGATTTCTGAGATTCCATCCCAAGAATGTGTTTACTGTTACCCCCATTACTTCCACGTAAATTAGGACTTTAACCTGGGCAAGGATATTTGATGAGGCTTCAGCAGAAATAGATTTATCACAAAAGCCTGAATTTAAGTTATGGCACAAGAAATGCATTGCAGTAGAAATGAAACACAACTCCCCAGCTCCAGGTGATGTTTTCAGACACAGCACAACGCAGAGGGTTGCGGAACACCAGGGGGAAACAAAAAAAAACCAAAAAAACAAACCAGACAAGCTTACAGTAAGATAAGAGATGCTACTTAGCAAAGCCTACACAAAACACTTCTAGTGCAGCACATTTTTGTGAAGGTTAAACAAAAAGTGCTATCACAGTAGGTACTGAGGGAGAGAAGAGAAAGAGCTGCAGACTGATAGAGAATTCAGGGAGGACATTCTTTCCTAAGAGACAGCAGGGGGAAAGAAAAAGAAACAATTTCAGAAGCAGGAAAACAAGAGTACCAAGAGTAGCCTTGCCAGCTGACAATTTACTTTTGCCTTTTCCCCAACACCTGGGAGACCAGCATTTGTTATTAATAGAAACAGAAAGACTGATTGGATTTTGTTCTGCAGACAACGCGGATCTTTAATTTTCAGTGTCAGCAGAAACACATATTGTGCTGGCAAACAACAGCTTTGGTTACAAAACAGCTATTACCAATAAAAGCAGTTCTTGGGCTGCTTTAAAACCGAGTACTGATGTGCTGTTTCTTGGCTATGCTTTATAAAAGTCAATTAAGAACAAATTACCTTTTTCAAGTACACAGAAGTCATTAAAAACAAGTAAAAAAAAGTATTCAGTTTGAACACACGGGCAGGCAATGCTTTTAAAGGATTAGTAGCCACTCCTCCAAGGTATCTCAACCTCCACAAAGCAAGCACATCCTACAAATTTTAAAAGATAACCAATTTTGAAAGAATCCTGATCCTCTTGGCCTCATTTCAGTCCCTTGCTTGCAGTGTTCTTCCAAAGGTACCATACACAGCTTTGCAAGTTGTTCCCCAGTGCCCTCTGAGGAGGCAGATCTGCAAACCCAGCTCAACAAGACTGATTAAAACCAGTTGAACTGTGCTTTGAGCTTTAATAAAATGTCTTAATAAAACGAATTTGTTTGTAAAGGTTTTTACCATCCTTCTGACTCAATTTTTATGAGAATTCCAGTCATCAGTGGCATTAGGCAAAAATGCTGTTAGAATTTAACTGGGTGCTGATCACAGCCTCCCTCATCACTGCGACATTACCTGGCACAGCACTTCTAAACCTCCAAGCAGAATTGAGTCCCCAACACTGAGTACTTGGACTAAAGAGTGTGGCTGACCTGATGATCAAACACCAGCTTTGGCCCTCCATCTGCTGCTGTGTCTTCACTGAGTAACATCCATGTGTTTGTGTCGATGTCATAGCGGTAGAAGTCACTTTTCAGAGACTTGCTGTTCCTCACAGAGGAATCCAGGTAGCGTCCCAGCGTGTAGATCTGCCGCCGCTGGATGTCAATGCACATCTTGTGACAAGATCTGGCACTAGGACCACTCTAAATAAAGAAAAAAGAACCAGAAAAAGAACAAAAATCATCATCTTGTTCCAGGCAGACCGCTGCACGCTCACTAAGGGCAAATAAGCATACCAAGGAACTGAAAATGATTTGAGAAGTCAAGAAGGTCTGCTTGCAATCAGACAAACACAGGGTTAATACATAATGATCCATTTAACAGGAACATTCCATAACTTCTTTGTCCTTTAGAAAGACACCAGCAAAAAGCTAAACACTTTTTTTACAAACTTACGGCTTGAAGCTTTTTTTTTTGGTAAGGTTCCTTAGAAAACAGACTGTTTCCTCCAGAAGTGATTCTCAGAGGTGTGTGAAAGCTACTTGATCTTTTAAAATAACAGAAGTTGATGCACATGAGAGGCAAACTGATGTGTCACAGCCTATAAATAACTACCTAGGAAGAAGATGAAGATGTGCACTGTTACAAGAGCCTCTCTTTTATTAATAGGCTGTTTTCTAACAGATCATAATCAGACACTCCCACAAGCAATCATACTCCTAATGGGTATTTGAAGGTAACAAAAGCACTCCCTGTCCTTCACAAATAGATATGGCCATTCCAGCCTCCAACTCCAAGAAAGTTTCCCACGGTAAGGAAAACTTTGTGAGTTATGATCTTCCAGAGAAAGACAGAGGGCCCCTGTCAATTTGTTATGTGCTTATCCATCCAGGAGTGCTCAACTCAAACCAGCAAGTGATTTATTCAGTGACATTACAATGATGCAGCAGCCTCTCTGCTTCCCAAACCTAATCTTGAGAGCCTTTGTACATTCATCTTGAAACATGAAAGTAATTTTCCTGTACTCCAAAATACTAGAAAGCAAGACCTGCAAAGCCTTATTTGAAAAGTATCAACAGAAAAAGGAAGGGGGGAAACATAACATCATCAGGTTTATATATAAATTCTATAGTTCAATTGGCCTTAGTTGGACTAAATGATCTTTAGTGGTGGGTCATCAGGAATAGGATAATAGGGTTAGGATGAGGTTGGACTCCATAATTTTGTAGGTCTTTTCCAGCCAGAGCAATTCCATCATTCTATGATCTCTCGAGGTCCCTTCCAGCCCCTAACATTGGGTGATTCTGTAATTAGTTTGTGTAATTTTGTCACTTAATAAATGAAGATGCCAGAAGAAGGCTGGCTAAATAAATTCTGAAGTCTGGAAACCAACATGAAAACAGGTTAAGATTTCAAGTGGCAAAAAAGGTAAGATGTATAGAAGACTGAAGTATGAAATTAAAAAAAAAAAATCTATTAAAACCTATTGAAAAATAAAGATGAGGCAAAGATGTAACAAAAATCACCATTTGCTAATAGACTTACAGTTAAAAAGTAGTCATATCATACCAAATAATGAGCATATTTGCTCCATGTAAATTCTGTAAATAATGTCTTTAGAGAAAACAGATCTCCCCTATTGTACTCTTTCATGTAAAAAATTACACTGAAATAAGAACAGAAATTTAAAATGCACAGATAGAATATATTGCACTATATTGGATAAAATATAACAGGAAATATTTTTGTAGTCTTTACTGTTCATGTTAAAGAAACTAATTTCTTGATTTAAGAACAATTACAGGCAACAACAGTAACAAATAACAATCTGAAGAGGTGAACTGAGTTGCTCATATTTACTAAATAGGAAGTATTATATCATCAATGATTACAGCTTTTAGGATTAATTAAGATAATTTTATCTTCTAAAAAATACTGAAAAAAATATGAAATATTAACATAAAATCCTAAAATGCAGCAGAAGTTTATTCATTGCCTCTGGCCACATGGAAGAAGCTGACAGAGAAGGCAGCAACATGCTTCACCTTGTTCCTAGAAAACACAAACCAGCATCTTCCATATGACCCAGTTTCAAACACAAAGGGTAGTTTCTTTGCATGAGAAGTACCAGTTTGTGTATTCACAAAGATTGCTCCTGATTCACAGGGCAGTAACCTCAGCAGACAAAATCCATCTCTAGTTATGCAGCTGGGACACTTAAGGATATGTCACTGGTCCCCTGCCAAAGAGCAGATATTTGCCTTGGCAAAAATGTAAAGACCTACCTGTGTTTCCTGACTCTCCCCTCTCTTTTCCAGCCCTTTGCAGTCCTTTAATTGAATCCACTGATTTAAGTACCTTCCCCAACTCCTTCATCTCTAAATACACTCTACAGGCCAAAGTAAATCCTACCAAATCTGCTCAAATAATGTCTTTGGCACTTTCAGGCAGAGATCTCCAATTTAGCAATTTCCAGACCCTGAAGAGCTGCATCATCAACTGAAATTTGTCTGAGCTCAGACACGAGCCTGAGATACTTGGCACCTACAGTACTAAGTGTAAAATATACAAATTTCATCTCCTAAGACTATGGTAGAATAAGAAAATTCAAGAAAAATATCTTCATTCCTGCACTATGTGCTGGTCAGGTTGCTCACAGCAGTATCTTTTTTAAAGGGCTACTGAAAGGTTTGATCTTTTCATCTACACAGGCCCAGAAGTTTCACCTCAAGTTCACATAAAAACTTGAGTTCCACCAAACTGCAGAGCATGCCATGCCATGAACTCTCTTGTAATAAACTTCTTCCAATTCATAATCTTTTCTCAAAGAAAAGTGGATTTTTTCCTGCATACCACTCTCAAGATCACTTGGAACTGCCTTCAGGTTTCAATTTAGTCTACATGTTTAACAATACAACCAAATAACTCCAGTAACAGTGGTACACATGGCTTTGACATGTGAGGGCAGAAGAAGGGAAAGGCCTAAATTTGTGTTGACTTGAGATACCTCAGAGAGGGACACAAAGTCCATTTACAACGACAGAAATGAGCAGACACTCAACAAAATACTTCAAGGCACATGTGGTTAAGTGAAGTAAGAGCCTGTGGGTGGTTGTGGATGTTCATCCCAAGACTTGTACTTCATGCAGAAACAACAGCCAGCCTGTTGTTCAAACAAAGAACAAACTGCCACAGCTCATCATGGAGAAAGTGACCAACCAAAACCAAAGGGGAAAGAGCCTGTTGATTCCACAAGTGTTGAAAGAACTTGACCCCTTATAAGCAACAAGTGGGAAAACCTGACCACAACAGACACGACTCAAATCTACAGCTGTAGAGATCAAGTCATGTTAGAGAGCAGGAAAACAACTTTTTGCTCCCTCCTGACAGGATGTAGGCTGGCTGACAATCCACAAGTTAGCATCCCAAGATGAGTGAATCTTAGAGATCTCTGTATCTTACTCGAATTTATCACCAAAGATACTTTTTGCATGCCTGTGGTTTATCTACTGTACTTGCTCTAAGCATACTGCCATGCCCAACTAGACCTGAGCTAAAAAGAGTTCCACTTGCATGCTGATAACCACAAGAGATTATACAAGCCCCAGTCCTGAGCAGAGCAGAAGGCAAATCAGAGTTTCCAAATCAGAGTTTCTCTGAAGTCACAACAAACCAGTGCAAGGCTTCTCATTAAGTACTTGCTCTTCAGCTCCAGTTTCACTGAACTGTCTTCAAACTTGTTAGTGTGTGGAAATCTTACATTTTTGCAGATGAAGTTTCAAGAACTGATGGAGTGATTTCACAGTAGGTATTACTTCCTAAGGAGAGTCTTCAGTTAAAATAGACTCTAGGAAGTCACAACCAGCAACTGCCCAAACTCTCTGAACAAACAACAGCTTTGGGGACTCTTTCCAGTTCTCATCAGGAAGCTCCTGGCACACACACACTACAGAAACCACACGTGAGAAGCTTGTGACTGGGCTAAGTTCTTATTCAGATGGCAAGCAACGTGTTAGCTGCCTTGGCCAGTCCTTATGCCAAGGCTCTGATGGCAACAGTAAAGCATTAGCATATCACATTTCTAACCTACAGGACATCAAACAATACCAAAGATTACTAAAGCACGGGCACTGCTCGGTTTCTGTGGAACTCAGTAAGTGCCCACACAGAGCTAAGACCAACCTGAACAAAATGGCTCTCTGCCACCCAGCACCACCATACAATTAGCACAGCATAATAAAGGCTAAGACAGATTAAGCAGTATGTGCCATGGCCCTTTTTGAAACAAAATACCAAGTTTCTATGCCCTACTCTAACACCCTTCCTCAAACAGGTTGATCTTGATGCAATTTCTCTGGTCACTTAAAATACAGCTAAATGCCCTGATGAGAGTGGGAGGGCAGAGAAAGGAAGAAAGGATGTCCAGCTAGGAGTACCTAAGACAGGCTTTCAATCCTTTAAGCACCCAGGAGTGACCAAGGCCAAATAGGATTTTTTTTGGTTTCGTCAGTGCTACACGAAATTCAATTGTGCAATGCCAAGTGAATACACAGTATACTTTATGAAAAGCCTTCTCAACATGCTAAGCCACTTTATAAAATCTAATTAGAGCTTTCTTCATTTAACTTGCAAATGCCGAAAGCAATTATCCCACTTAAGGACTAACTTACAAAACGTTTTCAAAAAGCAACACAACAGCACTGAGAGACAACACTGCCTCCTTAGAATAATTTATTTTGTTCCTATAGAAGAAAGGATTGGGACTCAACTCCTTAGGGTAGGGTCTGCTCAAATAACTGAGTATGCCAGAATCAGTATGCATCATCTTAACTGGCATACTCTGCTAAGGCACGAACATGATAGCTAGGATAGCTTTCATTTTTTTGTTTTGCTTTAAATAAAAGTCCTATGAACCCACTTTAGTGCAAACAGGACTACAGGAAGCCAGTTCCACTCCTGATCCCACCCCCAGTCAAACTGGGGGAGCTTGGCTTCTTTTAGTTATCATAACCTTCTGCAAATAAAGGGTTTTCAGTTGCAAGAAAATCTGTTTTTTTCAAGCTGATCCAGATGAAAAACCTCAGGAGCAAGCCTGGACCCCGTTCAAGAGTCAGGGAAATAAAAACAAAGAACAGCTGACTAATTCTCCCTTCTTGGTGTTGTAAAAGACTGAATGGAATGTGAACACTGCCTCCAGTATAAAGTTCAAAAATAAGCGTCATGAGGTAAATGCTCTTGTCCTAAAGCAAACTAGGACGAGGACATAAAAAGACACAAACAACCTACTTTGTTTCCAGCTCTGAGAGCAAGCTGTCATGCAACAAATAGTCCCTCCTGCCTACACACAACTTCAGAGATTAATTGCTCTCATTTCCCAGTTTCAGAGTATAATTCATTTCCTCCTCCACCCCCCACAAAGAAAAGAAAAAAAGTTCTCCACAAGCTTGAAAATGAAAGGAAATGTATATTATTCTCCACTAAGCTTGAAAATGAAAGATGTATATTATTCTTGGCATTTATTCAAATCCATATGATTTTTAAGATTAGAACTTGTCAGCGCTGCATCTATGCCCGTCTTCAGCTAATGCTCCCAAAACATTTATGCTGCAGTTCAAAACTATTTCCTTTACTCTAGCTGAGTACTAAATTCAGCAGAAACAACTACAGCCATACACAGAATAAAACATTTTCATCCCAGACAAGCTGCTCACAGAAGGTTTGTTTTTTTTTAAGTTTCTCAAAACCTTGGGTGATGGAAACCTACCGAAAAGAACTCAATTTGTCACTTTTTTCATGGTAGCATAGGATATTTGTCTTGCCCATCAGCCTAAAACACAAAGCAAAGTAAGAGGAGGCTGTTGTATTGCTTCTAATGCCCAGGCAATCACCAGCCACATGCCAGGAGCACCAAGTCAGAGCAGGGTCTTGCATGTTCAGGCACACAACACATGACAGCATCACATCCCGCCCAGAGCATCCCATCACAGGCACACTGCCATCTATCTGCAAGAGTTTCTTAAGTCTTCAGGACCCTCCCATAAATAGCATATCCCAGCTACTTATTTCTAATCTTTATGATGACAGAAATCAGTGCTACATGTGTCATTTCTTATCCAAGACTTGACAGGTCAAGCACTAGACTTACAAATCTTTGAATGTCACATGGGGTAAATGCAGCAAAGGAATAAACTGGGATCAAATGTTTCCAGGAGCACAAGATGGGACTCCAGCTCCAAAAAACCAATCTGGATGCTGAATGTACACTGCATTCAATTACTCTGCCAATGTGCTTTAAGTAAAGCTTAAAGCATCATATGTAACAGTTACACCAGGTCAACAGCCACAGATTTCCACTCTAAGATATTCTTGCCTCTACTTACAAAAGATAACAGATATTCCAACTTGCTTCTACATCTGTTGTACAAGCTATAAATAATATTCTTCTAGAGTATGCAAGTTAAGTACATTCTGACAGTAAATATTTTGGGAAGCCTATTAAGTAGATCAGAATCTAGATAAGAATCATGATGCTTAAAACTCCCCAGCACCAGTACTGGAAAGCCAGGGGTCCACACAATTTTCAACACAAAACAGTTTAATGTCTTATGATAAATGTAAAGTTCAGATGCCAAAAAGTTTCTGACACGTATTTGCAAGTAACTGAACATTAAGAAGTCACCTAGCCAAAGCTAAAACAAGGAAGATACCCTTCAGTCAGGCAGTTGACAGAGTATTTGAGCTATGGCTAATCTGCTTACACGTACCCTCCTATAGCAATGCAACTAAAGAGATTTAGTTACAAAGTCCTTTCTGGGCATCTGACTCAGACATGATGGAGCAGATTAAAGTCAGAGGCAGCTTTTATCATGAAGTTTTGATCCATTTTTAAGATGGGGGAAAAAAAAATTAAACAGGATGAAGTTTTGGGGTTTTTTTTCCTTCCTAAAAGCATGCACACATTTCTCACTGTTGATACTTCATGGCCTCAGTCTGAGCCTTCCCTGAAGAGACTTCCTCTGCTTAGACTAGAAGCAAAAAATAAATGGCCCGGTGTTCTATTTTTGAAAGACAGTTCAATGAGCTTATAAGTCAAATGATTAAGCTCAGAGATCATACGAAATGATCCTCATAGCAGCACTGGACTGGATTTGATGATCTACAGGGGGCTCATCCCTTTCAGTCCCCTCCTAAGACTTGACTCAGACTGTTTGCTCCATCCTTTCAGGATCAGTGGAGGTTCATCAGGGCACAGAGTGCAGACTCAGTGCAGCACGTGAACACTGCTAGGAAAATGAAAGGATGTTTCATGTTCTATTCCCACAATGTTAAAAATCAGGCTCCCAACAGGCCTGTTTGCAGAAACCACTAATTCCAGAGGATTTTCCCGAAGGAATGACCTAGCACATGTTCTACTGGCTTCTGATGAACCCTAATTAACACACCTCCCAAGAAATGAAGTGTGCTCTATGAACTGACTCCTAAGTACCAATATTCTGCCTTTGACAGCTGTGTTGCAGGAGTTAACCTACAGCACAGGAACAACTTTGGCAAGTCAACCCTCTGTCACTGCCAGTGCAGGGAGCCACATTCCGGGGTCATTTCTGGGCTATGTGCTGTCACTTGGCTTGTTCTCACACCAAGGTATCATCAAGGCCTCCCAAGCAATGCATAACACAGTGGATCTCATGTTGCAGTAAACCAAGGCATCCTGTGACTAAGAGAATTTCTAGGCAAGCAAGTGGAAAGGGGGAAAAAAAAAAAAAAAATCCCAGAGCTTCACAACGTGAAGTAATTCTTTCATTTATGTGAAACAGGTTGTAGGAACTTGCATGAAGGTCTTGCCTAGGCTTTAGTTTAGTCAAAAATACATCACCCAGCCTAAATGATTGAGCTTACAAACACAAACAAAAGAAGCACCAAAGTAATGCCCTAATATAAAATAAGACAACCTTGCAGTGAAAGGACATCAATACTCTGCTATTTTTAACAAAAAGGGAACAATTTACCTGCAAAACAAGTGCTACTCACAGTGATGAAACGTGAATGAAGTTGTAGCTTCTTAAATTTTAACAAGTAAATTGTTGCTTTGTTACACATCAACTGCTCAAGCTTTGCTTTCAGTAACACTGATGAAATATAACAGACAACCCACCACAGCACCAGAGCTTTCACCAGCTCTGAGAGATGGGCCCTTAGGAAAACATCCCTCGTGTGCTGAATTTAACTAACCCTGTTAACAATTGCAGGATGTTGAATGAGGTCATTTTTTCATAAGTTCATGCTGTCCTCTCATTACCAGCAACAATGGCTAGCAAAGGTCCAGCCAAGAGAGATTTTTCCACAGATGCAAACTGTTCAGCTCAGCTACAGTCACACTTGGAAACCAACAGGAGGAAAAATATTTAACTGGTCATTTGTGGATTGTTTAGCCACAAAGATGAGGATGCAGTGAGGCTAGAATTTTTGAAGTTTTTTTCTTAATTAATTGTCCTCGAAAAGATGGTGATAGATAAGCATTAAATTTTAAGTCTAAATCCTTTGACAGCCATAGGTTCTCAGATCTTTCTGAGAAAGTGAAGACAGTCTTGAAGAGATGACAAAGAAGCAGTTTGTATCCAGAGGTTTTATAAAGTCATAATGTCATTTTTCCCACCAGGTTAACTCATGCCTATGGGACTCTCATGTACTAAGCACAGTTTAATTCAGGTTTCCTCTGTCAGCTGTTATAGTAACACAGCAAGAGAAAAAAAAAAATATACCTAAAGAGAATATTTTTGGCACTGAAAAAACAGAACTGTGGAGACTTCTTTTGAAGTGACAGACAAGCAAAGACGTAGCTCCTGAAAATTTTGTTTTGTATCTCCTTTCAGCTATTCTGAGAACATAATTTAGTTACCCAGCTGCAGGATCTGCAGCAATTACCACTGGAAGTGCAGCACTCAGCTTGCCTCTGCTGTGTCATAGTTTCAGAAACAAAGCATCTTCAATTTTGCAGTAATCTATACAGAGGAAAATGGGCCAAGAAACAGTGCAAGTATTCTCACTGGAGGTCTGCGAGGCATCGTGCCAAACCTTCTTTTCCATGTAATAAGAAGAGTAAGCATAAAGCATGGCAGCAAGCACGTGTGGAGGAGCTTTTAAGGACAGAGCACTGAAAGCAAAGCAATGCAAGGACCCAAATCCAACACCTCCTGAATCCCTGTATCAGCAAAATCTCCATCACATCCATGCCTTGGAAAATTCATGGATTAAGTCCCATTCAAACTAAGCTCTTCCAGCCCTGAGAACTCAATCTATTGATGCACTACCCATCCTGCCAGTATATGCCCTTGAGACAGTCCCAGAAAGCTTAAGTACTCATTACCTCCAAAACCTGGTGACAGAAATACACTCATTATTAGCTACAAGGTCCACAAAAATTTAATACATTTTCAAGTCTGTAATTGTCCAGACAATTTAGCTAAGGAGTTGCTTATGATACTCCTTGAGAATGCTTCACCTGTGTTAGCATACTGGGATAACTGGTATTTTTTTAAAGATTTCTGTACTTGTACAGCTTGGGGAGTGTTAATGTAAGGTAAGTCTTTCAAAACCTAGATGAAAGAAGAGACCACTCTACTCCCAATGCAAAGCTGACTGGTGTATGAAGCTACTTCCACCATGCTGGCAAGAGGATATAAGCTCTCCTCCCACATTCTGCCCCCACGTGCTCTCCTGTTTCTTTAAAAATATTTTTTTCCCTTCCAAGCATTCAGTGTGAAATGCAGGGTTTCAGGGATTCCAGCTGGCTTGTTTTACAGGTGCATATCTGTGTCTTTAAAATCCCAAAGGATATAAATCAGCTTTCCTTATACCAATGCCCATTGCTTCACTAAATCCTTACATGAAAATTCTGTAATACTTTAAGCAGTTGAATAGTGTGTTATCTTCCCTGAGATGCAGTCCCAGCCACCCCAGCATGTGTGTGCACTGCCTCATCTGCAATTTACAGGCAACTGGATGATGCCAGTAACTCCTTAATAAAGTCATTTAAGTAAAATAAAGCTGCATTCCAGATCAGAAATCTCACCATAAGCTAGATTTGTAGTGGTGATTTTTTATTGGAACATAAGCATGACAAATCAAGTGTGCAGGATGCATTACCCCAAGGTGTAAAAGTGGTTTACAAGCTTCAGCCCTTGCAACTGAAGGCTTTGAGATGGTTTGGAAATCCACATATCATCTGAAGACTGGCAGGCACAAGCTCCAGGACTGCCAAAGTTTTGCAGCCTTCAGAACACTGTGCATAATGCATTCAAGTACTCCCTAATCTATGAAACTGACTTCAGTATCAATGTGTGGAGGAAAGGAACCTCCACACAGACACATCTGGTGTCACAGAACCACTGAGGCTGGAGAAAACCTCTGAGATCATCAAGTCCAGCCTGTACCTAACACCACCACACTGGACAGACCATGGCACTGAGTGCCATATCCATCCTTTCCTTGAAACACCTCCAGGAATGGTGACTCCATCACTTCCCTGGGCAGTCCATTCCAATGCCTGATCACCCTCTCCATGAGGAAGTGCTTCCTGAAATCCAACCTAAACCTCCCCTGGAGCAGCTTCAGGCCATGCCCTCTCCTCCTGTCATGAGTTATCTGGGAGAAGAACTTGACCCCCACCTGACCACAACCTCCCTTCAGGTAGCTGTAGATAGTGAGGTGCTCCCTGAGTGTCCTTTTCTGCAGGATAAACACCCCCAGCTCCCTCAGCCTCTCCTCAGACTTTCCCCCTGGTCCTTTCACAGCCTCCTTGCTCTCCTCTGGACCTGCTCCAGCACCTCAATGTCCTTCCTGAAGTCAGGGGCCCAGACCTGGGCACAGCACTCATGGTGAGGACTCACCAGTGCTGAGTACAAGGGGAGAATTACATCCCTAATCCTGCTGACCACACTATTCCTGATAGAAACCAGGATGCCAGTGGACACACCTGGGCACACTGCTGGCTCATGAGAAGTTGGGAATAAATGAAGTTTGACTCGTTTTCTGCATTTTTTTCATACTGGAATCAAGAACTACAGGCCTCTGGTGATGGAACTGAATAACTGAAGGCCCAGAGTTGTTTTAAAACATGGTTGATCTTTAAAAAGAAATTCAAAGTTAAAAAAGACAAATAAACAAGGGTTAAGAGGACAGAGGTCCTTAGGCATACATAAACAAGAAGTTACCTCAAAAAGCTGAAAACCTCTCCAAAAAACCTCATTCTAAAAAATAATCAATATACTCTTGCCTCAACAGGGTCTTTTGGTTTTAGGCTGCCTATGTGGAAATCACTGGAGAAGTTAATCAGGCATATCTGAAAGTCTTTAACTCTTTGAGAGAGAATACTGGGTAGAAAACTTAAAACCCCTTATGCTGCTCATCAGGGAGGAAAATAAATACATGCAATATTTAAGATCAGTCTCAAATACTTTTCATTTGGTTCACTTCAGCATCTGCCTTCTTTGTCTCTACTTCTGTAGGCATTTATGCTGCTTAGGAAGTTGGCTCCAAGGTGTAGCTGCAGTCTCCAAGTTTCTGCTACAGGCTTTTTTGGGACAGCTGCTTTCTCCCTGTGTGCTTTTGTGGCACCAGCCATCTCCTACAACTGGGCATCTGTACAACTGCAACTCCTCAGAAGTAGGACATGGCAGATTCAGTATATTAGATCCCAAGTCCATAAACATCACAGCACTTGAAACTAAAAATGCAAAGTTATTTAAAGCATCTTCCAAACTACATCACCATCTGGGGGAAGGAGTCAATATTTGAGACTAGTTTGTTTCCTGCACTTAAAACAGCAAAGGGTAGAAGCTTTACATAGATATGCTTATGAATTTCAGCATCACATAAAATAAAAAAAATAGTCAGAGGTGCCACAAACGTTTACAAAACCATAAAATGCCTGTGTGGTAACATGACACTGCAAGTTTTGGGTAAGTTCATCCATGTCAACAAAGAAACAGGCACCACAGAAAATTTAACTGGAAACACAGAGCAGGTGAAACTCACTCTGGCTCTCACTATTATGAGATCATTCTACACTTGGCAGCTTTTAAAAGTACACTGAAACCTATTTTTTAGATCACTTTCTAGATCATTTTGAACCTCCTGAGCAATAGGTACTCACTGACCAACACTTTCCTTCATGGTGCAAAAGGATTTATCTCCTCAGCCCATGACAAGACCTTCACTTCTACCTAAAGAGCTTTGACAAGAAACTCTTTGTTTTGGAGAAACACAGTGTTTTTGAAAAGTTTTTGAGAAACACAGTGTCACCTAAACCTAACCCACTTACACCATTTCCACATCCTTCACAGAAATAATTTGTGAACAGGATTTCCCTCTAAAAGAGCCAGAATGAAGATGAATCACCATACCATACACACAAATATGCACTACAGAAGCTCCTAATTCATGCAATAACATTTTGAAGGAAGATCCTCTATCTTGTCTCACAGATGTAGGCAACATTGAACCAAGGCACAGGAATACTAACCACATACAAATTATGCCAACTTTCATGCCACTTCACTCTCATTTATCTCCAGAGGCATCAACATCCCTCAGCATTTTGATCCTATTTAAAAATCCACACCATCAACTTATACCAAGTAAATCTTCCCTGTAGTTCACATAAACTGTCCTCCCTGCACTGAACTTCACTAAATTAGGCTCTAAAATAGGAATTTGCTGCTTGGAAACTAGAAATATTAGACACGAAAGCATTAAGTTTCTCTATTAAATGACACTGGCCTAGGATCAAAATGCCCAAGGAATTACAGGGTTTGTTTTTTCAAAGCTATTTATTCCCAAATCCTGGAAAGGTCTACAATCTACAACCATTAATAAACACTGGATACAACACCATTTGTCAGAACATTCCACTTGGTTCAGGGTAAACACCCTTAAAGGCTCTTAGACTTCACATGCTTTGGCTCTGCTTCATGCCAACTGATTCACAGAGTTGTTGCATACTCCCAGCATGGCACAGAGGGGACTTAAGTTGTGGGTAGAGTTTGAGAGGTCATGAGCTGCTCCTTGGTGCATCTCCTTGAAGGATGCATCCTTGGAGGAAGATGATTTGACAAGAAATGCAAGAGTCTTGCTGGATCCACACGCTGGAGGGATGGCTCTAATTCAGGTCTCTCCATCAGCACCTGTGGTGTGTGCACTAGAGGTTCAGCCCAAGACTGCCAGCAGGTCCTCCAGAACCTCTTTTTAAGGTTCTCAAGTGATCAGCAGTGCTGACCAGCAGTTCTATAAGAGTTTTCTCCTGGCATAAAAAGAACCATGGAAAATTAGCTTTGGAAGTCCAACTGTTAAAAGCCACAAATGAACCCTCAGGTGACAAAGAAACATTTCTCCAGCTCACTGGCAAATAAACAGTCATAAGAATTTACTAAAAAGCTCACACAAGCATATAAAAATGCCATGCTAATGGCAAGCTGGTGATCATCTAGCATTGTAACAGGAGCTACAAGTACCTTCATCCCCAAAGCATTACTGTGTCTTACCCCTACAACACCAGAGAAGATGCAACTTCTACCATATTGTGCTCTTGTCCAAGCTGAATTGTTCAGTAGCTAATTTAACCACTGTCACTTCCTAATTAGAACAAAATAGTTAGAAGCAGAGCAAGCACAATATGACATAAAAATTAGACTGAGTTATACTGGAATCTATCCTGAATATTTTTTAAAATTGCATGTCAACAGACATGCAGCTAATTTCCTTTAGCAAATTGTTTGTGAATGGTTGCTGTCCCTATAACAGAAACATCTGGAGCCTTTGTTCTTCAATTTACTTCTCAGAGTTTTGAGATTGACCTTTTCATTTCTAAACCAGGTTTTATCTAGATCTCAAAAAGCACAAACAAACAAAATAACCCACTTCTGGTTTGCGAGTCCAGCAGCTGCCAGTTCACTCTACTCTAAGCCACCAAAGCCCTGGACTATGCTTCAGCAGATCTTCTACTAAGCACCACTATAAACTATATCCATGCAGAGAGTCCTTCTAAGATTCTCCTTCTAAAGCCCATTCTCTCCTTCTAATGCACATTTCTTAGCACTTTATTATGTATGTCTCTTCTTCAAAACTCCCCACATAATCAACACATTGTCATTAAAAAAAAAAAAAAGCCACAAAAACCTTGTTTCCTCTCATTCCAAGACCCATCTTCCAGTTGAATCTCCTGACCTTCCATTACACCCTGTAATATTTTTTCTCCAAAAATCCCTTGATAATCACTTTATTCTACCAACTCACAACTCTTATATAGTGTCTCCTCTGGAGCCTTCCTTTGCAAATCCCTTCTTTATCCCACCACAGCATTATGTCCTGCTAGAGTCAGGCAGGAAGAACTCGGAAGAAAAAAAAACCCCATATGCTGCTCCTGCACTGCTGCTGCCTTGCATCCCAGCCAGGCCTCCCAAGCTCCACAGAAGCTCAACTGGATAAGGCAGGATCCCAGCAAGAAAGGAAACTAATCCCTTAAACACCAGAACTACCCACACACTGGTTTGTGCAGGAAGAAAACCCAGCAACCCCTTTTGACAGGAAGGCTCTAGCTCACTGCATCCTGAGCTAGCCAAAAGTACACACTAAACAGATATGACATGAGAAGAAAAATGAAGGAAGAGAATTAGAATTGTTGTGCCTTCTTTTCTATCACTGTTATTGACTTTCCTAATCTCCTTCTAATGGCAGACAACAGAAAGGAATGTTTAAGCTGTTTCTCTTCAACATAAACTCAATAAAAGACACAAGTCCCAATTTGCCCTTGGTATTATGTTACACACACTCCTCCTTACCTTAAGGTTACATGTTGGGTAAACAGTCAGAAAAATAGTTAAATCCATGCTTCAACACAAAGAGAAGCAACAAAAGCCCAGCCTACAAGACTAAATTTGGCTTCAGCATCATATTAGTAAATGCACAAGTACCCCATGAGCAGTGATGAAAGGATAAAGAGCAAAAAGAAAAGAAAAACAACTTGCAATAAGAGGGGAAAAAACCAACTTACAAGGATGCAAAAATGTAAGGATAACTTTACCCCTACAGAGCTCTGTTACAGCAGAAACTGGAATAGCACATTCACTTGTTATTGCTCGTTTTGTAAAGGGTGTTAGGAACTGTAAGTGAATGACACACACACACAGATTTGAAGCCTACAGGATGTGCCTTACTGTGAGATTTTTTACAGCTCAGGCTATTGTCCTACTTGATTTTTGATTACAACTTCTAAACACCTCTGCCAGGAGAAGTGGCAAGACTGAAGTGTTATTTAATCTTGCTCACAAAATAAGTTCTGAGATGAAACAGGAAAAATACAAGACCCTGGAAAAATACAAATGAGACATAAGAGATTTTTTATTTTTTTTTTTCCTGTAGTTGGGAAAATCAACTCTTGTTATCGAAAAAGTTCTCAAACTTTTTTCATACCTTCAAGAAGCAGCTGCATGTATTTCCTCAAGCTTTGCTGATAGCAAGTAGCAAACTCAAAACACAACAGCCACACAGAACTTTAACTACATGAGCCAAAGGCCTTGGACTTTTTTGTTACCTCCTGTAACCCAATCTACATGCATTTCAGAGCTTTCATACGTCAAATACTGAGCAAAACAGGCCAAGGAAAATGGCTCAAATGAATACCACAAAAGCTCTTGGGATTGTGTGGCCTCTGGCACTTACCCTCATCCTCTAGAATTCCATCTGTTAGTTGTCTATTTCTACTCACAATTTTGACAGAAGTTAAAAAAAAAAGTAAACCATTTGTTTCTGAAGCTCACCACCAGCATCAGGTCTGAAGTGTTTATTAGTCAGACGGGTTGTTCAGCCCTGTCAGATTATTTAACTCATGTTCTACCCACTGAACTTGTTTTGGGCTGATCAGTTTGCTCTGGAGAAATAAACCTTTCCCCTTCAGCAATCTTAATCCTTCAAATTCACCTCCATCTCACATCTGCCCAATGTAAGCATTTCAAAAGTCTTCAGAATTGGAAGGGCTGAATTTGATGGCTCCCCCTGCACACTGCAGATCAATACAAGCACTTCAGAAACGTGGCATTTTTCTGTGTACCAATTCTTATACTGCTAACAATACAGAGGTTTGCAGAACTTACCTCTTTCTCAGTATCCCTGGATATACAGGTCCACTGGTTTTCCTTCACACTGTATGCCCAGAAGTCAGCCAGATCCTGAGTTCCATCCCAGCCACCAAACAAGTACACAGTTTCTATTTAAAAAAAGACAAACACGTTAATTTTCTTTTAAAAAGAGAAAGCTTTTTAAGAGGCTAACACCTACAAAATACCTGTGAAAACCAGACAGACCATCAAGAGAGAAACTGAAACCAATTCTTATTTAAAGAACTGCTCTTCTTTGATGTAACCAGTCACCGGGAAAATAATTCTGGTTTAGTAACAGAAGTTTTTAGGATTGACAGGACAGTTAGTTCCTGAGTCATTTACTCTTTTTACATTTCCATAAGAGGCCATACAATCCACAAATTTCTGATAAAATCCAAATTAACTATATTCAACTTTTTGGATGCTGGGCATTTTATTTTATTAATGACATCTCAGCTTGTACCCCACTTGGTGGGAAAAAAAATATACATAAGAAAGACTTCTGAGATAGCAGCAAAGACTTTCTGTTGAGTCCATCCCTTCAAGGAAAATTCATTTTAACTATGAAATCCCATTTAAGGGAAATGTCTTGCATAAAGTAACTCATCTGATGCCACAAAAGCAAGTTAGTAGAAGAGTTACAGATTCAAGTCAGTGTTCCAGGCCCATCTTTAGAGCCTGGTATTTTAAAGCCACCAAGTTTAAAGGCTTCTCATACTTACTGATAAAATTGTATGAAGCCTCTGCATGTGAGAAGCATTTAAGGAAGAAGACTCTGTTCTGACATGGAGAGATAACTAAGCTGCTCCTATTATAGAAACATCACTATCTAGTGGCAAATGCTAAAAGTATTTCCATTTTAGGCTCCATTAAAACACAACAAAGCCAAGTCCAAGAAGAACAAGCCACTGAAGACTTGCAAAGCTGTGAAAAACTCCTTTAAAATCCACAAACCAGATCTATTATGGAGGTAAGGGCCAATTTTGAATCCAACACCAATTAAAGAGCAGAGTTAGAAGCATGATTATAAAATTGGAATAGTCCCTGACCCTTACCTACCATCAGGATAGTGGTCATCACCATGGAAAGGTTACCCTGGTTCATTAACTTTAATTACCCTTCCTCCTGGACTCAGGGCTCCCAGTGTTCCCTGCAAAGAGCAGGTCCCTTTGTGCACATAAATTCTCACAGCTCACAAAACCCACATTACCACAACAGCTTCATTGATAGCAGAGAAAAATAAAAGATTTGGCACCAGCTAAGTATCCTACTGGGGCCTTGCCAAAATGTCATGCCTGCCTCTAAAGGCTTTGTTGTCTCAGATGAAATTTAATAGCAAACCTGAATGAATCTGGTGAAAACTCAGATTTTTGAAAGTTACCTAAAACGAGCTGACAGAATTAAATGGCATGCAAGCCCTGAAAGAGGAGCACAGTCACACAGCTGGTGTGAACTGTGAGCATCCCCAGAGTCTGAGAGCAAGCATGATAACACAAGTGTGCATGAACAGTGTGCCAAACTTCTTCATCTTGATGCAAAACTGTAGCTCAGCTGAAAGGCTCCATCACTACTAAGACATGGAATGACTACCATTTGTAAGTCTTATTACAGAACCATACACATTTACATGGGAAGTATCTTCATTTTTTGAAGGGATATTTAACACAAAAACGCATTTTTTTTTAAAGAAGATAGGCATAGTTCTTCTAAAGTATGCAATTGTTTTCCTGTGGTATAAGGAAAAAATGGGTTTTTTGGGTTGCTTTTCTGTTTGTTTGGTTTCATTTTGTTTTAACCATATTGAACTCCATCCCTCAACCACTATCACACCTTCTGCTCTATTTGCCAACTCAGATTTTGTGGGGAGAGTTATTTTTAGATCCTGCATCCAGAGCTCCAAGCAGGACAAACCCAAGGTGCATGCCCAACACTCCCAGGAACTGCCACCTAAACAACAAATCAACAAATATTCAAGGAAAAGGACAGACACAGGGAAGAGACCACAAATTCTCAGGAAGGAGGAGTGGGGAAGCTTGAGAGGAGCACAGTAGTCTCCTATTAACAGCACTATTTCTACTTTAATAGCACTGGGGAACTTAAGATGCAAGCAGGGCACCTTGCTTTGGGAGAGGGAAGGATTCTTCTTTTGCATCCAAGCAATATGAAAGTTAGCAATATTGGTGATGTTTTATTAAAGCAAATGCCCATCCTGCTTTAGGGACAAAGCAGAAGAATTTTCAAACCTACCTGCAAGGCAACAAGAAAAACATGAAAGAGTTATGTTTACCCAAAGCTTTTACCAGCTAAATTTAGGAAGTCAAATTTCTCCTCCAGCATCTTCACCTTATCTCCTCTACATTTATTTTGAATACACATTCAACACTTTGAATTAAATACGTTCCATGAATATTTCTAATCTGCTTGCTCAGGCAAAAATGTTTCTCTAACGTCTGAATTCTTTTCTTGCCTTACTCACTGGAAGACTAAAAGGTGACAGATTATTAGAGAAAGTACATTCCACAAAATTAACTTATTTCCTGTCAGTCTCTCCTTAAGTTCTCTTTTTCTGTAGAGTGTGCAAAGCAGCCTTCTCCAGGGCCTGTTAAATAACAAAAACACTGAGGTGGTTTCAGTCCAGGTTCATCTATGCTCTCCAAGTCAGCTCTTCTGTTAACTCCATCTTCTCTGTGTGGTGAAATCCTTGGTGGGTTTCCAGCAAGCCTTCCTCACCCAATAAGGATATATACAGTACATTGCTAAAGCCAGGATGATAAAAGATGCTTCATCTGTCTGAGGATCCCTTTCTGCATTTTTACCTCCTTATGTTTGGACACAATGAATGCACTCCAACCCTGGTGACATATTTAACAAAACATTTTGGTCAAAGGGTACTTCCATGTCCCTGCCAGAACAGATCTTTATAGAATATGAAGAATTATGAATGTACAACACCTCTGCAAGTCACCCAAGTCCATCATTTGTCTTTTCAACCCCTACCAGTAGGGCTAACTTCAGGGACAAACCAGGTTGTGCAGGGAAATATTCAGCTGCACTTTGAATATCTCCAAATATTGATATTTCAGTCTGTCCAGACCCCTGCTCCAATGCCCATCTTCATTACAATTCTTTTTTTTTTTAATATGTAACTGGAATTTCCCTTGTGATGTGTCCATTGCCCTTCACCCTATCCCTCTGCACCTCCCAAAATAAATCTAGCTACTTTCTCTATGCTCTCCCATCAGCTGAAGACAGCTCTAAGATCCTCCCCAGAACCTTCTGCAAGCTGAACACAAAAGGCTCTCTGATCAGCTCCTCAGGCATCACGAGTTCCAGCCCCCAACCACTTTGGTGCCCTTCACTGAGCTCACCCTAAGTTTACCACCACCTGGGTTGTACCAGAAAGCCCAAACTGAGCATAGATGCAGACACCAAACAGAGAGACATCATTCCCTCCCCTTGACCTGCTGGACACACTTGTGCTAACACAGCCTAGGAGGAGGTTGGTGGCCCACAAGGACACATTGCTGATGCACATCCAGCTGACTGCCACTTTAGAGATCTTTCCAAGCAGTCAGTCAGCAGTTCATACAGCTGCACACAGGTGTTACATTCCAGGTCCAGGAACCTGCATTTCCCTTGCCTGAACTTCTTAAGACACTCCCTGAAGCCCTTCAGGGTCCCTCCAAGCCCTATTAATCAGTCATTGCCCTCCTCAAACTTGCTGAGATGGTTTTTGAGGAGTGGTGCCCCTCAAACTAAGAAGGGCTCACCTCAGAAGTAGTAAAAAATAAGTAAAAAAAAATTCTAGGCATTAAGATATACCAAAAGCCTTTGAAAAAAAGGACATCACTTCCCTACAGGGCTACAGTAGATTTAGTCCACTTTGTAAGGAGCACTTGGAGCACAAACTATACAGTCAGACCTTAAATTTTCTTATGTATCCCAGCACTCAGGGTAGATGTTCCATGTAGGTGGTGGCTGGATTTGAGTTGTGTCAGGCTAGGGCTGGCTTGAGCAGGCACAGTGTCTTCCTCTCAAATGTGAAAGCACCATGAAGTTGAGTAACATCCAGGATTCAGCAGCTGTTTGTGTTTCAGAGCTCAGGAGCCATCTGTGTTTTGTTTGAGAGATCTCTTCATCTTGTACACAAGTCCTGTCTTTAAATATCTTGTGGATAGCAGTGTTTTCCTCAGGCAAAACAGCATCCTTCATGTCTGCTGCTCTCACTTCATCTTTTTCATCTCTCCATGCTGCTTCTGAAGCAGGCTAATAATTTCCACTGAATTGCCTGCATATACTATGGGCACACTGTGCCCAGTTCTCTGAACCTCCCACTGTTCCCAACCTACAGATTTGTTCTTACTTATCTAATAGAATGAAGTAAGCAGAATTCCTTCCTCTGAAAGGAAAAGCAAAATAATGTACAACCAAAATTACAGAGTAGTTTCACTTTGGTGAGTGAACAGTGACTAACAAAGGTCATTTCACTAATATTTTACTTCAAAAAATGTTTCACTTGCCAAAGAGAAGGTAAATGCAGACAAAAAAATTTACCCTGG
The DNA here is from genome assembly GCA_038090715.1 of Florisuga fusca. Classification (NCBI taxonomy): domain Eukaryota; kingdom Metazoa; phylum Chordata; class Aves; order Apodiformes; family Trochilidae; genus Florisuga; species Florisuga fusca. Next base: position 63,868,443 of record JAAWXA010000003.1, on the reverse strand, counting down.
TTGTTTAGATATTATTTCTAAAACAGGTTTGTCAAAGCCTCAGAAGGCTCTTCTAAAGGAAATAAAAGATGAATGTTTAAACAAACAAGATATATCACAAAACATTCTTTTTTAATAGTGATTTCAGTATACTTAATAAATTCAGTGGCTTTATAGCCTGTCATTCATACAAAACTGTGTCAATCAACTCCACTTTAAATATGGAATTACAAACTAAATCTCCAAAACACAGTACACATAGTCCTCTAAAGTACAGATGTTATTCCTTAAAACTTGAATGTGGTAATCCATTTACTCACTCACGCTTACTTGCAGAATAAGCATTTGTATTTCTAAATTCATGGCATACCTGAATAATAAAAAGCCTGAGATGGTATAATCAAAGCTATGTAAATCAAGGTATCAGTGCTACATCCTACATGCCTACATCCTCATCCAAAACTGTATTAGGGCTTAATTCATCTGGGAACACAGTACTGTGTACAAGCCTGTGATTTACTGCTGAGTACTTCATCTCAACCTATGTAACCAACAGTACAGCTTTTCACCACTGCCATTCAGTCCACTCGTGTATGTCTTTGTGTAGTTTTGGGACTGTTTACACTTTCATGTTCTGGGGATACCTGTGCTTTAATTTATGCACCTGAGTTGTGACTACCCAAATACTTTCCCTTCCATCAAGGAAGAGCAGAAAACTCTGAATTGTGTGAACTATGCAAGACATGCACCTTGCAGCAAAAAGCAGAAATGACATCAGATTTCTATTTTCATTTACAAAATAAAGCTTAAAGGGACCTAACAGTTGTTTCCAACTATAACCAGGAATGCTTCTTTGTAAGTGTTTTCTACATATGTATACCAAAACCAACCTCATTCCAGTCTGAGTGATAATACGATTAAAAGCACGGTAGACATTGTCAGAATCAGTAATTGCCAATTATTTGCTTAATATAAAAAGGCAGCACACTGCATTTACACTTTGGTATCCCAAAGTGCCCACATTTTCATCCCCAACTGCTTAAACAGTTTTGCAAAGCACACATTGCACTGCACTTATCCTAAGACAGCCACAGAAGGTATCACGAGCAGGAACATCAGATGCAAATCCGACGTAACAGCACGAGTTACTGGTTACCAGCAGAGATGCCAGAACTGCTCTTTCAGTTACTTTCAACCTAATCAGAAGATTACAGATGCTAAAAAGCAGTTTAGATCAAATTAAACTATATTCTACCTGAAACTCAGAGCAGAGACATTCTCAATGACTCAGTGCACTACCGGTAACTTGAGCTGTAGCTCAACTGCTTACCATATCCTCTGTCCTGACACTACCTTGTGCATCCAATACTCTCAGTACTGTTACAAAATTTATTAAATATAAATCAATATTTTTATCGTCAGTAATAACTGATTAATATTTCCTTGAAATCAAAAAGCAGCATCATTTATAGTCCAGTTATAGCAGGTCTGGACACCAGGGATTGAAATTTGCTTCCGTCGCTTACTCTGTGTGTTATGAAGCTTTAGAATCTCTTTATACAAATGATTTTGGTGTTTCACTTATTTCTAAGATACTAAACCTGAAGACAACACGAGGTGTTGAAAAGGACATCAACCCTCTAAATGAAGGCTGCAAAGTGAGCTTGTTTTAATTCGTTATGAAAGACTTGTGAAAAAAGAAAAAAAACCAGCAACAAAACGAAAGAAAAAAATAAAACAACACAACCCAAAACATCAACAAACAGCTCAACAAGTGTGTGGGTATTTGCTCAAGGTTAGCCAGGGAGTTCTGTAGCTCCAGCCTGTGAAACACATCCTGACATAACTGGCTGAATTCCCACAGCCTCATTAAACACAACCTATATTCAAAAGGAAAACTCCAGCAATCGGCAACAGCTGCTTTTAAGAATAACAGCATCAAGAACTCCCTTGGCCTGTTCATGAGCCAAATAAAATGGCAAAACTGATAATTGCAAAAACATCTTGTCTTTTACAAGCCTCAGTGGGCCTGGAAGCAAAACTAAGGGCAACTTTCCAAATATCCCACAGAGAAACTTTCTGAAGGTATCCCACCACCACTGGACAGAGCTGCAGCAAGAAAGGATGAGGATGAAAAGAGGGAAACGTGCATCAGGATTTTACCTCCATTGGTGCTCCCCAGAGGGTTTTGTGCAGGTAATAAAAAACAGATAGACACTTTTTACAGCCTTGTTAAAGCACACTGAGAAGTCAAGTCAAAGGCAGAGATAATATGCTTACTGGGATTTAAGGAAACCAACAGGCATGGAAATGAAATCTCACACTACCACGAATGTATCATTTGCAGGAGGTCTAAGGGAGGAGCATTTCAGAACTGGCAAACCTCTCCTTCCTTCACGCTTGTGAAGCAACCGCTGTCTACTTATTCCCTGAGGCCACTAGGGAGCGTTCACAGCTTCTTTTGTAGGCAAACACCAGCAATCCCCCAGCAGCATTTTATTCTAATGAACCTCAAACCTCCTCCTCGAAAAAAAAAAAAAAAAAAAGTTTGCTCTCATATAAAAAATAACTCGAGTGCTTCCTCTAAAGCAGTAACTACACTCTGAGTAAAAGCCAAAGGCTGCAGCTACTGCTGCATTTTTGCTTGTTCACTATGACTTAGCAAATTACTCTTGAAGGGACTATCCTGTCACACGCCTCAGTCCCTGTCCATATGACCACAACAGACAGAGCCATGGTAATTTTTCTGCCAGCTCCCTCAATGCCACCCCGGATTCCCCTCTGCTACTCACACCCTGATCTGGTTTCTCCCTTCCTAAGGACAGTGCTGTTACTCATTCAAATTGTTTCCTTAGCAGAGATGAAGGCAGATGCATTTCTTATTTTAGTAAGGAATGACAATGCCACAGAAATCTGATTAAGTAGAAGCAAGACAAAGACACAGAAAATTATGGAGAACAACAATCACTGGAACTGTTACTTATACTCCTCCTTTTCTTTTCTCAGCAGAAGCTCTGAAACAGAGGATAAGCCATTCTTTAAATTAGCAAAGGAAATATTTTTGTAAAAAAATGTCTAACAAATCATATTTAACAGGAGCTTCTTGCACACTGTGGAAATTAGAAGCCACTCCAACCAAAACACAAGGAATATTTCAACACATCAAATCTATTGCTTGAGCACTATTCCAAAGAGCATAGTATGCAGAAGATCAGGGAAATCATAATCCCTAATTTGTCTTGTTTAAGCTCCTGCCCAAAGAAAGGAGGGACAAAAAATTAAAAACAATTGTTCTTGGTTTCTTAGTTAAGACTATGATTAAGGTGTAACAGAGAGCTAACAGGAAAGAAGATGGGTGGGAAAGGCAGTCAGAATATAGTTCCAGAGAGAAAGACTATTTACTCCAAGTATTAGAAAGCACTTTTCTTTTTTTGACTCAAAACCTGAGGTTAAGATAGCCTCTCAAGAAAAACGCATATGAAGAGTTATCTGAAAAACATCTGATTAAATAATTTAGCTAGTTCAGAAATTGAAAAATTACTCACCTGTCTGAACATCTATAACCATCTGATGGCCACCTCTCATCCCTGGTCGGCTGTCTTCCCCATCACCTTCAAAAAAGAGAGGGCAAAAGTTCTTTGTCACAAGATTTTTAAACCAAAGACAACCTCATCTATGGACTAAATACTATACAGAAGCAGAGCAACCAATTAACTCACCAGTCTTCAAACATCAGCACAATACTTTCCAGTTAATATTCTTCTGTGCATTGTAAAACTGTACAGAGTTTTATATTGAATTAACTGGTGACTGATGGCACAGAAAGCTCCAGTGCCACAGTTCCAAGAGCTTTGGAAAGGAGCTCGAGACTTCCTGAAGCACACAGGCCCCCAAAAATGAGGTCTGAGCTATCTCTGCAGCTCTCCAAAGAGGACACAGTCAACATTTTGCACTCTTTCCATCTCTCCCCACCTGAGAACTGCCTGAGCTGAGATACTCAAATGGACAGGGAAACATACCCACGGGATGGAGGCAAAGAGGTAATGGCATAGATAGAGCAGAGCTAACTCTGCACCCTTTATGTCTTCTCACATATATAGGAATTTCAACTGTCCAATTAAAGTAGTTTTGCAATCACTTTGCATTTCTTGAGCATTCAGGGCAGGTGTCATCTATGGAAAGCAATATAAGAAAGACAACCTGCATTCTGCTGGACAAGAAATCTGCTTGTATTCCCAGACAGCCCTTCCCAAGAGGTTTGGGTGCAGAGCTCCACAACTGGTGATTGTCACCTTGAATCCTATAGTTGCTGTAAGACAATAATTTTTGTACTTTAGCCAAAGCTGCTGCTGAGTCTCCTCTCAAGGCAGAAAGCAAGGGGAAAAGATACTGCAGTTTAGATTTACTGTGAAATAGACCAAAACTTGAGAAGATGCATCTCAAATTTAAAATACTCCCAATTAAGATGATGTATTTATTTGCCACGTACAAGTGTAATACATTTGACCCCCCTGCATTTAATCAGCCATATATGTAATCACTTGAATGCTTAACCTGCATTCTGAGATTTCTTTCTGAACTGATAAGCTAACTTTGAAGTTACAGCTAGTATTTCTGCAGTGCTCCTTACACAACAGGAAACCAGGTTGCATTTCACTGACTTTGCAGACAAATGCAATTTTTTCAGAGACTAAACCTAGAACAACTGTCCTAGAGGAGACTTTCTTGCTCAATATGCTCCAAGGAACAAGATGGAACTGGCATTGCATAGATGTTAAGAAATGTCCTTACCTTTGGTGCTTTTGGGGATGATCTGCCCCCAGCGAGGTTTGTATTCTTGCTGACTGATGTACTGATTGAATAAACCATCTGTAAAACACAAACTCTGCTGTATTAAATGTTTATACTTCCATTATAACAAAGTCACTTTTAATGCAGGTAACTTCAACCTAACTCAATCCAGAATGCTACTCCAAAGCCTTCACTATAAGTAAATTCTCTACATACGCCAGTTTGTCCAACTTTCTAACAAAATGAATGTCTAAGAACTTAAAATCATAAGAATGCTCACTCCTAGACCAACCAAGGATCACCCAGCTTGCCTGCCAGGTTATACCAATTGTCTATAAATCTCTATTGCAATGTATTTAATTAAAAACTGCATCCCTCCACCTTAATTTAAGCAAAGTGAAAGTTGCCACTGCGTGTAAAATTCAACCATATTAGTACATGTTAAGTTAAAACTAGGTCAGGTAGCATCTCTGGAGCTTCATCTAAGAAGAAAAAGGAAGAACAGCAGATTATTTAAATGCTACAATATGGGACAACCAAGCACTGGATGAAAAATAATAGTTTACATTCTCTTCAGGGAGTTAAGCAAGCAGAGAAACAGAAGATGCATTAGGTCACTGAGCAAATACGCCAACTGCAGCATTTCTGTAAGAAGCAGTAACCCCAAGCACCCTATCCAAGCTCACCTTGTGACTTCCTCTCTCCCTGTTACCACATTTCACCTCTTGAGCATCAATAGGTGAGCTCCTTACTCTGGTTACACGTTACCAGTCACAGACAATTTTTTGAAAAAGAGTTTCATAACACCCACGCTCTCCTGGACCACTCTTCAGTCTGGGAAGAGCTTTGTAAGCACTTGGGAAAATTGTTGCTATTGTTCTTCAAGTGTTTCCTTGAAAAAGAACCTATCTTACCTTCTGCAGGCACAGCAAACTATTAGACAGCTAATGGCAAGGCTCTTGTCCACTGCTCACCTGGTTATATCCCACCCATCACCCTCCTATCTCAAGACACAAGCACTTCATGACAAGAGTTTATTCTGCATTTATGCATTACCTGAAAAAAAATGAGAGTTGGGACATCCAGCTTACATCACTGGCTACTAGTGGTGACTACAACAGGCAGATTGAGGACTCAAATGATAGATTTACATGGGTTTGTATTGAAACAGTACATTGCACACATACCACTCAGACATAGGAGGCATTCAGGGGTCCTTAGCCACCTAACACCCAACAGCTATGCTCTTTGGGAGAAATTGCACCAGGTAAAACTTGCTCAGGAATTACTTTGACATTCTCCAGCAGAGAAAGACAAAATTAAATTACCACATTGCATCTGATACGTTTCAGTTCTCCCAACCCCAGTAATTGTGGCTTTGAAGTAAGAATTTAACAGATTATGAATGCCTCTGTTTATTTATAGAAAATCCCTTGGTAGGCACACAGACAAAAAAATAATCCTTACTGCACATATCCTTATTTATTTACAAATAGGTAAAAACCTTTGTTAAGCACAGCACAATGTTCAGAAAATATTTTCAAGTGTTTCCTGGCATCCTGTAGTTTGTCGTGACTGAAATCCAGGTTTTAATTAAATCCCAATCCAGGGAGTGCTTCCTGGGAAAAGATGAATACTCTTTTTAGAGACCTTCCAGTAAGAAAATAAGAGCACTCCAGAGCTGCTGAAAGGTGAAGTTGGTCTTAAAATACAAAACTACTTTCAACTTTCATCATCTCAGCTCTGCAAGTTTTTCAAATTAAATATTCTGTGAAAGCAGGGCAGATTTTACTTTCACCTGTCTTAGAGCCAAAAACATCAACATTCCCCTCACATTAGGGTAATTGAGGAAAGCCAGAAGTTTGCTCAATGTATGTAGGAAAGTGGTTTGCTTTGGTTTTAAGACTGGAGCTCTTAACACCCACTTCTTCAGCATTTAAAGTTGGAATAAGATGTGAGAGGCTTTAGAGCCTGAGATTTCATCAATTCTGATTCAGAAAAGCTCACTTCCAACAAAATAAATGCATGTGCTGTAAGAAATCCCCTTCCTGACTCAGGCAGATTTTTCTAGCCACAAACCTAGACAGAAATCCAGCCTTTTGGTTATCATTAGAGCTTTTGGTCTTCGAGACAAGAGTGAAAAACCATATTTATCCCTATGGCAGCCAATAGATAATTGTACATAAATAGCTCAAGAGGATGAATTGCATCACATATGATCTGAAAGGGTGATTTAACCTCTCTCCCATGCTCAGCACCCACAGACTGCACTTGTCAAGATATGACACTTCTCCCCTGTTGTGCCTTCAGCCTCTTTTAATAATGCTTCTAGTCTTCCATGGGACACTGGTTTGGAAATAGTCCAGCTTGCTTCCCAGAAATGTTTCTTTCTGCTGGGAGCAGTTCTACATTCATTCTACTTGCACTGCAAACCAGCAGCAGCTTGTTTTGGAAGCTGAATCACCACCTGTCTGACACCATCAAGAGAAAAAAAAAAAAATAAAAAAAAAAAAGAAGATTTCTAGGTGGATCCTCTATCTGATGCCAGCCCTGTTCTTGTGTTTCTTGCCAGGATAGCACTGCTGATCAAAAGGTCTCCAAAACTTCTGCAAGTCACAGAAGACCAGATCTAGGCCTGCTCAGGTTTGTCAGTTGTTTCCAATGAATCAGTAGTTTAAAAATAAATTTACAGACCCCTGTTGGGAAAAAAATAAAGCCTTGAGTGTAAACTTTTAAAGGAAGTCTTTTCCTTCACCCCAGAGGCCTCTCATTTCAATGTCTATGTTTACTGCCTAAAATCATGGCCCAAGCTGGTACTTTTATTTTGTACTATTTTCAGGCCCTTTGTAGCAAGTTGTGACGCATTTTAGATGTAACAACATAAAGTTCACAGTGGTTACAGCTTAGTAAATTCAACCTCCCTGATAGCCAGAGCCTTTGTTTTGTCAGTCAATTACAGGTTACCTGGAAAGCATTAGGACAAACATTGCAAACAAAAATATTTAACTTGCTGAAGCCAATGAGGAACAAGTAAAATTGTATTATGTTTTTTCAGACAACATACATCTCTAGATAAGATTACTAAAATCTGTTCAACTTCATTGCCTACAGCCACAGAAATTCAACGTCAATGAGCCCATGATTTCTGTATAGTGCAGTTTGGTTGTTTTAAGATTTTTCTTGAACACACACACACAAAAAAAAACCACACAAACACCTGAACATATTTTAGTCACAAAAATTCTTCTAAAGAAAAGCTGAAGCAGAAAACAAAGATGAATCCAGATAACACTCCAGCTACTACTTGACAATTTCCCCAGGACATGGGAACAAGGGAAATATAATTTTTTCCAGCCCCAAAGCTGCAACATGCTCTCACTCTTCCTTCTTAAGAAAAATGAAACAGGGTCTGTCTGCTCTCAAATCCCTGTGAGATACACTCCTGCTACACAAACCCTACTATCTACTTGCCATAGGCTTTGGATCCCCTCTGTATATCCCAGTACTACAGAGCAGCAAGCCAGCACCTCCTCAGAACCAAATTCAGACCTATTTGGTGGGAAAATTAAGGTATATATACATGTCTGTCTCAGGCTTCCAGGAGAATACAACCATTGTGTGCATCCCGAGTTTCAGGAGACATTCAAGCCCACAGGCTGCACATCACAACTTCTTGTTCTGCATACAGGGATGACTTGTCAACAGATAAACACATATCACACACTGACAGGAGAGCTGCCAGAAGGAACACCTCCATCACCAGAATACTAATACTAAGCTAGCAGATCTTCATCCATTTCAAGCAGCTTTCTGTGTCTACAGGAGCTGTAGACAGTTCAGCTGAGTCCTTTGGGCTCCACATGCTCTCTGTAGGAATATTAAGCAGATTTTTTTTTTTTAATTTCAATAATATAGGTCCGTCTGAAAGCTATAGGAATGAATCCAAATGGGAAGCATTTGAACTAAGTCTGTGAACCAGCTGAAATTTAGGGAATCTTTTATTCTTGAGAGGAAGTCAGGCAGCTGCCAGAGTTTCCATTTGCCCATTTTCAAAGTTGTAATGCACAAGTCAAAAGAATCTGCGGGAAAAGTGTGGCTGCCTGCCACCAAGCTCTCAAAAGAAATCATCTGGTGATGTGAGGTGGAAGACAGAGTTCATCATTAGCAATGCAAAAAAGAACAAGAGTTAGCTCTGCTAGCACTAATTCTTGACCACCTACTCTTTTTCTAGATGACTAAGCCTATGGAAATAGCCCGCGAGAGATGCATCACATTGCACTTTTTCAATACCTACCACTGCAAATATGAAGCTCTACAGAAGACATTTTGGGCTGAACTGGGGAGGCAGTATCTCTGTCAACCTCAGTGCACTTCTGTTTGTTCCTTTAAGGCAATGAGCTTCCACATCAGCAAGAGGTCAGAAGTTCCCATGTTCATGTCCCGTCTGCTACAGAACAGTTTGCTCTTTGAAGGATTTCAGGGATAATTTCAGGATTCGTGTATCTCAATTAACTCTACACTTTAACTACACTACAAGGACCATACACAGGCCTCAAGTTAATCTGCTTTTATGTGGAAAAAACAGCACATCAGAGAGGAGTTCAGTCATAAGAACACCCACACCTTAGAGACTACGCAGCAAGCTATGGAGACTTCACAACAAAGCTGCTAGGAAATAAAATGGTAAAATGCTGGGTGTTAACAAACCTCTTTCAAGCAGAGGAACTTGAGAGAGATGCAGAACTGAGGAAGGACAGGTAGAGGACCACAGGGAGCAGATGGTAGCAATACTATAGAAGAATGTGTTGAAGGCTGAAAATACCTATTCTACTGGGAAGAAGGATACAGCTGCTAAATGCCAGCTACTACATTCAACAACTTAACCATCCTCTTTTACAACTCTGGTCAAACTACTCCAGCTGCAGTTTCAGGGGGTTTTTCTGGCTATCAGAAGGGGTTGTGTCCTATCCTCTCCCCCATCATAGGCTGATCAGCTCCCTGACCTGGTTTGACATGTGGCAGCATGAGCACCAGTGCCAGTAAGCAAGGGGCCAGGGGACACACTGTCCTGAGTCTAGGCAGGATTGACCCAGTTAGTTAAAAACCTGCAGTTGTGTCAGCTTAAAGCAAATATGGGATACAGCCTCAGCATCTCAGGATAGATAGCACTTCCCTCCACAGGGTGCTGGGAGGTGACAGAGCTTTAAATGGGTGCAAAAGCTGAAGACAGCATAAAGAATTGCAGAAGGATGGGGGAACGAAGGTTAATGTATTCAAAGACAAGCAAAATCATTAAGGATGAGGAGCAGAGCAATGGGAGATGCATGCAGTGACATTTTACTTCAGGTGCCAGATTAAAAGGAAGCAATATAAACATTCTCCTGTATATAACTGTCCCTGGAACTAAAAAAAAAGGACTGGTGAGACAAGCTACAGTATTTCTCTGGTTTGCTTAAGTAATGCTGAGTTCCTCAGCCTTCCAAAAGGGACATGATTACAAGAATCAGGAGTATTCACATAAATCCAACAAGAAGCAAGTGTCAGTTTGTCAGGCAGTACAAGACCTACAGTTTTCCACCAGGTGAGTCATTTGCCTGTATTTCCACACCTGGAAAAGCTCAGCACTGCAGACAGCAACCCCATTCTCAATATGCAAGGGGAAACTGAAATACTACCTCAGCTGGTAGAAAGCTGAGGTAGAAAGCTGAGGTAGAAAGCTGAGGTAGAAAGCTGAGGTAGAAAGCTGAGGTAGAAAGCTGAGGTAGAAAGCTGAGGTAGAAAGCTGAGGTAGAAAGCTGGTGGATAGAATAAACCCAGTATGTTCAATATTAAGTCATAATAGAAATCAAAATATAACAGTTCAACAAGTGAGAAGCACTGACTTCATTAGTGCCCAAACAAAAAATGGTCCATTTTTGAAGAACTTACTCAGCACATTCTAGGCCTCTAGTGAAATTCCATTCAAGAAACAGTTTCTACTACAGCCTGCAATGAAGTGGAAAGAGGACAGCCTCTAGGCACCGACAACACACAGACACAGCCAAGGCAGCAGACATACATGGATAAAATCATCACCATCAGCATACAGCATTCCTCTGGCTCTCAGCAGGTTCTGCCTCACATTGGTGGGCTCATCAGCTCCCCCCAGGCACTGGTGTCTGAGAAAGACTGCAAAGACAGTAACAGCCAGCCACAGCTCCTTGCTGCTTTCTCATCTTCCAACCCTCCCTTAGGATTCAGGAGGAAGCTGCAAGATGCCCCTGCAGGAAGCTGTCATCCCAGCCAACACCACCACGTTGTCTCAGGAAGCCAGGATTCACTCCAGAGGGTAAGGATGAAGGTTGGCAGTTCTCAGTCACAACTCTGGTAGCTGCTCAGGGAGCTCAGCACAGGGCAGAGCTCATCTGTTCTATCTAGGCAGTTGAGAAAACCTTGAGCCAAAACCTGTAAAAAGCCATTTACTGGGGGTTTTGAAAACCTGTGGCAATAAGCTGCTTAATGTTGTGCTTAGATGATCAGTTTATTCATAAAAAGATGGTGGATTTTCATGGAAGACACACTTTGGTTTTAAAGCTACCATTTCTATCGTATCCTGAGAACCACTTCCAACTTTAGTGGTAAAAACCACACTGATAGAGTCAAACAGCTATGCTAGCATATATCCAAAAGTTATTACAAAATGACCAATTAGCCCAGAACTAGAAAAAACATCTCTGGTGCCAGATTTCCATGAAATTGGTCCACTAAGCCCCTAAACTGTACTGGCATCAAACACAAGGTTATTTTCTTACGCCAATATAAGTTTTTCATGAAGAACTACAGCCCACAGTCAAAGAGCAGTACACCCACAGCCAAGAGGACCTCTGTTTTACCAGACTGTGATCCAAAACCACTGCACAGGTCTTGGAAGACACTTCAGTGCAACAGTCCAACTCTCTTACATTCCATTCTATCAACAGAAAGTACATCTTCCCCATTTTAGGAGCTGAGAGATGTTAAAACAAGTGCTTCTAAGTTGAAAGATTGAGTAAAAAACTAATGGTAGTTACAATGAAACCAGCTGCCAACCTGCTCTGCAAGTGAAGACAGGCTCTGCCTCCAGTCACTGTGACTTTGACACCAGTTTGCAAGGACTGTTTCCTCATAAGCAAAACCAAGATTCTCATTCAAGCACAGCTGCAAAGTTCTGCTTGAAACACCAACTAGGTGGTAAGAAACCGTAATACAAATCACTCCTGAGAACTCAAGTTCTGTGCTTCATTGCTCACCACTCCAGGGACTTTCCTGCTAGTTAATCCCCCCCTCCAGCTTTTCAGCCACTTATATGGAAAACTTATCTTTACCCACTCAAGAGCACCAGGTTGTCACCTCGTGGAGAAAGTGACTCCAGAAGAGGCAGTGATAAAGAGATTTCAAGACTGAATTTTTATCCTTCATCACACACATGTTCACAAGTCCAAAAGCTGTACAGCACAGTAGACACAGAATCATAGAATAATTTGGATAGGAAGGGACCTCTAAAGGTCACCCAGTCCAACCCCCCCTCTGCAGTCAGCAGGGACACCCTCAACTAGATCAGGATGCTCAGAGCCTCCTCAAGCCTCACCTTGTGTATCTCCAGGGATGAGGCCTCAACCACCTCCCTGGGCAACATGTTCCATTTTTCCACCACCCTCATGGTAAAGAATTTTTCCTAACATCCAATCTAAATCTACTCTTCTTTAATTTAATACCATTGCCCCTCATCCTATCACTCCAGACCCTTGCAAACAGTCCCTCTCCAGCCTGAAATAGCATATGGACCAGGCATATAAACAGTCAAAGCATTTCAACACTTTTTTTCAATTCATTTTCATTTTTTCATTTCAACACAGTTTTGTTTTTTAATTATTACAATCAAGCCACTCGGCTTCTCTTACCATTCACAGCTTTTTCTATCAGTTCTTCACAAGCATCGAAGTCTCCCTTCAGTACCAGCTTGTCATGCAGGTCTGTCAGCATAGGGTGCTCCAGAGCAATCTTTGTTTTCTTCTGCAGTGACTCAAAAGCTTCAGTGTAGTTGTGCTGACGAAAATGCTTTAGGCAAAGGCGAATGGCTTCCTGTTCACGGTACTACTGGAACACAAGAAAACCTATGAGACATGTAGATTTTTTTTTTTCTTTTACCAGCACTGCTGGAAACTACGTATGAACATGCCTGGAGACAGAAGCAGGATGACTTATACATGCTGCACTTAAAATTCTCACAAGCTTACAGGAGGAATGCTCTAGGAAAGACATTACAAGCCGAGCAGGCATTTACTTTCCAACAACATCAAAATTATACAACTTTGTATCATCTGATTTAATAAGCAGACAAGAAGAGAACCCACGGTGTCCCAGATCTCTGGAGTAACCATTATTTCCATTCTCCATCTGCTTGGCCCTGCTGTCCCAGGCCTACATGAAGAACAGAGCAGGGAAAAGCCCTCGCTATCAGCGTTGCATAATTTGATTGTATGACTCTTACATAACAAAATAATTTAGAAGAGTAAGTAGGTCACAGCTTTTCTAGAGGCAGAAGAAGAAAAAAAAAAAAAAAAAAAAAAAAAAAAGCAAGCAAGCTGTGAGAACATGGAATACTTGCACTGACCACTGCTCCTGCAGCAGAAAATAGGCAGAAGGGTAGGGCTGAGCCCAGACCCCATGGGTTTGTGAGGGTTTCAGATCAATGGCAGCAAGGATTTATGTGCATGCCAAAGATTCACCTTCAAAATATTCACCTTCAAAATATTCTTATGCATCCTGAAGCAGAACTCCTGCTTTCATACTGCAGAGCAGCCAAAGCTGCCCATTTCCCACTCAGTTGTGGAAAGGGGTGAGAAAGGTGAAAAGGAAACCTCCACTGGGTTAAACACACAGAAACGTGAGGAAATAGTAAATTCTGAGTAAGAGCTACACACAGTTTGTGCTGTTGACCTACCAAATCATTCAAATCGTTTTCAAAGCTGCTAACAATATGCAGAAGTAACATTTTCAAGTTGATAAGCAGGAGAACCACTTCTTTTAAATAGACTCTTGAAACCCACATTCTATGGCATTGAAGAAAAAATACAATCTCCATTTTTCATCTTGAACACACATCCACTGTGTCAAAAAGCAAACTAAACTTTAAGCATTTTTAAGACAAATTACAGACAGGTTTTACTCTTAAATGGACATCACTGCTAATAGTGATGTTTATGGTATTCAAATGAATACAATCTTGTATAATCTTGCTGAAAACCTGGAACTAAGACAACACCACCAACGTTCAACAAAAAGTAGTGCTCTCAAAATAGTGGCCCTATAGCAAGAATTTCATTAACTGAAACAGCTAAAAAGAAACACAGCCACGTGCTATATTATTAGTTCTTGATCCATCAGTATTTCACAGCTGCAAATACCCACAACTATTCATTTTTAGGAAATCAGTTTGCAGCCCACATGAAAAAGGCCAAGGACAATAAAAATGCAAGATTGTGGCAAAGGAATACTCAAGCTAAAACAGTTTTAAAGCACAGGTGGAAAAAAGAACCAAACTTTTTTTTTTCTAAGATACCTGAGATGCTGTCTTTAAGCAAATGTTCATTTACATCAGTCAGTGCCATACTCACAATAGGTTCTTTGTTGCTCAAAGGAATAGCAAGCAAAAGGATAGCTGCACACCAATAATAAACAACTTTTGCAGTTTCAGCTCCTCTGGTTTAGATATTAAACAAAATTCAGACTTGGCATATTTCTATTGAGCCTCTCATGACTGACAGACATGGCTTAGAAAACACCAAATGACTTGGATGCAGGTTTGCCACTCAATGTAATATAAAAGTTTGTGTTTGACATTTACATTTTAAACATTATACACCTTGTACGCAAAAAAGTGTATAAAAAGTATATTAAAAGCCCCTTTTTAAATGCTGCCATATAGAGTTAAAGATATGACAACCCAAATAATAGCTTTGATTTGAAGCTGTAAATAATTCCTATGGTTAAAAACGTAGAAAGAGCATGAGACTGAGATACTAACACTGTCAACACATTAGCAGAATTAAAAATATTTAAGTGTTCATTATAAAAAAACAAAAGGGATAGCCATCAATAAACTGCCATTTCTTAGTTGCTTAAATATGCCCACCCTCCAGTAAAAACCAGTGGTAAGGCTAACAGGAAGCTGTAGGCTGAGCTGGACAGCAAGAAGAATGCAGTAAGGAGGGAACCAAGGAGGGTGCTGTCTGCTTTGAATCTTTATCAGTTCCCTCCAACTCCTTCAGGAGAAGGGTGGGTTTTTTGGCTGAAGCTCACACATTACAAAAAGGATGGGCAGCTTTGTGCAGACTTTTCCTTTTGTCTGAAGTCTCAGGCAGTAGAGAATTTTTAGATTTCCAAGTCTTTTGAGACTACCAGGAACGCACATGAAAAAGTTGAGCCCATCTCAAAGACCTGGAAGAAACAGGTCAATTTTTCTGCCTTTCCCCAAAGAAGGGTCAGCACACACATCCTCCTACGTGGCTCTTTCAGTGGCCTCTTGGGACTCTGGGTGTGGAGAACATCAGTGAGACATGAACTCACCACCAAAAACTTGGCACCTGATCCTAGCAGAGCCCAAACAATCATGACTAAGTCTCTGCCTTGCTGCTTTAGGGCTTTAAGTTTTAGAAGAACAATGCTGGCACCCCCTAGAAGAAGCTGCCACTACATACATGCTGACCATGAAAAGGGTTGATTCCATGGGATAAGACCAAAGAAAAGAGATGTTGACAACACCATGAGATGGCTCCTAACCACAAAATAAATAAAATAAATTCAATCAGAACTTCTTGGTCACAGCAACTGGTCAAAAGTGGCACCACGTGCAGAGGCAGCAGAAAGGAGGCACAGAAAACCATCAGCAGCCTCTGTCAACTGGACTTTTCAGAACTGGACATTAATAATCAGCAGAATAATGACCACAATATCACTTCAATCATAAAGCAGCTACAGACAACTTTCACTGTGACTGTGCTGTTTCTAAATCCTCCATGAAGAAGGTTGTGATGTTGGCATGAGCCAGAGAGCAGGGCCACAAGGTTTCTTTACCATACTGGCAGCACCACAAACTGATGAGGGAGCCTCAGTTCTACCACACAAAAATCTCCTTTGAAGTTTTTCCTTCTGGAAGCTGTGATAAGCTGCTCCACTAACCCAGACTTATTCAGCTGGGAAGGACATCTTCACTGTAATACAACATGAATTTCACAAATTGTTGCAAAAGATCTATGCATAAATAGCAGCAACAAAATGAATTCTGGTTGTCAATGTGCACTTCCCTCCCACAGAAGAGGCATCTGTTGTACTCAATTAAATATAGTTTATACAAATAATATTTAGAATCCTTTGAACTTTCTGTCTATCAAAGTGACAAATGGCATAAATCATCTCATCTCACAGTCCAGTGGCATCAGTTCCCCTCTGCTCCAGAGTATTCAGCAGAGAGACAATAAGAGGGAAACATCAGAAGTGTAAGGAGCTGCAAAGACACCAGTGTGAATTCTCTTTAAAACAAAAGCTCCTTTTTATATCCTGTAACAAAAGCTGTGTATGTAACCCAAAAGACTCAAGGTTCACATGTAGCTCTCCAGAAGGACTGGTATAATCAAAAGACAAGAGGAGGGAGAAATGGAATCTGGTTTTAAGATTCATTTTCCTTCCAATACAAATACTATTTTACTAACACTGTCCCCTTTGACTCACTGTTCCTTTCCTTTGTTTTTCTTGTGATGTCTACGTCCCAGTTTTGGGTTTGTTTTTTTTAAAGTTGGTTGGGGTTTTGCGGTGGTTGGTGCTGGTGGTTTGGGTTTTTTTGAAGGTGTTGTGTTGTATTTTTTTTTTTCTCAAAGAGAACAAGCATACAATTAAGAAAGAATCACCAAGTCAAAGTCAACCATGTGGTCTGAGTTTTAACTATGCATGTTTGTTGATTTAATAGCTGATATCCAAGGAATGAGGAGGTCATGTAATTCCAGTAAGAGAAGTTTCACAAGATTCACAAGACTAAAAACCTTCAAACAAGCAAGGACCTAAAATGCAGGCCTACCTTGCTGTACCAGTTGAGGCATGGTTGGACCACATCTGGATCATCAATGCCATTCAGTTCAACATACCAGATACTAAAATTGAAGCTAGGTCCCCAGGATAAGAGTGGAACTGGAGAGGAAAGGAAAAGGAGAAAAAGGATGCATAAACATAAAACAACCACAGCGTTAGTCTTACTGTTATTTTACAGAATGCTTCTGACAGTTAAATGAACTAGAAGTAATTTCAAATTAGAAATACTGAATTTTGTTTAAGTAATCTCAGAGAAATTAAGTGCATCATGGTAAAGTAGTCACTTAAAGCAGCCTGCACCAAGCAACATCAACACAGCAAAACATTACAAAGCAGAAGCTTGCTTTATATGCAAAAGAGCAAAAATAGTATAATTTAAAACAGCTCAAAGAGGCAACAAGCTTTGACATGGATGAGAATCACAAGCATACTAGTGACAATATTTGCTCCTCATAGCACATTAATTTCCACATTTGTCAGCAACAATTACTTTCCCTAACGGTGAAGACCAGAATATTGAGTATTTTCATTTTCACAAAATTAGTGACTTCTGCAAGTTGTGGAGGAGAGAAAACTGTCAGTTTCCAATCTAAGAACTGTAGCTAAATTTGGTGGGGTTTTTCAGTTTAAAGCTCTGCAGGTTGTTGGTTTTTTTTTTTTTTTTTTTTTTTGGCTAATACTGTTTTATCTGCATATTGGAACAAACATTCTTAAAATAATAAATGACCCATGAAACACACTGCAGCCTCTCCTCTAAAGCTTGTCTGTCACTCTGTGTTATTATCTATGGTCCTGGACTGTCTATTGATTAACCTGCAGGTTAAGAGCTGGTTTTGCTTTTCAGAACAACTCCAATCCCCAGGAAAGTGTGTGAACTGACTTCTTAGAACTGCAGTGAAATCAAGGTTTCATTTCAAATACTTCTGTTTCCTTTTTATTTTACTCTAACTGATAAACAGGAAAAGATAGTATTAGAGAGCAATGAGTAGTTACCAGCAACAGCATGGAGTTCACTACTTCCTCCCTTCTACAGAACCTATTTTTGCCACAAAAAAAATTGCTTGTTGACTTTCAAACCACTATAAAACACCACCGAGATTAACTTGTTCAACTAAGGGGTTTCTGAACTTATCTTTGAAGAAATGGAAACAAATTTGTTGTAAAGTTGTTGCTGAGCTCTAAGAGGTTCTCCAATATTTACACTTCAACTGGATCTACTATTTTCTGCAAGGTCTTTGAACACAAACCGTATGTTCATATGTATGATTCCCTAAATTTTAAAGGATGTTTCTACCAACCTATCAGTAAAGATTTATGACAACTTCTCAAAACTGTCACCAGAAGAGATTTTTAGAAAAGATCCAAAGAAACTTTGAATTAAACATTTCTTAACTGATTTTAATATCCATAAGTAGGCACTTCATATGTTACAGCTCTCACATCATCCTGTTCATATAGTTTCTTTGTACATGACTGCATACAAAGTCAGATGCTTTCAGAGCAGTTACTACAAGGAGCATCTCTGTGGAGACAGGAGAGAAGTGAACTGATCAGAAAAAGCAGGAGTCACTTGTCCTCTGTCCACATTGCACACACACTGCCCAAGAAACTTCCTTCTTGGTTACTTCTGCCTCAGCACAAGATGAGTGCTGCCAACATGGTACCTTAATACCAGGAAACATTCCTGCAGTGCAAGTACACAGAGAACTTTAACCCTATCCCACCAATTAGAGCAACAGACTTGCAACACACCACGTTTAAAGGTGGTAACTTGATTTGTCTTCAGACCTGAGTACACAAGCCAAGACCAAACTGAAGGTAAATTTGGAATTCAGCTATAAAGAATCAAAGCCTATCCAACAGGGGGACCAAACCACAGACCACCTCAAATGGACCATAAGTTTCCTGATGGTGAACTTGAGGCCAATTTTCAAAACATTGAGTTTACTGGATGAAAAAATCAAACCCCAGTATTACCATCCTCCCTCCTCATTCCAGAAAGTATATATCCCAAAAAAACAAACTAACTCTCTTGTAGCAGTTCTTCTCAGAACTTATACCAGCTTCTCCCAGTAAAATTTAACTCACCCTCTTGGTAACTACAGCCCAAAAGATGTGTCAGGATGTGCATAAGAATCCTGTGTAGCTGTCACCACAAAAAGAAAATAAACATACAAAGCCATCAAATTGCTAGCACTTTCACTCCCTCCCAAGTTATCTTAGAGTTTTGAACAGTCTTGTTTACAAGAAGGGAATGGAACACCAGAAGTTGTGATTTTAACATCGATTTTCAGGGTGCAATCATCTTCTTTAAGGAAAGCACACATTAAGTTGTGCAGCAAATGCAAAGTGAATGCTTCCCTGGTTTTCAGAGAAAACTGAATCTGATCTTTTTAAACTACTCCACAGGAGTAGTAAAGAAAGAAAGCAGAAGAACTGAGACTGTAATGTCATTTCTATTCCAGCTAGGAAGGATTAAGAGTCTTGCTGAAGCATTTCAGCATTTTTTTAACCTCTTTGGCTCCCTGGCTACACAAAGGAGACACCTCTCATCCCTTCTTTTGCCCTCTCTGTCTTGAGGCCTCCACAGGTGTGCTTGGCTATTTAGACAAATCTCCTTTTAGAGCAGCCACAATTTAACTTAGACCTGGAAGAAAGAGACACTAAGTGCAGCAACACTGCCACAAGCAATGATAAGAGCTACTTGTCACTGTGACACACAAATCTCATTTTTAACTTTGAATAAAGAGATAACATAGGATCCTTAGTGAAACTCTCTTTTCTCACATCTCCCAGAGGCTGGTTTTTCTTTTTCCTCCCCTTCACCCACTTCAGATTTCACACCACAGCCTAAATAGACACAAACCTACTTGAGTCCCTGCAAGAGCTGAGAATCATCTCCCTCAAAAAATCAGTGTGCACCCCACACTGCACACACAGTTGCAGAGCCCACACCTCATGCTATCTGCTGTCTGCTACTTTTTCCACACTCACGAGTATCTTTGAGGTGGAAATACATTACAATCAAAGGTGTTGAGTCTGAAGCCTAAAGTTACAGCATTCCTCCTTCCACCAAGCCACCTCCATGTGGTTTTCTCCTGCACGTCCTCCAGCAACCCACCCTGGTACATAATTCTGTTGAGATCTGCTCAACACTCAATCCACAGTGTGAGTTGCACAGCAGAGGAAATAAAAAATAAAAAGAATCAATATCTCTTCAAAAGAAGCAGAAGGTATTTAGGTCACTTAACCAGCTATTTTACCCACACAAGGATGATTTTAGGGGATCTCAATAATCTGAAGCTATGCCTAGTCAAGGACTGCAATCCCATGTAAAAAAGAAGACAGTACCAGAGCTATTAAACACAGTAAAACAATCTCAAACACCTCTCACAAGCTAATTTCTGTGTCCCTCATCTACAGGCAGTAGACACACAAACAGCCTGTGTTTGAAAAAATGAAGGAAACATCCATACCAAAAGCATTGCTCACTTCTATTGCACTAAAGCTTAAAAATCTACTTAGGAACTCCCATGCTAGCAACAAACTGGCCCAAGAATTACAACCCAGCATTTCTCCGAACTCCTTCACAGCATCAGTCTTTACAACACCTTCTGCTTTCAAGGACACAGCAAAAGGAAAAACCCTGGAGTAACCATAAATAACAGAGCCAGAAATGAAGGCTACAGACATTAAAAAGAATATTCTTTGATATTTTGTCCAGATAAATAACTTCTTCCCTTTCTCAACTTCTTTAATGAGATGCTCCATGAAATGTAAAAATTATTTGTCAAGTAGGTCCACACCACTGGACACTTAATACTAAGGGACTGAAAGTTGAACTGTTTAAACTAAAAGAAGTGAGGGTCTACTCAAAAAAAAAGAGAGAAGTTGCTTTTTCTGCTTTCTACAAGTCAAACTTCCTCTCATATGGGAGTAATGGAAGTTGTAGGAATTATTTTCCCCTCTCACAGATCTACCTGTGTCACATTTCTCCTGGCCTGTTCCCCCTCACACAAAGCTCACTGACGTGTTACTAGTGGTGTTGAAGTCACTCTGCTTATCTGCAGAATTATAAAGTAAATGCCTGATGCAAGTCTCTGCTAAACTAACTAGTGCCTTCCCCAAACATGCAAACCTCACTGATAGCAGAAACCTTTGCAGTGTCAGTCTCCACAAGTCCAAAAGGGCAGATTTTGGCCTCATGTTTACTGGCAGCATTACAAGGAACACAGCACGGTATTTCGAATTTTGAGTTACTTTGGCTAGCAGCTTGGAAATTTTAACAAACTGAAAACATATTCAAGCTGTGAATCTGAAAAATAACAGAATTTCGTAACATCGTTTTGCAGTTGTTTCACAGCAAAAAAACACTCTCACCACTTCATAAACAAAATTACACTAGCCATCAACTGGAGGTTTGAATGGATTTTGGTGAAAAGATCATTTGGACTTCTGTCCTAGCATGGGAATTTCTTCACAGAAGACAGTTTCAAGAAACTAAAGGCTATAGATATAGTTTAAAAGGAAATTAATCCCAAACTATAGCTAGTGATCAAGTGACAGCTAAATACAAATCTCATATTAAGGTATAGAGAACACAGAATGCTTACTGCTAATCCATCCCAACACCAAGCCATGCGAGTGTCAATACTACTCACACATGTAAAAAGAAACCAACCCTCCTAGTAGAAATAAATCAGCATTTCACTTCCCTAACAAGTTTGAATTTACTGCTACACCTCATAACATCAAAACTCATTTTACTGGAATACAATTCATACATCTAGAGAAGTAGCCATTAACCTTTCCATTTGCCCCTTTAGCCCTCCAGTAACTTCTTGCTGTTTTCTAGCCACTGAAAAATAACATTTCCCAAAAGCTTTAGAACACATTTAAAAAAAAAAATTAATAATAAATCTATCTTTCCTGATGTAGTCAGCTTTTAACTCTAACTATTCCTCTGCCCCTCTTGAGGTTCTCTAAAGCTAAGTGTTACAGATGCTTCCACAAAAGCAGCTGCCAAACCAAACCAAACTATCAATTTCTTTACTCTAGGAATGGGAAACAACATCATTTAGGGTACACAGATGATGAATTCCTCAGGTAAATATGAGAGGAGATTCAGAAAGCTGTTGAGAAGACACCATAGACCAAAGGGCTCCAAGCAGAACCCCTACAACACAGCCACTATCAGCCAAGTCTTAAAGGAATTATCCAACTCTTCAAAACACTCAATTCATCTAAATCAGCCAACAGGATCTCACCTCGTTTTTCAGCAACTAACTCCTTGCTCTATTTTTAACATTGAAGAGCAAGTTTAAAACCTGCCATTCTTTTACTACCTCAGTAGGTAGGGAAGGGAAGACAGATCTTCTGAGATATGAAAATCTGAAAGGCTCTCAATTTTTATATTAATGCCAATCAATATCACTGATGGCCAGCACAGGACACTTATTCTCTCTGGCCTGACTGATCCAAGGAAGAGAGATTCTCACCTTCTCCCATCACAAGTCACAGTAACCATCCTTCATTAGCACCCCTGTTAGAAGCTCCACCAAACAAAACTAGACATCATGGGGTATAATTCTTCCTTGACCCTGGATGTCATCTTTAGCCAGAGATGAGATTTAATGATTAGAGTAGCAGGAAGAGAACAAGGAAGGCCTCTGCTGCTGCTCTACGTGTTACAAGCAACTCATATTTTGTGTCTGACAACAAAAGACTTCAGCCTTTTTCAAACTCCAGAGCTGTTAATGCTGAAATTGTTACCAGTATTTTTTCTTAATGATTTTTTTAAGCTCTGAATAGCAATTTATAGTAGGATAGTAAGCAGCTTCTCCAGCAGTTAGTTGACTCAGCTACTATATTTCTGAAAATTACTGTATTTTGCTTTAATTCCCTGGGATTTAAATTATGAAGCTATTATTTCTTAGTAACAGGACTTTACTGTGTTCCAGTCTAGCCAGCCTAAAAGATCATGAAATTGAACAGCTATTGTGGATACTTTGCCTGGGTACAATGAAGTCACAAGTGCCAAAACTGGCACAAGTATAAGAAGAGATTATTTTCTACTCAGAATGCTGAAAAAATGCATTTACCTATCTTAATGAATCGACAGGGGAACATCTGTTCATCAATTTTATGCTTCAAGGTGAATGTTTCTTTGTTATAATCATTCTTTAAGCCACTGTGGGAAAAAATAAATAAGGTTACTAAATCTTACCTTGTATGTTAGGACTAGCTAATAAATGCAATCTGTCACACCTGAAATGTGAAGCTTGGCTCATAGGACTATAAATTGTAAGTAGGCATGCTGGACCAAAGCCTGGGCTGCTGTCCACCATCTTATCTCCTTGGGAAGCAGCACTGGCCAGTGGTTTCAGGAAGGAGCTGAGATGGGATCATTACTGCTCACCTGCACCTATAACCCCAAGACTTGACCAAGCAGTCTGCCTGAACCTCACCTTTCTGGTTTTACCACAGAGATGGAGCAGCTCTCACAGTCATCCCACTGTCAGAGTGCTTTGCAATCCATTTATGGGCATTATTTTAAATAAATAAATATTCAAAGGATTTAATATAATTTTTAAGAATCTTGTTTGTTTTTACAGAAGATGTCCCCCCCCCCCCAAAAAAAAATTCTTAAACTTCAGTACAAGAGAAATGACATTAAGTATCAATAATAACTGTGCTACTAAGGCCTCTCCCCCAATAATTCTAGCAGGAATCAAATCAAATTGCAAGACTGGTCTACCTAAAGAGGGCAAAAGGGACGAAGGGGTTGTGACTAGTTTCTATATGGCCTTGGAGTATACCTGCAATAAAGAACTCACCATGATTCTCCATGGTAATTCTGCTTGACTACAGATGAGGTACACCCAAATATTCCCAGGTGGTGGACTTCTGCAGACCTCCAAAAATAGACTAGTTCTTGCTACTCATTTCTCTTGAACTCCTAGATATTTAAATATAATTTCTCTTTCTGAAACAGAAGACTCCTTAAAAGACCCTTGCAAATTTACATTAGCAACTACTCAGAAACTCTGGATAGATAAGAAAGCCAAAAGGACCTTTCTTTAGTTCCTGTCAGTACAACTACCAAATCAAACTAAAAGGAAAACCTGGTATTTACCCATTTGAAGCAAGGCAGAGCAGCTGATTAGTTCATACTTTTACAGCTGCAACAGGGTTCTTGACACAGGCAGGTTACTTGGGCTTCTTTTAAAAGGTACTTTAAGTTACCCACAGCTGAGGAATCATTTCTCTTGTGCCTCAAGCACAGAGAAGAAATGAATCACAGCCCAGCAGAATTCCACTCTGCTCTCAGCTCTTCCAAATCTCCAAGAGTTTGCTTTCCACAAATCCTCTGTGGTTAGAGCAGGATAAGGAAGGCTTCCTGGAATGAGTGTTGGGATTGCTACTCTTTGACCTGGCCAGAAGCACAAGGGCAGCTACTTGCAGGATTGCAATTACAGCTCTATTACACTGTCACCCATGTGTCTGCTTGGGAGTGAAGGGGAAGAACATTGTGGTGCAGCCTTTGAGTCCCATAGCAGGTGAAATCACATCTTACCTGGATAAGAGATCTGTCATGTTTTCCTCATTCATCCCACCAAAGACTTTAAACTTCTTTAAATTGCAGACGTGCGTTTTCTCGTATTTGCCAAACGTGATGCTCTGGACTATGGCAGGTCTTTCAAGTTTCAGAATCAAATACTGTGCAAGAGAGAAGAGTGAATTTTTAATATTAAAGCCAAGGCTGCAAAACACACTAAGGGAGAAGCATTACAGCCTTCAAACATTCAGTTTGCAAAGCCAGAGAATGAAAGTTAAGATGATTCCTCCCCGTTATTATATTACCCCCTTTGTTTCTGGAATGAAGCAAAGGGGTTTTTTTGGGGAATATTACTTTAAAAGCAGTTTATCCAGGCAAAAGATTTGGTTTGACTACCAAGTCCTAGCATTTCTATTCAGGGCTTACATACATTCCTTCAAGTTGGATGCAAGGCTTCCTGAAATCTGGCAAATAGGATCAAACTACAGAGAATGATGATTCAAACACCCACTACAGCCTGAAACGAAACCTAAACTGAATCCACAATTAGATAAACACAGTATGTTCCACAGACTAAGAGAACATCAAATTACTTTTCCTCTCTGGGCTGACACTTTAACCACTGAACACAGACTAAGTTTGATGTGTGGCTAACATAGGAACCAACTGTTCATTAACCATACCAAATAAAACCAAGCCACTTAACTGGCAATAAGTCATTTATTCATAAACCAATGAAAATGCTCTTGCATTCTCCCTTGCTTCCCCCTTACACAGACATGTATCCCCCCTTCAGCCCAGTGTGTGAATTGTCAGATTATTTATATTCAGGCCATAGCTACCAGTTTCACAGCACTACTGGAGGAGGAGATCTGCTCCAGTGCTCAAGCATATGCACAGGAGCACTTGCACCATTCAGCAGGGACCAACAAGCACCAAGTTTATTTAACCTTCCCCAACAAAACAGGTCTTGGAGGGAGCCTGGAGACAATCTGTTTTGAAGAACCCATCATTTTATACATGAAACCAATGTGTTTAACTTCTCAGAAAGCAGCAGTACACAAGACAGAAATGAGACAAAGTGGAGTGTCAAAACTACTCATCACACTGGGTTACAAAACTCTGATCCAAGGCTACAGTACAAGGAGATCACTGAGGCCTTGGAGGAAAATCTCCTGGTGTCCCCTTTCTCCAAGCAGCAGCACTGCCAAACCACACACAATGCAGGACTGACATCAAGGAGAGTATTTGCATTTATGTGGCTGCTTTCCTTAGTGACTGAGCAGAAACCAGGATCTCCTCAGGAAGTGCCATGGGCATCCTCCTGCTCCTGCTGAACAACTCCATCAGGATCACCTTACCCCTAAGAGGTGAAACTTTTGAGTGATAAGCAGAACAAATTCTCCCATCCATTTAGTTCTCAAGTCTTCCTGTTCTGGCTCCATAAAAGAACTAATTCTCAACCTAGGAGCAGTGCTGACATGGTTCTAGAGAGCATCAGGATAAAGGTGTGAGCTCAAAAGGTTGATTCCCACTACAGAGAACTCAACTTAAAAGAAATTCTTGCACATATAGGGGATACAGACAGGAATGCAGACTGGACAGGTACCCCCAACAGAATAAAGATTTACTACCAAAGATGTTTCCAGTAACTCAATTTTTTTCAGAATAAAGAAAATAAACCAGTATCAGCACTGATAAAAAACAATGGAAGAATGTTTTGGTGTTTTGCCAAATCATTTTTTCTTGATGAACTATTTCTAGTTTTGTGAAGAACACCCTCTTGATCTTGATGCCAGATCCCACTGCTTCAACTCCACTTACTTCTCTAAAGCTATGCTTTTGTCTCAAGGTATTTCCAAATTTCAGAACAAAGTTCTCTACAGAAAACAGATTTTCCAAAGCAGAGAAAAGGAAGGGATGAGCAAAAAGGGTGGCCCTGTAATGAGCAAGGCAGTACTTGATACATGGCACAGCTTGCTGCCAAAATTCCCATGCAGAACAGACAGTACACAAGAGTCTTAAGAATTCCTCCTAATTCACCATTTCTTCTCTGCAGATCTCTCCTGAAGCTGAAAAAGTAAAGCCAGCACCACCACCATCAGCAACTCCAATTCTTAACCTTGCTGGAATCACAAAACTAATGGCTTGGCTCATGAGAACATAATTTCTCAAGTTCCACACAAGATTTGCAAAAGCTTGGCACAAACTTCATCCTGAATTATTCAATTCTTACTAAATTAAGGGAGAGAAATCCAGTACTGAAGTTAAATCCTTTATCTTGGCATCCATGCCTAGGAGGGAGCAAGGCACAGCAATTACTCCACGTGGCTACCAGTGATTTCTTAAACCTATGGACAAGGAAGGAACTCTGCACCCACCTTCCTGCTTCCACAATTCCTATCAGCCACTGAGTCAGGCAGATATAACAGAAAATACAAAAACAAAAGCTAAAGACAACCTTTTTGGGGAGGTATCTGCTGACTGAAATGGAAACAGAAGTCTGCTTTAAAGCCCAAGGCCCAATACCTGTGAGCATTTTTGTGGGGTTTTTTTTAATACATATACAAACACACATATAAGACCACATATATAGATGTACTTTTTGTTTTTCTCTACAAACACACAGGCAGCTGCCACTGTGGGTACTGACTGGCTACAAACCTCACTGATGCTGAAAAGAAATCTACTGCCCCAAGAGCTGGAAACAGCTGGCTGCATGGATATTTTTGGACTGCTACCAAGATTTTAGATGTGACAGACTATTCTCTACAGCTTTGAAATATGTTACAGTAGTGTACTTAAGATCAGTTGATTTAGTAACCCTAGAGAGAACAAGTCTATGAGATTTCAGACAAATAGGAAGATATTTGACACTTTTCCATCCTATTTTTATAAGCAACATCAGTACATATGATGTGCTGAAGTATTCTAAAAATCCAAATGATGAACTGACATTGGCTCATTAGCTGTATGGCACATGAATTGGAGTAAC
Organism: Florisuga fusca; assembly: GCA_038090715.1. Taxonomy (NCBI): domain Eukaryota; kingdom Metazoa; phylum Chordata; class Aves; order Apodiformes; family Trochilidae; genus Florisuga; species Florisuga fusca. The sequence continues at coordinate 63,841,018 of JAAWXA010000003.1, read as the reverse complement.
TCTGCAAAAACCTCAGCCTACTTGCTAAGCCTCAAATTCTAAAACTTACAAAAAAGATGCTACAACAGATTCAAAGAGCAGAACTTCTGGTTTATGATTAAACACATTTGTAAGTGAAGAGGCACCAAGGGCAGAGTTGGCGTAGGTCAGGGATAGCACTTCAGCACCTTGTTACTGTGCACTCAGAAAAGCAAGTCCAGTCCTGTCACACTGAAAGCTGCAGCAAAATTCCAAACTTTTCTGAAGCTCTGGTCTGTGCTACCATTAATTTGATGACAACCATATGCATGCTGCTGCATCACACAAGTGTCAATTTTATTAATGGACTTTAAATTAAATCCCGATACAATCTACACAGCAGGATGGAAATCAAGAGAGGAAAACTGGTCTTCTCAGCTGCAAAACTGAAACCAGTTGTTTGGACAGTGCCACTAACTTTATCCATATGCTCTTTAATTCTTCAAAATTTACATCTCCACATTAAACACGCAGGACCAGGTTTCAAACTGCACTAGAAAAGCTTCCTGTGCAATCAGAGTTAAAGTGTACTTTGTTTCTTTCATTCTCCTTAATCTTTTTTGCTCAAGCATTTTTATTAGAGAGTAGTGAAACTCATACTGCATGTGAAAATAAAAACACAAACCAACCAAGATACCCAACAGGGACTGCCCTTGTCCACCTACCCACTGTTTTTGCAATTAAGCTTGTGGCTGAATAAAAATTTATCCATTTGTTTCAGACATTAATTAAACCACTCAGGGGAATTACATGTTCTTCTGCATGCAGTCTTCCAAGTCACACCAGCACTGGAGCCGCCAGGATGAGCATTTATGACAGGGCCATGGTCTTCAGCATTACCAGCATTATTGCTTCACACTTCCCATGTAAGACTAGAACTCACTTAAAAATAGAACAATCAGTCCTCTTCTGCCTGAATAGGTTACCACGTAACAGGTTTGTTATTGAATGTATAATTTCTGGGTCATTCTATTTCAAGACTGAAGAAAGATATCTATTTTAATAAACAAAAAAACAGCTGCCATATGTATTTCCTTTCACTGGCACTCATTCATAACCAACTGGTGGCTTTCGTAGCCATAAGAATGATTTAACTCCACCATATCCATAAAGCTACAAAAACCCTACTACTAAATGTAGATACATGGCAAGTGTCTAGACCCCCATTCTTATTTTCTTTCCTGTTTCAAAAAGGTTTAATACAGACCCATGGACACTTACTGCAAAACATGGATCTTTGTTGAGCTGCTGAACACCTCCTCAGATTTTTGCCCGTGTTCTGATTAATTCTCATCCTAGCAAGAGGCACACTCTGAGAGAAAAGGTGCCTGGAGAGGTTTTGTTTACTCAGAAGGGAAGGGAATAAATCGATGTTTAGGGACTCACTCGTATTTTTACCTCTAAGCCAGCACAGCACCACCACCTCAGCAGGGAATTACTAAACCCTTACATTAAGGTGAGACGCTGATGAGACAAACGCTGAGGATTAGGGCTGCAGAGTTTATTAAAATATCTCAGGGCACGTTCCAGTAAGCATGACTGACATCAGTCCTTGTGTTGTGTCTTAGCTCTGGTTTCAGCTAACAAAGCTGGAAACAAGGAAAGCTTTATTTTACCAAGTTTCAGTTCACTTCCTGTCCCAGACTATTATGACCGCCCACACATTTTAACAAGTGCGTCACCACCAAAGTGACCAATTTTTAAATGAACTGAAGCCCACACACAAGCCACAAAATGCTTTGGAGCTTCATTTTCCATAGGATACACGGTGTTTATTCTGGGGATTAAACGTCAAGTGTCTGTAGCAGTTGTTCTTTGCACATGAAATATCTGCAAGCAGCTCATTTCCCCCCCAGCTTCTCACCACACTCATCATTCTGTCGCCCACTACTCCAACTGAAGTTTCCCAAGCTAAAGAATGCATCTTAAAAACTTGGGGCATCTGCAAGAAAAAAAGCAGAAGACATGCCTAAAGGTTTTAACTTAAAATGTGGCAGTCTTTCAGTGGGCAAGGTGGAAAAACTAGCTACTTTGAGAAAAATGCAATCGAATCTGAAGTTCTGCTGTCAAGGATGAGACATCACAATTTAGATCCGTTTCTACGTGCAGCAAAATAACAAAATCTGCATTCTTTGCACTAAGGCCTCTTCTGCAAATTTTAATTCCCCATTCCCTCTTTGCAGTTAATTTTTCAACAGAGAAATTACACTGTACAATATGTTTTACATGAATAATTAAACACTCAAGTTAGTAGCATCAGAATCAGCTAAAGTACATATTAGAGACACTACAAATAGATCATAATCTCTCACTGAGTGCTCACGATCGGGTTTGATGAACACATGAGCAACTCCACAGCATTTTACATTCTCACCACTGCACAGAGAGATCCAAGTAAGAGGAATCCAGCAGGGTGGCCTCTTCCTCTCAGGCAGATGGCTGTGCGGCTGGTTTTGTCTTTACGTAACAGAATAAAACTCAAACACTGGCCTGCCAATACCAGTTGCCACCAGGAAGACTTTTTTCAAGTCAGTTCCAAGGACCTCAGATCTGGGTATCTCATATATAGAGACAGATTTGAGATACAGAGATAGGTGTAAGTCTATTTATGATAATATTAATTCATTTCTCTCATAACAAAAAGTTTGGCCTAAATGACTTGCATTGCATATAGGGCAATGCCCAGTTCTCCAGGGTTGGGATTCAGTAGTTCTGCAACAGAACCTTCATTCAGGCCATGATCAATACACATAAAATTGCTGGAAGACATCTCTCTAACAAGCTCATGTGATTTGTACAGAAGTCTACCACTCTATTCCCTGCTCAATCTGTGTGCCTGAAGAGAACACCTATTACTGCTTGTCAGCTTTAAGCACAGGTTGGGAATATTCTAAAGCACCCAGTTACAAGAGATGTATTCCCAATCCAGAATCAGGTTTTTAAAAGCACAAAAATACTCAGGATGGCTCAGAAAACAATAGAGTAACTTTTAGCAACAGCTATGAGCACCCCTGAGGTGGAAAACCCAGTCCAAAGCTACACCACAAGCCAACTCTGCCTTGTGAACACAAGAGCCCCAAGAGAAACACGTGCTTCCTGCACCAAAGAAGTGGAAGATGGCACAGACTGGACTACAACACATGCTCAATACCCATTACCCTCCAATCAATAGTTCCTAGATAGACTAAAATGCTTCAGGGTATAGATTAAATTCTTATGCTGTCCATAAAAATATGTTAAAAAGATAAATAAAAAATAAAAAAGCAGTAGATGCACTGAGGTGTTAAGAGGATTCAAAATTAGTAAGATTTCTCCAGCAGGTTTATGAAGCATGTTGATGGAACAAACAGGACAGCTTTTCCTCTCCTCCTAAAAATACCCACCACTTTTACAAGCAATATATTATAGACCACTTTATCACAAAAATCAAGGTGAAAGCTTCTCAGCTGGATGAGATGATCTACTGCTACAGGGAGCTGCTAGCTTAGACTATAGATTTTTAACACACCTTCAAAGCAACATAGCAAGATTTACCCACAGAAAAGACCTGAGACTCATAGGGAATACTTAAATTTAAAAAAGTAGAAAAGCAGAATTTTGTAAGAGAGAGATACTGTGCAACACTCAGCTGTGCATGAGTGTTTAAAACACAAAAATTTAAAAACACCAGCATAAGAAATATTGAAGTTGATCAAACAATACCAGAGTAATAAGATACAGAACCACCATAAAGAGAAGGATAATACATTTATTGGAGAAAAAAAAAATAAGTAAAAGGATAAGTATACTATTTCTGGATGATCTAACAATCTAATTAATTGTGAAAAAGCAAATTAAATGCTAAAATCAATACAAATCTTATTTTAATAAGGTGCTTAACCAGCAGAAGAGGTGACATTCATGTCTCTTTAAACAGTCTACATTTCTAACTGCTCTAATAGGGGAAACAAATACAAGCTCCTCAGATCTAGGTTCAGGGCCAGCAATCTACAACAGTTTCCAGGAGTGCTGACAAAGGGGGACCTGCATGCCTCATTAGCAGCTTAATCTAACCATAAGGGTAGATTATTTCCAGTATGACCACGACTGTCAAGGATGAAAGGCAAAGCTTTCCCTGCAAAAAACACATTTCTTGAAAGATCACAAACAAATTGCTGGAAATGTTAACACCAAATATACCAACAACCTGCATTTTAGTGAGAGAAGGTAGCCAATGAGGGCTGTCAATGAAAATGAAACAATAGCTGCCTTCATTTCAAATAAAAATTCCAGTGATTATTAAATTGCACAACATGGCTATGAAGTTGCAGAGATTGAGATGCTTACCTGGGGAGGATAATTGCTTTCTGAAGACCATCTTGAGGACTGATCATTTGGTTTATCCACCAAGATATTCCTAAAAAAAAATGAAAAGCCAGAAGAAATTTAAGTAACAGCTACGTTGAATTTTCCACCTCCAGTAAGATCTGTCATCCGTGCAGATCAGTAAAAATTCTCATGCAACTGCCTAAATCACTAGGCAGAGACTAAGGTTCTCCCCCTCTTTTATTATAAATTTTCTACATTACTATTTTACAGAACCCATCAAAATACGCCTGCGAGCCCTGTGGTTGTGAAACGGAGCTCCAAGTTGCGCAATACAAAATTAAAAAAAAAAAAAAAAAAAATCAGAAACCGTGAAGTAAACATAAACCAGATGAATTTACATAGGCCCAAGTCAGCAATGAAGTGGGAACAAATGGCCTCGTTCACTTCAACGGGGTAAGAAATTTTCAATCAGGTTAAAATGATGAGAAGTAAAACAGTTAGCACGACAAAAACTGTCCTTTACAGGACAGGAGATACTGGAACAAAGAGAGTGAGCTGGTAACCCACTGAAGAGTTCCTGGAGTGTGGAAGATGACCTTCTAACTTGATTTTATCAAGTAATTTTCATATGAGCTTCAAAGCCTAGAACACCACACAAGAAAACAGAAGTTCAACTCTTCAAACAGCAAAATTGGATCCAAGTTGTATTTAGGTAATTAAATTCAGATGGGGTTTTGATTTTGTTGTTGTTAAAACAAAAGAGAATTATCATGGTAATCGTATGAAGGATCTGTCTTCCTCTCTCCTATGACCATGGGGTAAAGCTCACCTCCAAGAGAAGATTAAAAGCTAAAAGAAAAAAAAAATCCTAAAATATATAGAACCTATGGGGAGATGATGATGCACCACCTGCTGGACAGGGCTTATGAGCTCTACCACATCCAACTAATGAACTCACCAAGCTCATAAAACTTATGTAAAAAGAAGGAAACTGTCATCAAAAGGCTTCTGCCATCTCCATCTGCTGTGTAGGAGGAAAAGAACACGAGCATCTGGATTACTACAAAAGACTGAAGGAAAAAGCACTCCTATAAAAGCTCAGAAGGGAAAGAGGTTAAGGCAGAGGTTGAGTGCTAAGAGGCCAAAAAATCAGCTCAATATTTCCACATTGGGCTGACCAAAATCACCACACTGGCACCAGGATCCAAGCAGCCCCACGGGGCTCAGAGGAGGCAGAAAGGAGCTAGACCAGGGTCACTCCTTAAAATAGGTCCATTGCAGCAAGCTGGACTGGTGGCTGTCCATCTGTGGACTTCTCAAGCAACATGTTATGATTTTTTACCCAGCACAGGAACAAAACTCCCATTCCCTCTCCCTTTAGCCAGTTTCCATTGTAGCACAGCACTTACTAACACAGCAGTGCCAGCACCAGCCCAAGCCTCAGCTGGTTTATTCAGCCATCCCTGCACAGGGACACGGAGTACCCTCCTGCTCTAAACCCCATCAGTACAGAGCTCTCAAGCTGTTGGTCTGTGTAATTAAACTCCCAACTAAGACCATGGAGCTGGCAGCATGAAGAGGCTCAACTCCCAGAGAAAAACCTAGCTCCTGTCTTCAATTACAACAGGGACAAAACGAACCAACCAAACCAAAGGGAAGAATTTGGGAACTGATGAGACACAGACTTCTAAACCAAGTTGCCAGTCTCAGAGCTAAATGCCCACTAGAAAACAAAACACATTTGTTTTGAGAAGAATCATACTCTGGAGCATCCCCTATACCATGGCACAGGCAAGATTAAAGGGTTTTTATGAATTTTTTTAATACCTTTTAATATCTGGAGAGATACATAAGGATAATGTGAGGATAATAACCTTATATTAAATACTTAAGGGACACGAAGGCAGATAAAACCAGACAACACTCTATGGCTTGCCTCCTTTAGGGAACTTTTTCCTAACACGCAAGAATACAATTTACCCTAAATTTTATTTATGATGCTATTACATTTGTTTAAACATTAGACAACAGGCCCTTCATAGGCTGAGCAACATTTGCACAAACTGGCACTGTTAACATGGCCAGATAATGCTCTGCTGCTAAGAGGCATTTTATAACTGGGACTGATCCCAAAGATTGTATTTTTAGAAGTAGATTTTTTTTTGTTTCTCCAGGTCAAAGATCAGTTTGCCACAACCAACCAAAGAGGACCTCAATCAGACCAGCTAGACAAGATAAAAATCCTTCTGCAGAGACAGAGAAAAGAGACAGGCAGCTCACACAAAATGATGGCTAGAAAGAAATTTAAAATATAAAGACAGCAGTGTCAATATAGTTCAAATATGTTTTAAAACACATGGGATATTAGATGAAATTAAACAAACATTGAAAAAAGAAGTCCATATGCACCAAGTCAATTTATGATAATGGTTTAGGAAAATTTATGGGCTTGGAGGAATTCAAGCATTCCAGCAGTCATGAGACAGTAAGAAACAATCAAATGTGTATCTTAATGACAAATGCCTTTTTCCATGTAGAGCCCTTTTTCTGGACATCATAACATTCATACACAGTACCAGGAGACAGGCTTTTCAAACAGAACAACTAGATAAAAATCTGAGAAACTTTAGATGTGAGAATTCCATTAACTTGATGACTTTCCATGTCATTTTCACAAGGCATTACAAAAGGTATTTGTAAGCCCTTGAGCTACCACAAGTACCAAACAGTTTTACGCAAGCTTTTTTCTGTGAAAAAAAAAAAAAAAGCAGCAACCCATTAAATGTGGTTTGAGACAACTCATAATCACAAACTGTAGATAGAAGATCCAGTCTAGCATAAATCTACAACGCTGCCAAGAGAGACCATTCCACCCACTCCTGCCTGATCCTCCCCCTCCCTACCCCAGCAGCTATAATAAAGATCAGCATAAATAACTTCTTTAGTCAGAGCAGTTCCCCAATTCAGCTTACTACTAGTGCCAGCTAAAAAGGAGGAAAAAAAAAAAAAATATGAGCAGCTGGATCTGGACAAGAGGTTCATACCAATTCTACTCTCCCACTGGCAAGTAACTACTTTAAAAAAAAAAAGTCTGGTACCTCAGCTGCTCTCCTGTCCCACACTAAAAGCTAAAGCAGAAGGAGCCATTTTATTTGCACCACTAACAATAATGTATCCAGACACACTACTGGTGTGTCTTAAATTCATAACCTAGCTTCCTACGTGGCTATTAGCATCTAAACCTTTATTGTCAGCACTCCCATTGCTAAATAAGAGAAGTGGATTGTTCTGGATGCTTTGTGCAGAAAGCCCTCTCGGCAGAACACGGTGGAAGTTTCTTTTTATTACCCATGCAGACGCTGCTCTTGCAACTGCTGGAAGGAGATAATTTTTCCTTTTACCAACCCAGAAATCATCATATCCGTGGGTACCAACTGCTGCCTGATCTCTGCTGGAATTACAGAGATGGCCCCACACTTGGGATTACCAGAGGATTCCTCTGTGCAAAAAAGCTGTAGTTTCAGGCTTTGTAATCACTAAGGGAGAGCTTTTCATTGCCTCAGGGTACGGAAGGGGAGGGAATAAGATGACTTTGCAGAATATACTCCAAATTAGGTTCAAGGCTGCTATAATTTGCATCTAACCTAAATATTTCCATGAAGTTGCTATTAAAGAAATCCATGACTTTAGGAACAAGTCCTTAAGAATAAACAAATCCAAAACACTAGCTTGGCTTGGCACATTCAAGTCTCTCTCTTCAGAGAGCAGCTGTGCAGAAAAGGGCACACAGGAGGACCTGAAACTCAGACACAGCTCTTCTAGAAAAGCACAGAGGTACCACCACTGCACTGCAAAAAACATTCAGAGTGACTACAAAAACACCACTTGTCTTAAAAAACTGACAAAATACTTCCTTTGAGTTGTCACTGTGATGGGTTTTTTTAATTTTTTTTTCCGACTCCCATCCCAAAACTGACTAGCAATACAGCCACTAGAATACATGGATTAATATTTCCACTAAGTCCACTTTACAGAAGACTAAGACATGGCTGGCCAAGTATTTCAAACATGTGGAACCATGACACCAGCCAGGACAAAGCATTAACAGAGCTACTCTTGCCCAGCCTAGACACTGGAATGTACACACAGTATTAACCAAGAAAAACAGGGGGGGAAAAAAACCAACCCCCCCCCCACCAAAAACCCTATTCCATGGATCTGGAAAGAACTAAAGAAATTTTTCTCCTTCAGCTCCCAGAAACTCACTGCAACTAATGCTGATTCCAAACCACCCCGCTGCAATGTATAAAGTTCTCTACTTAATCTGTTAAAAAAAAAAAATTAAAAAAAAAAAAGCTTTCTAGATTTTGTTATAGTTTCCTCCCTTTCTATTGGAAAAGTTTTCTAATAAAAAAGGCACAAGGACAAAGACATGAGAATTTCTTAGTTGAAACACATCAAAACATCCACAATTACTGCACAGTATGCAGCTACATTCAGGAAACCAATTTTGGGGGGGAGGCTGGGTATTGCTTTTTCATTTTGCATGTTTTAAAGCACAGGACTTTGTCACCCCACTGTTAAGTACAGGAGGATTTCTTCTGTAGTAGAACAAAGTTTGAGTTAAACAACTAGACAAGTTTGACATTTTGAATCCTGTACTGTTGTGAGATTTGCCAACTTACTGCCCAAATTTGCTTCCATCTCCTCAGCAGCTGAGTTTCACACAAACATCCAGTATGTTATGAATTCACTTCTATCAAAAAGTCAAACAGCTAAGCATACAAAATAATAGTATAATAGTACAGGATACAAAAATAAACTGATTAATTTCGAAGTCACCTGGCAGAAATTCACCTACCGGATCACAGCTGACTATACTGGACAAGAAAACATCTCTCTTAGCTCTCTAGAAACAGTTTCACTTAGAAGAGTTTAATAATTACATATTTCAATTCTTCATAATTTCATATTCATTTCATAATTTCAACCTTACTTTTTTAAGCTGCCTTCAATCAGTACCAGCCCAATGATACAAAAAAGCCTTCATCAAAAAACAAACTGCTTCTTAAATAAGGCAACTGCAGACATTCCCAGTAACCTAAGTTTGAAAGTACTTCTTTTTTTTCATTCCTCTCATCTACTTAAGACCACTCTATACACAGCATTTTTCATTCACCAGTGCTTCCTCCTGACACACCAGGAATTCAATGTTACCAGTAGTGACTTCAACAGCAGCAGCAGAATGATTTCTCAGCAAGTTATCAGATAAATAACTTCTATTCCTGTGATACTCAACAACCCTAAATCACAGATTAAACTTTTGACTGTATCACACCAAATCCTTAGTGGCAAGAGCTTCGAGTTCCAGGCTGGTAATATCAGTATTAACACAGCAGAAAAACAAATTGGAAAAAAAACCAAAACATAGTTAGGCTTATTCATGTATGCTGGTAACCACAGTAACTTGACATTGCAGATGATTACCAGCCTAATTGTCCCAATGTTTAGGGATTACAGTTTAGATGCAATTTAACTGGTAAATGATGCTGAACTTTTAGTATTAAGGTTTGTTCTCTCCCTGTACTTGCTGTACTTTCAAATTCAAGAATTGTTAGATTGCTAAAAAAAATCATGTGGAAAGCAAGGCACTTAAAATGCTGATGAAATCAGCAGTTCTAAAGACTACTTCACCTAATCATCTTGGTGAAACAATATTAGCAAATAAGATTATCTGGAATCATTCCTTTTGCCCAATTCTTTTCACACTCTGTGTTCATTTGCACATGTCTAAGCCCCAAGGATAATTGAAATCCAGACTTCTAAATGATTCACAAAGTGCAAACACAAGGAAGGTGGCATGCATGCAGCCTAGCCTAGGTGAGGCTCCAGGAGATTCCCCAAACAGAAATAAATCCCTGGTTTGATAAAAAGACCAGGAATAACAAGAATTCTAATCATTCAAAGAATTTGACAAAGGTATTAAATTCTTCAGCTCACTGAATTTGTCAATAAATAAAATATTGTAGTGAAATTTGCCAGAGTTTAAGACATCACCAGCTGTGGCCACTCCACAACAAAATTCCATTTTCATTTTAAAAACTTGGCATACCTTGCTGGGAACAGACTTTAGGCAGTCTGTGGGCAAAGGGATTTCTACCATCAGCAATCACCAGAAAAGCCACTGAACTTAAGACTCCCCAAATCTTCCACAGTACTGGTAATGTACTTCAGTACTGCATTACTCTCACTTCTCATCTCTAAAATAATTTTCTTGGAAAGGGACTGATGCTCTACAGGAAGATTAGAGGAAAGCAGTGTCTAGAACAGACAGATCTAAAGCCTCTGTGCTGCTTTTTGGAAGCATCACAAAGGTGGTGGAGCATTTTTGTTTGACTAATGCACATACGGAAAAAATTTACCAAGGCCAGGAAGTAGATTTAAGTCTTCCACAATTTCACAGCATTGCAACAATGCTCTGACATGCCACAGTGTTAGTAATATTTCCAGTCAACACAGAAATCCAAGAAAACAGACTAAGTAATGACATGCAAAGATATCAATTCCTAATGTAAGCTGTAAACACATCTTTTAATATTCATTAGCAACGTAACTTCACGCTTAGTAAAAAGTTCACCCAAAAAACTGATGCCTGTAAAATAATTCAAAGCAGATTTAAGTTCAAAAGAACAGATCAAAGCCCTCTCATGTCAAAACTATACCAGACACGGAGCTTCTTCACAAAAAAATTCTCCAAAAAATGCCTCCTGATTGCAGGTGGGACAACCTTCATTGTATTAGCTTTCCTTTGAGAACCAAGGCTCTCTCACTAACAGGGCAGCACAGCTCTACTCAGGGAAGCCAGAAGACAAAATACTGACCTGGGAAAATAAAGAAAAATCCACCTGTCATTATATCCTGGGTATTTTGGGAATCACGTTACAAGTCAGAAATATCTGCCCCCAGGGCTCCATTAGGGAATAATTCCTTATTTTGAAGCAATATAAATTATTCCTGCTGAAGGATGCACCAGTTCCCAGGTCAGCATTACTTTCACATTTGATAGTTTCCAAACCCTGCACCAGAAAGTAGGGAGTTCAGGAGACAAAATGTGAAAGCTAGTAACAGCACACCATCAGGAAAGGGAGTGGGAAGTCCTTCAGCAATTCCTTATTCACAAGGCCATCGACCTGATCTAATTCTTTTCTTCTATTTTAACACTGTCTTAAGAGCACCTCTTTGCTAACACAGCTAACACATCTTCAGATGCAGTCTAAACTAGTGAATTATTATTTAAATAGTTACCATAAGAGCCAAATGCTGCTTAAAGTATGTAGCTACAGAAAAGCATTCAAGAAAGATACAGGTAATATCCTCAGCAGAGTTTCAGTGATTTTCAGGCACTTTCCCAGAGCTTGAGAGTGACATCATGAACCCAGCAGTCAGACTGGGGAGAAAATGCAGAGAGGATTGAGAAAAATGCCACCAAAGTCAAAAATTATCTGTGTGCAATTTTTCTCCATTATCAATCATGTCACTTTCCAGGAACTGCAGAACACACCAGAGGAAGAGCAAGTGCTATTAAACAGTTTGCTTCTGCACTTTAAATTCAGACATGCAGGCTGCTATCCTTGGCTTAAATATATGGTTGTGCTCCTTGATTTAAGTTGAACCAGGAAATAATTTCTCAAGGATTATGCATCCTGAGTTTCAAGTAATGACTAAAATAGCAACTACCTAAGGCAACAAACCACTCTGCATCTTCAGCACTCTCTCCCTACCCTTCCAGCAACATATATTATTGAATTTAAACATAGCTGAACTTGCAGTCCACTGTTCCTACAAAATTCAACAGGCTGCAGTAAAAAAAAAACACCAAAAAAACCCCAAACAAACCAAGCCAAGGCAAAACTCATTTTAGAAGTTTACATTAACATGCAATTCAAGGAAGTCAAGCACTGCCTCAGTTTGGAAGTTTGGAAGACAGTTGACACCTGAACTGACTGAATCAATGTTGCACACCTAACCCCCACAGAAAAATCATGATCACATCATAAAATCAATGGTGGCAACATAAACCTCCTAACTGTGCATTCTAACAGCACTCTGCTAAAAAAGACTACGAAAAAAAAAAAAAAAATAATCACCTAGACTGTGCATGCTGTCTAAGCAATAACAACAGTTATCCCAAGGAAAATGTTCTCTGCTTGAAATAGTGTTTTAGTCTTTAAGCAAGTAATTAATAATCAGGAACTAGAAAACCTTTATTAAGTTTGCAGGGTATAAAGCCACAGACAGAACAAATGACCCATAATCTGATGATGTTGACACCTTCTACGAAAATTTTACATTCTTAATGGTCCCCCAAAAAGACATCCCAAAAAAAGGATGAACATTGGAGTAATACATGTTCTGCCAGGTTAGTCACAGCAGGGAACTAGAGCAATGAGCATTTCACCTTCATCCTTCTGCCAGTGAATAAAACTCTGTCTACTCTCCTAAATAATGGCTATATCCTAACTGAAGCTTGAAGAAATTTCTTCTCATGCTGCAGCATTTCTGCTTTTACCTGGGAAGCAGGAGCTATCAGACTTCTGATGCTAATGTCAGGAATGAGAAAATTCATCCTTCCCTCCCTCTGACCTTTTTCTTTCTCACCACTTCACCTTATCTGACACTAGAGAAGTATTCAATCTATATATAAGCAACTTTATTTCCAGCAGAAACATTTTGCTTTTTAAGTATTGAGTTTCAGTGTCCAGAGAAAAATCCTAGGCTACAGAAGCAATCTAAACAAGGGGGAAAAAGCCTGTCAGAATATGAGGTTGTCTAGAAACATCCAGCAAATCCTTACAAACAAGTGGAGGAAAAAAAAAAAAACAAACCAAAACATTTTCCACTGGGCACTGCAAAGGACAAGAAGCAGAACTGAGAACATTTCTATACACAGGATTCACCAGAGGGGAACAGAGTTGGTCAACTCGCTTCATTAGCCAGTGTTTGCATTCCCAGCTCATCTTAGTAAACCTTGAAAGTATTGATCAATGTTGCAAAGACATCACAAGCACATAATTACAGATAGCCAGCAGGCCTGCCTGTTTGTCTTCCCATACCTAAAGGCAAAGAACAAGGAAAGTGAATTGACTACATTAAAGTATTCAAGTAAAGCTCTAAATGCTGACATTTTAAGGTGGGGGGAAAAAAGTACATTTGTGCTTACACATGCAAAAAACCAAAACACCCAAGGCCACAGTTCTACAACCAGAATGGAAATCATCACTGCTACATAGCTGAAGTTATTTAAGAAACCATGAGACATAAGCAGTAGCCCTAAAACTTCTGGAGTGTGGATGATGAGCACAGTTCACACTGCCAGAAAAGCTCCAAGGCACTCTGGTCTGGTTTGGTAGCTTCAAGCTGCTGAGAACTCAACAGAAGGTACCTTCACCTTGTCAAGGAAACAGAGCATACCAGAAAAGAGAGAAAGAACCTTTTCCTTAGTCAGGACTTAACTCTAACATGAGATTGTTCAAGACCCAGATGCAGCTACAAGATTTATGAACCTCAAAGGTAGAGATCTGAAACACCCATTTCACATGGCAGGAGAAACTGAGAATCCCATTGCACTTGCCACAAATAATTGTTTTTTCCTGTGACAGAAATCTCACAGAACAGGGCAGCTGGAGTTCACATTATTCTCCGGCTTATTTTTATTAATATTTTTATATCTTTGTGGACTCTATGCTAAAAATTTTGTTACACATGTTCTCAGCACCTTCTTGCTAAAGTTTTGCAATGTCTTGGATTTGAAAACACAGGAGAGCACATCTCTGCTTCAGAGTAAGCACAATACAGCAAAGGAGGAAAAAAAAAGAAAGGAGGAAAAAAAAAGAAAGGAGGAAAAAAAAAGAAAGGAGGAAAAAAAAAGAAAGGGAAGAAAAAAAGAAAGGGAAGAAAAAAATTTAAAAAATTGCATTCTCTCTTTGAAAGGTTACAAGTCACTCATGATTTACCATCAAAGCATCTTTCACTTGGTTTACTTCCCCTGGTCTGATGGGATGACAGAATACCAACCAAAACACATATATTTACAGTCTATGGCACCAGAAAGCTGGAGCTTTCTCTGTTCCAGTATGACTTCTGAAAAGGAGTCAACAGAGCCATCCAGCCTTCAGCATTTGATGCAGTGCCACATAAAACAAACTGGACAAGGCTGGAATTACCAGAAGAAGTCCACAGTGAAACAGACAAAAGTGGGTTGCAATGAAAAAGTGACTACCAGTTCAGAGAAGGTTGCTGGTTAATTACCAGCTAAGAAGCCAATGTTAATTTACATTTTTAATAATGAGTTTAGCACAAGAAAGAATTGAACAAAATACCAATAAAAAAAAAAAAATCTCAAAGTCAAATCTAGGAAACAGACTGAGCTGCTTCTAGAGATTCCAGACAGGAAAACCTGGATGACTCTCCAAATCTGAGCAATAGAAACAGGGTGAAACTTCACCACAAAGCTACATGACTCACATAACAGTAAAAAGCTCTTGTCAGTCTCTCAAGTGGTATGTCACAGCCATATAAAAGAGACAGAAGGGCCTGAGTGCATTAGCCAACAGGCATCATCAGTCCCAAGTTTAATGCAAACACTAGAAACCATGGTCCTAGTCATTTAGAGTTGGGCAATAGGAAAGGGTACATGACTGCCACTGCACAGCACACAGTACCTCACCCCTCATTCACCTCAGCAGGCAGTTCAAACTGGAGCAGGTAAAAAAAGGGGCAATTAAAAAAAAAAAAATAAAAAAAAAAAATCAGGATATGAAGTGCTTCCCTCAGAATGCAGAGGAATAGCTTTTGGTTCCCCTTCTTAGCAAAAAACCCCAAAGTTTGAACAAGGATTACATTACCTTGTCCAGATAGCTTATTGCCTCCTTGTCCAAAAAAATAGGAGTGAGTGAGCTCATTGCTTTCTGCAGGACAGGAGAGAGAGGAATAAATCCAGATCTCTTTCAGCTTGTGTCAAAGGACACCAGTAGTTATTTTGTGCAGTCATTTTGTGACTGTCAGTGGCAGGGAAATCCCTAGGCCAGTGCCTTATGGGACCATCAGGGAGCACTCTCACAAGTGGTTCTGATCCTCAGGAAAGGAACCAGGGAGAGAGGAGGGATCAGATGGAGGAGTCTCAGGTGATGACAACACTCTGGACAAGCTGAATCCTCTCCACACACTGTTGCCTCCACATAAGCAGAGTGTCCCTGGAAACACCAGATGTTTCAAGAACAAATTTCCTCTTGGATCAATTTTCTTCCCAAAGGCACAACCTCCCCCACAACTCAGACTGAACTAGACTATTACTAGACCAACTCTTTCACTTCTACCCACAGAGCTTTTTAAATAAATACCCAAGTCAGTCTTCCTGCTGGTAGCTACAAGCCAACAGAGGACAACTCCAGCAGCTTTAAAAACAGTAGAACTATTTTTTGGCAGACTCAAGAAGGACAATCTGCATTTAAAGTTTGGAAAGATCCTTGCAAACTTGCAAGTAGCTGCAGAAACTAGAGAAACAGCCAGAAACTGGATCCCACACCAATGAATTCCCTAGTACCCCCATCAAACACAACAGGAAAGATGCTGGTATTCACCAGAAGTTTTCCATCACTGAAAGAAAACTGGTGTTCTTCTATAGACTACTGATCCTAAACTAAAATATGACCAGAAAGGCCTTTGAAAAGCATTGTAAAAAAAAATTATCAGGTGATTTTAGTGTTCTGAAAAGATTCAGTACGAGTCAAGCATCACACAAACAGATGTAATGTAAATTACCAGACATCTAATTGCTTCCACAGGTAGCAGTGATGAAAGTTTTATTTTTCATAACTTTGTTTTACACTTAAGACCACATGACTGCTTAAGAAGTGTGTTTAAGTCATTCTCAGTTGACAAAGAAAAAGGATTATCTACTCTGTTCCTCTTCCACAACCACCCTGCTTTCAATACCATGGCTCCCAGCAAGAAGCAACATTATTTATTAAGTAGCATATCCTGACACACAACAGGGCAGAGTTCCTCTTCTTCAAGGCTAAAGAGGTCTCTCCCCAGTTACACCAGCAAACTGAACTCATTTAAACTACAGGATAACCAGAATTCCCAGTAATATTCCAGAACAGCACTGTTTTTTCCCCATATTAAATACCAACTCAACTTTTAGCTCTGAATGTTCATCCTTCCGTTTGTTGTGTTCCTGCCCCTGCAATTTCCAAATTTTCCACCTTCATCCCCCAAAAAACCCCCCACCTTCCCATGTGTTTCTTTATAAATTCCCTCCTTTTGAGAATTAAATCTTAAATCATGGGGCAAAGCCCCACCCCCCCTTTTTCATTTCAAAACATATTCAAGCTCTCTCCCAGAACACAGGGAGAAAAATTTAACCAGCCAGAAGTAAAAACCAAAACTTCCACAGAGGAACAACACAAGCATCCCTCAGACCAAGGTCAGCATGCCAGAGAACAGCCCCATTATTGAACACCACTTACAAGATGTTAAAAGTTGTTTTTACTGGTGATAAGGACATTAAACATCTTAAAAACCAGCCAAACACAGGGTCATGCACCTGTAAAACACCAGCCCTGCTATAGGAAACAGAATTGTATCACAGGAGGCAATGACATTAAGGACTTTGGGCAGCACTGCAGATACCACCTGAACAAACATTAATCCCTGACATGAGCTCGTAGTGAAAAGGACTAATAGAAACCTTGGAAAGCAATATTTGGGAGAAATATTGGTATTGTCTTTTCATATTGCATCAGTGAGATTGACTCTTGCCCTTCTAATTCAGCAATCTACACTTTAATAGGATGTTTAAGGTGTTGAAAGCCAGAAATGCTGCTTGAAATAACTACAAGCATCATCACAGACCTGAAAGAAACACCTTAAAATCAAGCCTTTTTAACAAAAGGTAAAGGGATTAGACCTGAAACACCTTAAAATCAAGTCTTTTTAACAAAGGAAAAGATAAAGGGATTGCTTAATTATCACCAGAGATTATAATTTAGGGAATGATCCAGTTCTTTTCAACACCTAACAAAATAAATGTACAGAGGACAACCAGGACCTTGGTCAGAAATTTAAGTTTCACTGCATTTTGGAAAGTGAAGCTAATTCATGCTATTAATAATTAACAAATAAGACAACCCTTATTGCTTGTTAATATTGCCATATTTGTAGGGTCTTCTGCCAAACCCCAAATTTCCAAGCCACACACAAGAAGTGAGGGCAGCCCTGCAAGCCTACAGCATTCCAGACCTCAGGGGTAGGAGGGGAAGGCTGGCTGCCAAAAAACACCCTAGGGTGAAGGTTTACTTATCCTTCTCCCTACTTCACCTGGTGACCAGCATCTCCCACAAACTTTTTTCCCCTCAAATCTGGGGCCAACTTCTCCTTGAGAGCATCCCCCCCTTGTCTATACCTGGGGATCACTCCACACAAATCACTCCCCAAATCTGTTCATCAACCACTCCCCCAAACACACCCCAGCCCCTCCCCNTACATTTGGATGTGGAGTTGAGTGGGATTCCCTGTGGGACCCACCTCTTTTGGGGTCCTGGGAGGTGCCTCATGGAGGTGCTGTGGGGCTCAGGGGGATGAGCCATGGGGGCGAGGTGGTTATGGGGCTCAGGACAATGTGCTATGGGGCTACATTGGGCTGTGGGGTTGAGGGGGATGCCCTGTGGGGCTGAAGGGGATGCCCCATGGGGCTCTTTTTGGGGTCCTGGGGGATGCCCCATATAGCTTCTGGGGTGCTCAGGGGGATGACCCATGAGGATGAGGTGGCTCATGGGGCTTAGGGAGGTGTCCCATGGGGATGAGGGGGATTGTGGGGCTCAGGACAGTGCATTATGGGGCTGCATTGGGCTGTGGGGTTGAGGGGGATTCCCTGTGAGACTCAGGGGGATGCTCCATGGGACTCTTGGGGTCCTGGGAGGTACCCCATGGAGCTGCTGTGGGGCTCAGGAAGGTGTCCCATGAGTGTGAGGGTTGTGGGGCTGAGAGGGGTGTCCCGTGGGGGTGCATTGGGCTGTGGGGTTGAGGGGGATTCCCTGTGGGACTCGGGGGGATGTTCCACGGGGCTCTTTTGGGGTCCTGGGAAAGCCTCATGGAGCTGCTGTGGGGCTCAGGGGGGTTGTGGGGCTCAGGACAATGCGGTATGGGGCTGCATTGGGCTGTGGGGTTGAGGGGGATTCCCTGTGAGACTCAGGGGGATGCTCCATGGGACTCTTGGGGTCCTGGGAGGTACCCCATGGAGCTGCTGTGGGGCTCAGGAAGGTGTCCCATGGGGATGAGGTGGTTGTGGGGCTCAGGACAATGTGCTATTGGGCTGTGGGGTTGAGGGGGATTCCCTGTGGGAATGCCCCACTGGTCTCTCTTGGTCCTGGGACGTGCCTCATGGAGCTTCTGTGGGACTCAGGAGGGTGTCCCAGGAGGATGCTGTAGGTTGTGGGGCTGAGAGGGGTGTTTCATGTGGGTGCATGGGGCTGTGGGGCTCAGGGGGATGCCCCACGGGGCTCTTTTGGGGTCCTGGGAATGCCTCATGGAGCTGCTGTGGGGCTCAGGGAGGTGTCCCATAAGGATGTGGCTTATGGGGCTCAGAGGGGTGTCCTATGGGGATGAGGTGGGTTGTGGGGCTCAGGACGATGTGCCATGGGGCTGCATTGGGTTGTGGGGCTGAGGGGGATGCCCCATGGAGCTTTTATGGGGCTCAGGGGGATGATGTGGGTTGTGGGGCTCAGGGGGTTGCCCCATGGGGCTGCTGTGAGGCTCAGGAGGGTGTCCCATAAGGATGGTGTGGGCCTGAGAGGGGTGTCCCATGTGGGTACATTTGGATGTGGAGTTGAGTGGGATTCCCTGTGGGACCCACCTCTTTTGGGGTCCTGGGAGGTGCCTCATGGAGGTGCTGTGGGGCTCAGGGGGATGAGCCATGGGGGCGAGGTGGTTATGGGGCTCAGGACAATGTGCTGTGGGGCTACATTGGGCTGTGGGGTTGAGGGGGATGCCCTGTGGGGCTGAAGGGGATGCCCCATGGGGCTCTTTTTGGGGTCCTGGGGGATGCGGGGGATTCCCTGTGGGACTCAGGGGGATGTTCCACGGGGCTCTTTTGGGGTCCTGGGAATGCCTCATGGAGCTGCTGTGGGACTCAGGGGGGTTGTGGGGCTCAGGACAATGTGCTGTGGGGCTGCATTGAGCTGTGGAGTTGAGGGGGATGCTCCCTGGAGCTGCTGTGGGGCTCAGTGGGATGTCCCTATGGGGTTGCTTTGTGCTGTGAGGCTCAGAGGGAGACCCCATGGAGCTGGTGTGGAGGTAAGTGAGGTGCCCCATGGGTCTGGGGTGGCTGTGAGGCTCAGGGAGTTGCCCCAATAGTCTGGAATGGGGTGTTGATTGCCAAAGGGGATGTTCAGATCCTACAGCATCCCCACCTGCAGGTGAGTGCTTGGGAAAATGATCTGGGAAAACCCAGTGGGATTTGATCCTGCACTGGCTCCTCTGCCAGTCTCTATGATGAGAAGCTGAATATTTGACAGTGTCTTCCCCAAGAAACTTGTTTTGACACTTCAGCCAGTTTTTAAATACTGAGTTTTTGGTTGTTTGTTTTTTCCAGGGAAAGGACTTAAACCTCTTAAAGTCACCAGAAATAACAGTAAATGGATAAATGAAAGTAAATAACAAGCAAACTGAAAATGCAGATGATTGAGTGGTGCCCAGATTTAGCATTTAACCAACAGCACCACTTGACACCAATTGCAAACTGAGTGCTGGGTTCCAGAACTGCAGTTTCCCCTGGCTTTAGCACTGCCATAGTTAATACCTTTTTTTTTTTTTTTTTTTAACTTTGCTGTGGATTCCAGTGAATAACTTTTATTTCAACATTTTCTCCTTTGCAGTTGATGCTGATGGATAATTCACCAGCAGCACCCATACCTCTCCGGGTCTGGGGTGCTCTGCTCAGCTTCAAAGGAAGCTCCCATCAGGATCTCCAGACCTGCACCCCGTTGTTTTATCAGTGTTTTGGCTCACTGCATGGCTGCATGCCAAAATTCTGGCTCTGAAACCCCAAACACCAGCATGGAAGTTGCATCTTTGACAGGTTTCTCTGCCTCGGATTGTTGGAGGTTTTTTTCCCTGGGGATGATTTCACGCAGAGTCCCCACCAAAGAGAGGGGGAGGCTGGGGGCAGCTTGGGCTGTTTGAGAAAGCAGAGGAGATATTTCAAGATCAGGAGGGAAAAACAAACAAACAAATAAACAAACAAACAGCTGTCTGTTGGAAATGACAGATTGGAGAGATATTATCAAGCAGGACAATAAATGCCTGACAAGATTAAATTAGCGCAACGATTTTTTTTCTTTTTTTTTTTTTCCCCTTTATTTTAGGAAAGTGAGTGAGAATGCGGCAGCAAAATCTGCCTGTGGATGAAAAACTCCTTCAGCAGCCTTGAAGACTGAACATCAACTGGGTATTTCAAAAGTGAGGGGGGAGGCAGCATCAGTCCTTCATCTCAGGATGCCTTCCCAGGAGGAAGGTTTGCAGCGTTTTCTCTGGTATCAAAGCCACACATCTCTGCAACAGCTCAGCAAAAGTCCATGCATGAGGTGCAAACATCCTCACCTCCTTCTGCTAACGAAGCTTTTTGAAGTTTGTGGCCTTCCTGTGGCTTTTAAGACTTCACTTATCCAAACTTCTGCCTGCTGGCTTCCCCCCTGACAGCCACCTAAATTACCTCCAGAGTATTACAAGAAATATTTTACTGAGGATCTGGCTAATAATATACTCCCAGCTCCAGAGGAAGAGACACTACCTCAGCATTTGGAGCCCTGCTAACAACCAGCCCGAAGAGGAGAAATGCCATATAAAACCTGTGACCTTCAAATATGAAATTGGATGAAAAGTGGATGGTGAGCAAGCAGCGGGTGACAGCCCCAGAGCAGCAGGAGGGAGGATGAGGAGGGAGAGCAAGCAGCTCGCTGCTGCACAGTGCAAACCACCCCAGGAGTTTCTCTGCCCCAGTATCCTGTTACCACTTGAATCAAGACCTAAAGCCAGCTTATTTTTAGCACATTTTGGACTTGGAAGTGAAGCAAATGCTGGTGAAATACGCAGTAGTGACAGCCCTGGAAAATTTGTATTCATCTGCAGGACAAGCAGCAGGGAAGGCTGCAAGGAAGCAAAGCAATCCTGAGCTGCAAACTGAGTCCTGTGGTTTTACTCAGCCTACCCAGTGCTTTGCAATTACTGGTGGTCACTGGGAGAGGGTTTTTTCCCCACTGAGTGGGCCAAACACAGTGTGGAGGAGCACGGTGTGCAGGGGAGCAGCATTCTGCAGATTTGGACAGCCTGTGAGCCTCCAGCTGAGCTCTGCATCCCCATCAGGGTGGCTGCCAGACCTTAACCAAAGTGTGTGTGTGTGTGGGGTTATAAAAATGGGATAGATTTGAAAAACATGAGTGTTTGAACCCTGCTGTGCTAGTCCAGGGCTGTGCTGTGTCTGCTGCACTAATGCCATCTGGGGATCCCGGTGGCACCAGTGCTGCATCCAGCAGCAATTCAGACCTGCTGCTTTAGGTAAGAACCCCAAAGAGGGCAGTTATGAAGCAAACACCATGCAGAGGAGTCCTATTTCTGACTCCCTCACTTTGGGTCCTTGCTGAAAACCTCCAGCATGACTTGGTCCCTCCCAGACCTGAGCTGGCTGGGTAGATCCATGCTGCCTGTGGCTGATTTGTGGGGCCACAGAGGGGAAGTGAGAGTTCTCCAAGCAACAGAAATGGGTCCCTTTGGCACTGAGGGCACAGCCTGCCAAAGAGCCAGGAGGTCACTGGACAAACACCTTGGACAGTAGCTGGAGTTGCTGGGAGAGGCCAGGGTGACCACAGGAGATGTCCCCTGTGTCTCTTTGCCAGGAGGATGCGCACACGGCGTCCTCAGGCTTGTCGTCAGGAAGCTTGAAATCCAACCACAGGCAGCTCAGGGATTTGACAATTGTTTGTGTCTGCCTCGAGACAAATATCTCATTCCCCCCCATCCCAAACTTGCTCCTCTTCTGCTCGTGTGGTTTGAGTTTCCTCATGTAAAACCTGCGTGGGTGTTTGGATATGTAATGAGCACATAGTTCAGGATGAAAACAAGTTGCGTGGAAGAGCCAAGGAACTCCAACAAGGAAAAAAAAAAAAAAAGAAAGAAAAAAAAAGCAAAATGAAAGCAATACAAACAACAACATGGCACGTGGCCATACCAGCTAGATGGTGGGCCAGCCGGATCTCACGTACTCCCCGGAGCTGCAGAGCTGATCAGCTGTTGGAAAAAGAGACCTTTAAAGACAAGCAAGAGGAAATAGCGTTGGCAGCACAGGCCACGGCTTGTTTCCTTCCAAAGCAGGACAGAGCCAAGGACATTAGGCAGAGCTGTAACATTTGGGGGCTCATTGCTTAGCTGTGAAGCAGGGTGAAAACCTCAAGTGGGTGCAGTTGTGTAAAGTCCTATTGTGTTCTGAGCGGAAGCAGAGCCTCGGAGGGTATTGTCCTACCAGATTCTGGCAATGCTCACTCACCTAACTGAGCTCCCTCTGCAAAGCCAGGGCTTTGTTCTAACTCAGCACATGGTGCAGGGAGGAATAAAGCCTCCTGGCCACGCTTTACAGGAGGCTGGAGAGCATCTTCTCAAATCAAACATATGCTCCTTTTCCCATAGTGGCTTCAAAGAAAATTACCTCTAAGGTGTGGGCAAGGCTGGAAGGAGATGGGGGCAATTCCAAAAACCTCCCTGAAATGGCCTCACTCACCATCATCTGTCATTTTGATGACACTATGGGGGGGAAATTCTTTACAGAGAAGGTGATCAGGCATTGGAATGGGCTGCCCAGTGGTGGATTCTCCATCCCTGGAGGTTTTTAAGAAGAGGGTGAATGTGGCACTCAGTGCCATGGGCTGGGAACCACAGTGGTGGTGGATCGAGGGTTGGACTTGATGATCTCAGAGGTCCTTTCCAACTTGCATGATTCAGTGAAAAAAAAAAAAAAAAAAGATCTTCTATTCCAACCCCACTCCCAGAGCAGGGTCACCTATAGCAGGTCACATAGGAATGCATCCAGTTGGGTTTTGAATATCTCCAGAGAAGGAGACTCCACAACCTCACTGGGCAGACTGTTCCAGTGCTCTTGCACCCTCACAGTGAAAAAGTTTTCATTTTGTTTATGTGGAACCTCCTACACTCCAACTTGTACCCCATGTCCTATCATTGAACATAAATAAGGAGAGCCTGACTCCATCCTCCTGCCACTCTCCCTTTACATATTTATAAACATTAATGNAAAAAAAAAAAAAAAAAAAAAAAAAAAGTGTCCAAGCTGATCAAGACCCATTTTCTACAGGGCCTTGATGCATTCCCATGCTGAAAAGGGATAAGAGCTGCCATCAAAGATGGGTTATTTCCTTTTTTCCCTATTTGGAGAGAGGGATCATCTGTACCTCCTTACACCATGGTAAAACAATACCTCCTTCAATGTAATGAAATACCTCTCCGGATCTGGGCCCTGATCCAGGCATCTGCTCCTAGGCCATGCACTTAAATACCTGCTTGAGTCCTCTTCACCCCCTCTTGCAGCATCCGTCCTTTGGTTAAAAGGCTGAAATCAGTGAAAGAGCTTGAGAAAAAGCTTGAAAGGGCCCCAAAATACCAGTTCCTCCGCACAGACATCGGCGTAATTCTTTGCAATAAAAAAACCAGCTTCAAAGGGCTTGTTTTATGAAGCCCAAGTGTGCTTTTTTTTTTTTTTTTTAAATTTCAAATCAAGGTCAGTATCTCAGCTTCATTCACCAGTCTCCAGATGCAAACCAACGTGCCCCAGACGATGGAGGAGAGTGTGTCTGAGTCAGGAGGTGCCTTTGAAGGGATGTGAGTGGCTCTGAGCCACACTGAGGAAAGATCTCCCCGGCCCCCTCGAGTGCTTGGCCCTGCCTGAGCTGAACTGGGGCACCCAAGGACAGGAGAAGGTTCTGAGATGGGAATGAGGGCACAAATCACACTTGGGCCCTACGTGCTTCCATAAACCACGTCCTTCCCATGTCTTCTCCACCCCACCCTCTCCCTGCCCACCAGCAGGATGTGCCCCCGCACTGGGCTCTGCTCCACGGTTCCACGAGCGCTCGTAGGAAGCAGAGGAGATGCTCACAGCTCTGCTGCAGCCTAAAAATATTTCCTCATCTCTTTCCTCCCCCCCCCCCCCCC
>JAAWXA010000003.1:63691989-63816399 GCA_038090715.1 Florisuga fusca | reverse complement strand
CCCCCCCAGGCAGGTGGGCTCATCCTAGGCAGGGCTGCTCCTGTGGGATGGCACTTGCAGGCCAGGTGTACGTGGCACGTCGCAGTTTGTCTCGTCTCCTTTTTTTTTTTTGTTCTTTACATGGAGCATTTGAGGGTTGTGATTATTTCACTGAATCACCCAAAGAGGATGCTCTGTCCTGTGTTTCAGATGCAGAATGTGCCTTGGAATTCAATAGTTGCTATAGTGCTGTAATTACACATTTTATGGAGTACTTAGTCACAATGGCTAGAGCTCTTGTTATTACGTTAGGACTCCTTCTGTTGCTTTGTTTTAAAGACCTTTCTGCTAAACACTTTCTCCCTGTGTTAAAGACAGCTTGTCTCAGCATTTGCTCCCTCCAAAGCTATCCCCAGGTCGTGGTTGTGATGGTCACCAAATGGGTTGTTGGAAGGATGGAGCTTTCAGCCCTCTTTTTGTCGCAGTGCTCCAAGGTCTACATCACAGTTGACTTAAATGATGCCAGCAAAGCATTTCCCAGGATCCAGGAGCTCTGGAGCACTGGCCCTGGCAACATTGCTGTCTGCAGTTTGGAGGCAGCTCACACAGTCTCTTTGAGGCATCCTCACCTTCCCAAGTATTCCCCTTCACCTTGGCAGAAGGGAGAAGGTGGGTGGGCTCCTGTCAGGGTTTAACACTGGCCCAGCAATTAAACCCAATAACAGATGTTTTCTATTAATCCCCCTCTCCTCCCTGATAAGGAAAGGAGAGAGAATAAGGGAAAGAGACTTATGGGTTGGAAACTAAACTACACAACTTTAATGAAACAGTAATGATAAATAGGAAAAATTACTAAATATATACAAATATACAGGAAAATTGATACCACGTTCCACCCCCTTTTCCCCCAATAACTCTCACGTCACCACCAAGGCTGCAGGGCAGCCCTAGGAAAGTCCAGGCTGGACCCTGGGGTCAGGAGCAGTTGGGAGCTGGAGGCAGGAACACACAGATTCAGGCTGGGATGGATCAGGAGCACAGGCAGAGGAAGGGATGGAATCCTCTCAGGATGCTGAAGCAAACAGGGAACTGGTGAAGGAAGGCAGGACGAGCAGGAAGAAGGGTCAGGAAGGAAGAGAAGGAAGGTGTCTGACCCTCATGATCCCTCAAATTTATACTGAGTATGAGGTGTATGGGATGGAATACTCTGTTTGGTCAGTTCTGGCATCTATCTTGTCTCGGGCCTCCCCAAAGGAGGGGTTCAGGTGGGACCTCTTTACTCCTTCTGCAGCATAAAATGTTCCTCAGAGCTGAGCAGTGTCCTTGGCTCTGCAGCCCATTCTCCAGCAGTAACTATAACCATGGACTATGATCAGTCCTAGAAGCAGACACTGACTGAGAAACTTGCTGTTCATTTCAGCAAGTGCAACTACTTACAAGAAACTGAGCTGAAAGCAAAAGTACAAACCAGAAAATCACCTTTATCCTGGCCCAAACCAGGACAGCTCCTTGGGTGCCCTTCCTAGAGGATGGTTCAGCCCACCTCAGTGGAGTGGGTGAGGTCTTGGGTGAGGATTAATCCTTCTCCCCAGGTGCTCTAGAGGCAGCTCAGCTTTCCTGCAGATAGCTGAGATGGGTCAGGCAAGTTCTACACTCAACATTCCTCCTCTAAAAGGCAGAGCTGCTTTCCACCCTACACAGTAACACTGGCCTTTGCCCATTTCACCTCTTTTTATGCCAGGTTTTCCCCATTTGGAGAATGGAGCTAAATACTTAATTGCCTATTTTCTAAGGAGTCAGGCAGGATAATTAGCTAATGTTTGGGTAATGCGTCACAGGGTAGGAGTGCTAAGTGGTATTGCTGTCAGCAGCACAGTGGGAAGTGAAGGACTCAATCTTGTTTTTCAGTCAGGAATGTCACCCAAAGTTCATTGTTCCCATTGATCAGACTGCTGAGGGCAGGGGACTTGGGCAAAGTGATTAAAGGAAGAGGATGCCAGGGACAGCAGAGTTTGCCATCCAGAAGAGCTGGGAGGGCAACCGGGTGGATTTTTGAGAGAGAAAACTGCCAATGAAGGCAAAAGCAGGGAATATGCCTGGCACTGAACAGAAAGGGTTTACATCTCTAATTGTAAATATTCAGCTGCAGCATCCTTTGAGTGACAGAAGTGCATCAGGGAAGACTTTTCCTGCACTGCCTTTGTGGCATGCATGCAGCACAGTGAGAAGCATGACACAGAGACCCATCTAACTCCCCCTGGGGACTGAAGAAGACTCAACCTAAAAGAGATTTCACATCTTTAATTTTTATTATCCTGCAAATTATGTTATGGATTAACTCCAGGCCCTTCTCATGTCCGCTGATCATAATTGATGAGATTTCAATTGTGCCTTCTTGAAGTTAAACATCTGAGAGAAGCTTTGGTTAATAGTTTGCCTTTCAGAGCAGTGCATTAGCTCTCTTGTACTCCTGTCTGCTTAATTTAGAGTGAGTGCCCAAGAGTGATGCAATTAGGAGAGGAATCTTGGGCTGAAGCTCTTTCAAATGACCAGTAGACCCTTCAGTGCCAGCTTGGTTTTTACAGTAGCTGGAACAACAATTTCTCTGACTCACTAATAATTATGCTTACTAATATTACTTATGCTCACTAATAATTTGCAAACCAATGTTTTTAGCCTCTTCTTGCAGCACAGGATAATTATTAAAGCATCAGGGCTGCCCCTGGGACCTGCTGTCCCACCTCTGCTACCCTGGCTTTTCAGCTTTCTGAGCACACCAGGGAAGCACATTCTCCCTCTGCCTCTTTACTAAACAAGCCAACATTTCTCACACACTCCAGTTTCTCATCCTGGAGACAGTCTCATGCTTTGATGTGTTCAAAAGATGATTTTTCCAGTGAGGTTGCTGGGCTGTCTCTGTTTCCTGTTGAGTGTCCAGCCACAGGCCACGTGCAGATGATGCCAACTCCCTTCTCTTTTCCTCAGCTATGTTCATCTCAGTGGTTTTTGCCCACTGTGCTGTACCCTGTATGGACATCTTGCTTGAGATCTCCACAGCCAGAAGCCAGGAGAGAAGGAACATGGATAACCTGGAACTCATCCTTTCCACCACTTGCATTCCACTATCTTTGCAGAGTGGTCCATAAGGAGGAGTGATGCCTGACCTCTGGAACAGGACAGCATCCTTTCACTTGCTATGCCAACAAAATTAATCCATCCCAGTGCTCCCTGCAGAAGGGTTGTGCCCAGTCCCTGAAGTCTCAGGAAAGCTGCTTTCTTCTTGAGAATTGCTTCCTGTTGTGTCTGTTCCTAGTTTTGTACTAAGTAGGTGGAAATACTGGCATCAGTTCTGGGAAGGGCAGGGTTTGGGAAACTGTTCAAGGCCATGTTGGATGGGGCTTGGAGCAAGCTGGTCTAGTGGGAGGTGTCCCTGCCTGTGGCAGAGGGGTTGGAATTTGATCTTTAAGGTCCCTTCCAACCCCAAACCATTCTATGTTATACTTATTTATCAAGATCACCCTCCACACCATGACTTGGTGCTCCACTTAAGACCCTCTTTGGATGGAGAGTAAGTGGGAACCACTGCTGCTGTGAAGAGAAACAAATTTTCCCTCCACTAAATAGAAAAAGAATATTGGAAGGAATAAGCATCTTCTCATGATGCAGGTCTTTTGGTGGGCCTCAAGTTGCTTTTTTCTTTTTTTTTTTTTTTCCAGAGGTTACCCCAGCAGCAAATCCACCCAAACAGCCTCCTCTATACTGTCCAGAGTCCAACTCTAAGGTCTGCCCCCAAACACAACATTTAGTGAGGCTGGGGGGTGACAAATGGGACAGGGCTGGGTTTTTTATATAGATCTGTGAGTTTTCAGTCCATTGCAGGGCAGTGTTTCCATTTTCTGGGGAGAGAGGCGTGCCACATGCCCAGCAGGAGTCTGTTTCTCACCAAGCTCATCTTTTTCCACCCAGTAGGAAGGAATTTCCCAGGAGCCACAGATGGGTATGGACCAGTGCCTGAGCCCATTCAGACACTGCTGGTCTCTGTGGTTACATGGTTTTGCAATCCACTTCCTGGAAAAAGGAGGGAGACAACAGTTCTGTGACTGCTGAAGGGCTGGGATAGGCTCATGCTTACAGGCAGTCATCTGTCCAGGCTTGGCTTAGAGCTTTGAGGCTGCCTGAGTGGTGTCTGTGCTGCTTTCCCAACCTGCTCCCACATCCATGAGCTGGCTGGAAGGCTCTGGGGCCTCCCCACGTAGCTGAGATTGAGGGGTCCCACTCCAGACGTGCCAGAGGAGGACAATATCCTACCCAAAGCCAGAGGAGGAGAGACAGAAGAATGAATCAAGTCAGCATATCCTTCAACATGGATACCTGGAAATCCCAGCCTAGGTCCATCAACCCAACATGTACTGGGAAAACACAAGGTCCATCTTTCCCAAAGGGAGCATCCCAACTTCATCCAGAATGCATTTCCCCTGGGTGGTTTAGACTGGGAGACAGGACAACCTTCAGATCAGGCCCTGAAGTGTTTTGCCTTGCTCCAAGCCAAGCAGATCCCAGTTTCTCCTGGGGCTGGGTGTAACAGGGTGGACATCCCAAAAGGCAATTTGCCCTTCTCCAGT
Organism: Florisuga fusca; assembly: GCA_038090715.1. Lineage (NCBI taxonomy): Eukaryota > Metazoa > Chordata > Aves > Apodiformes > Trochilidae > Florisuga > Florisuga fusca. Next base: position 63,811,798 of record JAAWXA010000003.1, on the reverse strand, counting down.
CTGGATACCTAGTAAGTGACTCTTCTTCCCACACAGGTCACCCTGCCTTACCTGCTGATGTATTTGTGTTTGTCCAGATTTAGGAGTGGACAATGTAAATCCAAGGAAATTCAAGGTCTTTGGTGACTGCAGAGTTTGCTTTGCATAAGCCCCAGGGTAAAAGCCTTTATGCAGACACTTTGTTCCTGGGATTTGTCTCAGTGGGGCCTAAGGTTGTCTGTGCCCTTCTGCAAGGTGAGGCTCTGAGCCCATGGGAGCCTTCCAGCTCACTCTTTTCTTACCCAACACCTTTACTGTTGTGCTTTGCCATGAATCCAGTCATCTTTGTCAAAGATGAGGAATCCAGCTCCATGCAAAACTAGAAGTTTCAGGTTGTGCCAGAACCTTCAAATACATCCCTACATGTCCTGGTTTGGGCCAGGATAAAGGAGACACTAAATATGCCTTAAAGCTGCAGATTTTCTTGCAGTTCCCATCTCCCTGCTTGCCCTGGATGTCTGCAGAACACCTACCCCCAATGCCCACACAGAGCCCTAAAAATGATCCAGCAGGGCAGCAACAGCAAACGTGGCTCCCCCTGGGAATATGCTGCTTGAAGGATAAAAATAACTCATTTTGGAAATGCAAAAGGACAAAAGAAGTGAAGAAGGAAGCATGGATAAAGCCAAGGTTTGCATGAGAAGGTGGGGGGAAGAGCAGCAGCAAAATACTGAGCTGGGAGATCATTGTTACAGAACAGTGAAAAGTTTGTAAAAAAGCCAGCCTGAGAAGTACCAGAGAGACAAGTCTACCTCCAGAGGATGAAGGCTGGAAGATGCAAACCCTCTCTGCCCAGCATCCCCTGGGCAAGGCTGGAGGGGATGGCCATGAAAATCACATTCCCAGGAGTGCTCTGCCCCCATGCAAGGTTTTGCCCTCACGGCACTGACCCCACTGAGTTCCTCCACCCCAAGGGACTTGCCCCCAGCCCCTTCCCTGCCAAACCCATGGCTGTGAAGAAGGATCTCCTCTTCCTGAGCCAGCTGAGTTCCTGACATCCAGCCAACAGAGACAGTGTCTGGTGGAGACTGATGGAGATCATGGCCACCTCCATGGAGGTGCCAAACCTGCCCATGGTGACTGCTGGGGTGTCTCATGTCAAGAGTGATTCAAGCCACCCACTGCTCCTGCCTGCTTAGACCTTGGCTTCCCCTGCTGCCAGCAAGAAGCAGTCACGTCTGTGTGGGCATCTGGAGTACACAACTCAACAGAAAACCAGCTAGGGATGAAAAAGAAGGTAATTCCAAGAAAAGGCTTGCATGTATTAAGCCAGGACAGCGTGTGCTCCAGCCTGCTGAGAGAGAGAAAAAAAAAGAAGCGGCAGTGGGTGACCTTTTCTGAGTGATGGAAAACTGGGAAGATAGCTGGGAACTTGGAAAAAGAGGTCAGGAAAAGGAAAGAAGAGCAATCTTGGAAATATTTACCTGGTAAATCTAACTTTGGTCCTGAGTACCAAAGGGGAAAGGCAAGGCACGACATAGATGTCTGACCATCTAAAGGATGATGGAATAACACAAATGAAGCCATGGGGCTATCAAGAACACGTAGATTTCCTGTCATTTTATGAAATAAGTGGATGCAGGAACACCAAAAGCTTGTGAAGAATTTGCAGTGTCTTCCAAACCCCCTTTTTTAATTCTTTTTTTTCTCAGATTCTCGTGGATCTGAGCACTGTCGCGGGGGATGAACACTGCAATGTAAAGGTCCTCTCAGATGACCATGCAGCATCTTAATTTCTCCCAGATTTTTTTTTTTTCTCTTAATGACCCCATCCCTCCCTCAAAGCCATCGCTCTGCAGACACAAAACCACTGCATTCATCCAACCTCAGTGCAGAGAAGAGTCCTCAAAACACTGCATCCTCCAGGATGGAGGCGGGGAAGTGCGAAAGCCACCAAGTGAATCATCCAAGCCTGACGGGCAAGATTTGCCTGGGATCTGTGCAGTGCAGAAGAAACCATGCAAAGAGCTTGCAGGAAGCTGGTCCTGCAGGGATCCTGGACCCCATCCAAGGGCCATGCCTTCTTATCATCAAGACCTTCCTCAGAGTGTGCACCAGCTCCTGAGATGTCCTTTTCTCTCTCTCTTGTCCTGCAAGTTCATCTCTGCTGGCTTTCCATCAGTGCAGAAGTGCCTTCTTTTGTGAGGATGCAGCAGTGGCTTGTGGCCAAAATCCTAAGGGATAGAAATGTAGACCACAAAGCAAGAGAAAGTGGCACCTAAGAGTGTGCACCAGCTCCTGAGATGTCCTTTTCTCCCTCTCCTGTACTGCAGGTTCATCTCTGCTGGCTTTCCATCAGTGCAGAAGTGCCATCTTCTGTGAGGATGCAGCAGTGGCTTGTGGCCAAAATCCTAAGGGGTGGAAATGTAGGCCACAAAGCAAGAGAAAGTGGCTTTCCAACTGTGCATGGCAAGAATGGCCCCTCATTAAGGAACCAAAACCTGATCCATCAAGGCTGTCTCTTGCAACATTCCCAAGACCTGATTGTGGTCATTCTTTTCCCTGCTTCCACTGCATGCCTGGGAAAGGGACATGGTAATTAAAGTCTGAATCTCATTAAAACAGAGAAAGTGCTTGGCTTTCTGAGAGTCCAATTATCACAAATGCTACGTAACACCAGTCAGGGCATGGCTTGTTTTTGGTGTTTGGAATTAATTTTTTTTTTAAACGTACAAATACAGTGTGAAATCAATTTTTCCAGAGGATGTTGAAAATCCAATGAGGGCACAGTTACAAAAGCAGTTCAAGTCCTGGAGTAAACACATTGGAGAGGGAGAAGCCACAAGGACTCTGCTCACCAGAAAGAGGGAGATGGGGAACATAGCAATGCTGCAAAAGGGGGAGAGAGGAGGGGTGCCCAGGCAGGAGGGATGATGCACATCCTGCCCCAAACCCTCCAGGGCCAATCTGGATAGGTCTGTACCAACATCCCATGGATGTGGCATTTCCCACCTCCCAGTTGGTGACTTTAGGCCTGCCATGGCTCAACCACCTCCAGACCTGTGCTTGGGTTTCACAGGCAGAAAGTCCTTGAGTCAAAGAACAGCTTGGTCCAGTGTGTATCTGTGGGATGGGCATGAGCTGGAAAATTTTTTGAGCCCAACAGAAAGAGGTGAAGCTGCTCTTCTTCCTCCGTATAGCAAGCCCTACAAAATCCCAAAGTCTGCCCCCATCAAAGGAAACTGATCTTTTTAACAAGCAGTTGGCAATGGAGAGGGAAGACATGTGCTGCCCATCCTTCATTTTTCTTCATGTTCAGTCTGGCAGCCTTTCTGAGGACACAAGCTGTTCATTTCATCTTACCTACCACTTCCCCTCTTGGCCAGACCACTGACCCAGCAAACCTTTTCCCCCTCACTGGTAGGCTGCAGCATCTGCCAGAGCCCATCCCAAACATCCACCCCCTCTGCAATTACCCCCAGCTTATGTCACCCCAGGGTTTTTCTGCCAGGGAGCACAGCAGGAACTGTGCAAGCAGGAGTTATGGAGCCCCAGCTCCTGGCAGGGAGCATCACCCTTACCCGGAGCTGGTGATGGGACTCAGGCTTTGCTGTGATGCTCAGCTGCTGACTCACCAGCAAACAGGGACAAGGGACTTAAAGTGCTCTGTGCCTCAGCTTTCTCAGCTGTAAATGCATATTAAAACAATAACCCAATTTGCCAGGGTGCTGACAACCTCCAGCAGTGATAGTGAGGAGCTCTGCCAACCTGGGGTAAAAGGTGCTAGTTAAGTGCAAAATAGTAGTATGCTTTTTTTGGTGGCAGAGTGTGTCTGCCATACATTACACTTATGTAACATCACTTAGCATTTAGTTGGCACTTCACATCTTTAACTAATTACACACAGTCGAGCCGTTTACCAGCGTGAACAGAAAAACATCCAATAATAACTGATCTGGAAGGGTTGGACTCATTTCCAGACACCTCCAAGAGTGAGAATTGCAGAAGGTGGGAAATAGGATTTTGAAGAAGAAAGGACAAACAAACAAATAGGTGCATTAAAAGAGGAAACAAAAAAATCAAACCGTGTGTTTGCATCAAAGGACTTGCAGGTTGAAAAAGCCCACTGCTTTTTCTCACGGAAACAATCAGCCAGAGCTCAGACTGCAGCATCCAAAGTGCATTTAGAATTCACCTCCTCCTTCTTTTTGCAATTAAACACATATTCTTATGCACCTCGACTTTTAAAATAAATAATGATAATTTTTAGCGAGCAATTAAAAGCGACGGCATTTACATTTTAATTATCTCCTTCAGTGTGACTTGCTCAGCTTCTTTCGATTAGAAATGGATGTATTTAGGAACAAGACATCTTTAAATGCTCTTCAGTTTTCTGTAAACAGTAGTCCTGCTCTGCTTTCAGGTTCTCAGGGTAGAGGGAACAGGGAGGCAATCTGCTGGATAGAAAACCCTGCACAGCTTTTCTTCCCGGTGGCGATTCTCTGTGGGAGTGCAGAAAAGGAAGTTTATTTTGGAAGTGAAAAAAATAAAGCAAGGGTTTGTTCCAGGAGAACACAAAGATAAGTAGCATCTGGGCAGCTGGAAGTGCTGTATGTGGCTGGGAAGACCATATTTACAGCTGCAAAATGCCAGGTACGTTTTCACGTCCCGGTAGGACTTCAGATGGCATCAAAGTGGAACCAAGCCGGTTTCCAAGACACATTTTCCACCCACCTTTGGTTTGTGCTTGCAAAATCATCAATCCTCTTTTGGCTCAGTGCCATGTGTAGGCCTTACTTCAGCATCGTGAGAGTGGATGAAAATTTTACCCCCAAATTCAGTAGAAAAAAGCAGTGTGGTTACAGCCTGGAGATTGCAGGTGGGGTGCATTGGGCCCGTAGGGTTCTACGTGTCAAAACTGTTTCATCTGAACCTCCTTCAACAATCCACCATCTGCAGGCAGCAGGTTGTGGCTGGCACACCTGCACCTCTTGGAATTGCATCTCTAGGAAAGCTTTTGCTGCTAAATAATTTTGCCAAATAAACAGCAACCGTGAACGTGTTGAGAAAGCGCGGAAAGGAGAAGTGGGTTCAGAAATCCACAGTTGGTAGGAGCGTGATAGGGTTGGAGTGCTGCTAAGCAATATTCTCCTTTCTGCACCCTCATGCTGCTAACTGAAGAGGTGTCATTATTTCTGACTCACAGATAAACTCAGTGGCTTGCCCAGGGCAACGGTGGAGAGTCTTTGGAGGTAGAACGAGGATTTACCTCTTCTTTGGGGATATTTCTGCTTAAATATTTTGGGTTTCAGCCCTGGCAGGCTGGCTGGAGAGAAGGTTCAGAGGAGCCACAACTCTTGAGAGCTCTAACACTGAAAAAATGCATTTAGCTTGTTTCTCTGCTTCAGTTTTCCTCTGTATAAACCGCTACTAACAGAGCTCCCTGGAATGGGGTAAATGTAGGTAAAATGCCCTCTGAAGACCAACTATTGTCATGGACTTGGGAGAGGAAAGGCAAATCACTGTGATTTGAAAGATAATTGAACATCCCAACCCTGGCTGAGCTTGTCAGGGGAAGGGATGAGATGTTTGGGGCTTCTCTGGGGTATTTCCATGGGAAAGGACTTGTTGGGTCTGGAGAAAAAGGCTGTGGAAATTCTGCCTTGGGTGATTTCTGGTGGTTTACCCCAGCAGTGAGGAAACCTCCAAGCTCATCCCTTCTGGCCCTTAAGTCTATGACCTTCCCTCACTACTTACTCTCCTCTAGCTACATAATAAGCAGATAAAACAGTAAGACCTTCAAGGGCTTTGCAGTAACTCATGCACATCGTGCACCAGGATCCTCTGGGTGCGAGCAGTCCAAGTTGCTTTCAGAGGAATCACTCTCATCACACCCTCCCTGGGATACTGTGTCCAGTTCTGGAGACCCCAACACAGGAAGGACATGGAGCTGTTGTAGCATGTCCAGAGGAAGGCCACAAAGGTGATCAGAGGACCTCTCCTATGGAGACAGGCCAGGAGAGTTGGGTTTGTTCAGCCTGGAGAAGAGAAGGCTCCGGGGAGACTTCAGAGCATCCTTTCAGCACTTAAAGAGGGCTTGTAAGGTAGATGGAGAAAGACTTTTTGCCAAGGTCTGTGATGGCAAGGCAAAGGACAACAGTTTTCAACAGAAAGAGAGTAGATTTAGGTTAAATATTAGGAAGAAATTATTTCCAGTGGGGGTGGTGAGACACTGGAACAGGTTGCCCAGGGAATCTGTGGCTGCCCCATCCCTGGAAGTTTTCAAGGCCAGGTTGGATGGGACTGAAGTAACCTGGTCTGGTGGGGGGTTAGAACAAGATGATCTTTAAGGTCCCTTCCAACATATGAAATCCATTCACAGCTTGATGCTGGGGAAGAGGCAAGATCTGGAAGCTAAAATACAGAAGAGCAGGCAGAGTGCAGGCACTCAGGCTGACATCACGAGCAAACTGATGACCATCGAGTCCGCGTGCTGTAGAGATTATTCCCCACGGGTGGGCTGCCATCTGATATGAAATTCCTGTGGGTTCTTTCTTTAATCATGACAGTGATTGAAGTGGGATGTTTTCTCCATTTCCATTTTTGTGGGTTTTCCATGTAATGGGGGTGGTGCTTCAGGCATGAGATGCACCCCCCCCCCAAAAAAAATGTTTCAGCACTTGAAACGCTCCTCGTCCCCTTTCCACAGGTGAGCATCCGGGCAGGGAGGGCAGAAACACCATCACAAAGTCTGTCCTCCACAACAAGGCCAGCACAGGACACATCTGTCCCAAAACCAGGAGCCTTCCTATTATTTTGGGGCCAACCCTTGCCAGAGTCTCTGCCGGCAGCCCAAGGTGATGAACCTGTCAGCAAGGGCTGATTCCTGCAGTTGGTGTAGTGGAGCCTGGAGGCAGCATGGCAAGCAGAGGCAAAATCAAAGCTGTCACAGTTGGTTACAGCTGTGTGGAGTGAGGTTGTTTCTCCAGTTCCTTGAAGCCAGAGGATGGTATGATGCTTTGAAAAGGAGCCTGTGGCTAATGGGCACCATCCATTGCAGGATCAGTGCTAGGCAGCTCCTGCTGTAAGTCTGAAGGACCAACCCCACCCTCCCTAAAACTACTGGGCCGTGCTGGCTTGCTATTTCAAGACTGCACTGAGCTTTTGTATTTTTCCAGCCAATTCTCCACCCCCTCTCTGCTCCTCTCCAACTCAGCATCTCATCCTGGTGCAAGAGTCTGCTGCATGTACTCATGTGATGGGTTGTGCTTTGGAAGACTTTCCTAAACATGCTTCTTACAGACTGGGAATGCAAAATAGTGCTTTGGGGGCTTTAAATCTATGCTTGAAGGGGCTGGAAAAGCCAGTAGTGAAGGAGAAGATTGGAAAATCCCAAGCAAGGCTCTAAGCAGGGCTGAAGGCCAGGAGATTGTCCAACATAGCAGCCAGCCAAGGCTGAGTCTCATGAGGCTCCTCAAGGATGGGGAACCATGGACAGATGTGTGGTTCAGGATCCAGCTGTGCCACTGGACATGCTCTCCCTCCAGCTGCTTCTCCCACCCATCAGCTGCTCCAGCCCATTGAGCAGAAAGCAGCATCATAGGAACAGACACACAGTGATTTGGGGTCAGAATACTCACTGTTGACACGGTCCTTTTCAGCTGGAGACAGGAAAAATGAGCTGGGGCACAGTGACCTTTCCAGCTGGCACGGCCCTCTGTGGGGTGAACATCTGCCCATGGCTGGAGAATGGTGGAGCCTTTTGAGACAGTTAAGTATTGCTGGGGAGGGGGGCAGCAAGCCAGGCAGCAAAATGCACCCAAAAATGTATCAGAGAGGTGAGTGAGGAGGAAGATGACACTGTTGGAAAGCCCAAAGGGACAATACTCAGAGAACTCCTTAGAATCTTGTTGTCTGAGTGCTGGGAAAAAAAGAAAAGGAGAATGATACGGAGGAAAAAATGAGTTCTTGAGAAATTTTATATTTAAGAAATCAGTCTGTGTAGGTTGCAGACATCTCCTGGTGTTCATTCTTAGCTGCTAATAACGGGATTAGTTAATTAACATATGGATCCTTGGGTGGATACATTTTTAAATCTTTGGACAATATGATCCTGAGAAGTAGAAGAAAGGAAGTGCAGTGGTGATTTGAGACAAAAGAGAAGAGAATATAATTCTAGCAATCACCAGCCTATAAAAATAATAGAATGAAACCTTAAGGAAAAAATCGTGATGAAATATTTAGAGCTTAGTTCTGTCCACACAGTAGTGTCAGTGGGGAGAAACTTAACAGGACTCAAATGCTGAATAAAATCACCATGACAAAAGAGTCAGACTTGAGGGATGATGGGCACAGAAAACTGCCAGGTTTCCTCCTTTTCCATCTCTTTTTTTGGTGCAAAGAGGAATGGCAAAGCCAGAGGATGGAGTCGGTACAGCCTTTATGAACATATGGTTTTATTTTGACTTCTTTGTCTTAGGAAATAAAAAAGTAGAAAAAATGCATTGGTCTGAAATGTGGTTTGTAAAAACTGAAAACATATTGAAGTGCAGTAAGTAATCCTGAACAAGAGTGTGCTACATTGAGCAAGGCACATTTTTCAGGGTAGAACAAGAGTCAGGGCTAAAGATCAGGTTTCATTAACATCCTTGCTAATGATCTGGAAGGATTATACCTTCCAGATTAAAATCAGATACACATATGATAGTGAATTTGAAGCAGTTGGGTAAATAATAAAGAGTTTTGTCTTGTTTAGATCCACTTCTGTTCCAAGCACCTGAAAATTTCCATCTAATATGAAGCGGCGTTCAATACACTGCAAGATCTCATCTTGTTGAGTGACATCTTCATTACTCACCACTGAGCCCACTCAGTCTCTCTTTTTAACCTCTGAATATACTTATGGGTGTCTTTCACAGGTCTTTCTGCAGCCCCAGCCCTCCTTGTATTTAGCTGGTTTGGTATTTAATGATACATTTCTGGACCACACAGGGCAGCTGCGTGTCCCCGTGCACACAGCTGCCTTCTCCAGGGTTACTACCTGCCTCCTTTCCAACAAAAAACACTTGGCAGGCTGGTGATGAGGAGCTCAGCACCCCATCTGAGAAGCAGCATTGTGCCTTCAAACACATGTCCTGCTTCCATGTCACCTGCAGTGCTCCTTGACCCTCTACCATGTGCTTACTGGTTCTACCAAAAGCCTTCCAGGTCCTTGCTTTCCATCCCTAAAATGCTCCTTGACCACCTTCTCTTTACTCTGTTTGGGTGATTCGTGGCTGTTGCTCAAGACCTTTCCATCCATGAGCAACAGCCATGAATAGCTTGGGTAGCATGAGCCACGTCCCTGGAGCACTGAGCTGAGCTCTCCTGGCTGTCAGGAGAGATGGAGCAGTGGAGGGCAGAGACCTGGGAACATTCGTGCCTTGTCTCAGCAGACTGGAAGAACAAAGGCTGAGGCTGGTTTCACGACTTTGTGTCTTTTCTTGCAGGTCAAGCTCAATGTTGCAAGGAAATCAAGCCAGGGATGGGCAGATCCAGGAGCCAGGATGGAAAGGGGACACTTTCATCTCTTAGATTTCTCAGGATCTTCTGGGGATTGAGGACAGAGGGAGAGGAGGAAGAGCAGGAGGTGGCAGGAGATGTGTTGTTTTCACCTGTGGTTTTTATGGCAGCTCTCAGCACCCTGTCCTCTCTCCTGTCTCTGTCTCCTCTCTCTCCTTGTCCTTGGAGCTGCAGCACCATGATGCTGGTGCCTGAGATAGAAGCATCACACCAGAAAAGGAGGCTTGAGGAGGGGAGATAACTACAGCAGTGAAATCCAAGAGGTCTGGTGGGATCCAGTCCTCAAGCAGTGCAACTCCCAGAGCTCTTGCAAAGCCCCAGTGATTTGGGCAGAGGGATTGGGAGCCTTAGGCATCTCCATCATCACCTGCTGGAAGTCCTTCCCTGGAGGTCTAGAGTAGCCTTGAGATGTCTGCTGGAGCATGAAAAAAACCTTGGGAGAGGAGAAAGAACGGAGGCAGCAAATGATGAGAGGACAAGGAACAAATTTATTGGGGATGAGGTCTGGGTGGGTCAAACTTGGAGGCCACATGCTGCAAAAGGCAGGAGCAGGCAGCCCACGTGGGGTAAAGCCTTCCAGAGAGGCAGCATTTATCCAGTTTGGTTTGTGGGTGCTTGAAGCCTGCAGGAGAATTTGCTCCCAAACAACCAAACAAACAGAGGAAAAAGACATGCATGTGAATGGATCCAAATGTCTCCTTATGGTGTTTTGGATTTTTTTAAAATTTTTTGTGCTGTTGGGGTTTTTGTGAGGTTTTTTTGTTTCGTTTTGTTTTGTTTTTTCTTGAAGAAAATGTGTTGATTTTGCGTTTGCAGCACGACGGGGCTAATTTTAAAAATGTGAAATTATTTTCTTTAGAAAAAGCAAAAGGCTGCAAAAACCCTGCAGAAGATAATACGTGGTCTTCAGTCCTGAAAGCTGAGCCTTTTGCTTTCCTGCCAGAGAAGCCATGATCCCTGGGGTGGAAGGGCAAGCTGTCTGCAAGACCTTTCAAACAAACCATGATCTTCAAGCAGGGCAGGACCCAAAGAAAACTGCTGCCTCCCAGCCCTGGAAGCAAACACAGGGTGTCCTGCTTGGGGAAAGCAGCTCAGGGACTACCAGGAACCCACAGGACCAGTTGTCTGATTCCTCTTCATCCTTCCTAGCCTCCAAGAGACCTCCTGGATTAGGGGTGGAAGCACAAGCCCCAGCTGACCCTATCCCCTCCCTTTAAGAGGCTCTCCCAGGCCATGCTGGAATTGGCCCTGGCTGCCTCCTTCTCTGACTCAGCCATTATATCTGGGGAATTTATGGCCTTTCCTTCCTGCCAGCCTCAGTAAATAACCCTGTCATCTGACTGGCTTTTGGGAACTGACCAGGAGCAGGAGCCTTGCAGGCGGGCTGAGACAAAGGACCTGCATCTGAGCAGCAAGAAGAATTTCCAGGTCTCCAGCAGGACCCTCACCTCTGGCATCACTGTTCCCAGTGGGACCAATTGCCTGCAGCATCACCATCCTCACTGAGAGCCCTCTCCCATGGCATCACTGTCCCCAGTAGGACCCTCCCTCACCTGCAGCATCACCATCCTTGGTGGGACCCTCGTCCGTGGCATCACCATCTCCAGTGACACCCCCACCCACAACACAGCCATTCCCAGTGGCACCCTCACCTGCAGCATCACCATCCCCAGTGGGACCCTTGCCTGGGGCATCAGTGTCACCAGTGGGATTCTCACCCACAGCATCACCATCCCCAGCAAGACCAGGAGCCAGGATCACAGGGTCTAACCCACAGTATGTCCCCACTCAGGAAAGCAAATCTGCTTTCTCCAGGTGCTCCCACACCTGCAGCTCCTGACTGCAATCTGGGTTTTATTTTCCTTTTTGTTGGAAAAGCCTCCACAAAACTGGGAGAAGGGCAGAAGGGAGCAAGGAGGATTGAGGCCACTGAAACTTCTGGTGTCCATCAGCAATGTGCTTCAGCACTCTTGGTACCTTCTCTACTTGCTATTTACCCAGTGGGAGATGCACAGGTTGGGAGATTCTTTCACCCAGGACACCTGATAGAGTCAGGGGGCTCCAGTGGGCTGAGGAGAACAGGGAGACTTGGTCTCTGCCAGGGATACCTTGCTGTTCCTGGACAGGCTAAAGTCACCTATAGAGGTCCCCTATAGCTAATTTAGGCATCCTGGCTTGCCCCCTGGAGGCAGCCCCACACACCATTGATGGAGGTCATAAAACCAATGGTAGCAATAAAAAGAGTGAGGATGAGCTGCTATGTTTTAAGCACACCTGAAGGGCTGCAGGGAGAAATCTGCCCTTTTGGGATGCTGAAGCATCTCTTCCAGGTAGATGGGGCATGGGGATGGGATGAAGCAGAGACTAAACTCAGTGTCAAAGCTCACGTCAGTTCTGGTCCTCCTGCATTTGTCCATCCTGGGAGTGCTTTCTCCCACTAAGCATCGGTCTGGTACTGCAAGGATAACAGGCTTGGGGAGATTAGGGAGATATTTTAGTTCCCTGTGGTTAGGGAGGTCAGGCTGAGCCTTGGGAACTGCTGTGGAAATTGTGACCTCTGTGCCAGGAATTATGTGCTGCATCCTCCCAGCATGGGTGCAGGGAAGTGCCTCTTGCTTCCTGACTTTCCTCTTCCCTGTCATCACCTCTGCAGACTCTGAGGACTGCTCCAAGACAGGGTCTCCACTCCTCATGTCATTTCTGGAGCTTGGGTGCCCACCAAATGCCATCAGGTGGCAGGTGCTGTCTCTGTTGCTGCCCCTCCAGGGACTTACCCTTGTGGAGGGTCTTCCAATTTGTCTCTCCTCACCAAAAAAACCTTTCCTTGCTGCCTTGCCTGCTGTGCTAGTTGGTGGCCCCATTCTGGTAGCTATCTGATCGCTCCCATTACCTGTTGCTAGGTCTGCCTTTCTCCGTTTAACAGCTCCATGGCCCCCAAATCCTTTGCCTTGTGGGGCTGTGCAATTATCTGAGCTGTGGAACTGATCCAGCACAAAATAACCTTAAAAAGAAAAAACCTTTGAGACCTTGCCTGGACAGCACAGCCACCAGAGAAATGCTCCTGGAGCCAATAAGAGTGGGATGCTTTGGTAAAAAGGCACATCCCTGGATCCACATGTTGCTCCTAGAAAGCTTCAGCATGTGGGAAACTGGAGATGTGCTGAGGAATAGTATTAAATCACAGGAGAGCCAATCTTTAGGCTGTAGGGTGCATGCAGGTACCCTACATGTGTGCTTGTAGGGTGTGTGTGCATTCTCCTGGGAACTGGGCTGCAAAAGGTGCAAAGTACCCTCTGCCTTGTCACCAAGAATTAATTTTCCTTCCTGTGAAGGGCTGGCTGCAGATAGCATATAATTAGTTTCACATCCAGCACACACTTATCTTGCCTGTGTGTTGGGCACATTTGATGGTGCATTCATAAATCAAATCTCTCCAGCAGTCCTCTGCCCCGAAGCGTTTTCGTGGGCAAACAATCCCCAAGTGGCCCCATAAGAGTGATTAATAACACCCATCTCTCTGTTTGGGATGGTTTAGGGAAGTGTGGATTGCCCTTCTCCCTAGACAGGCGAGAAATCTGTAGATGGGCACAACTCCTCATCCCCAGAAAGCACAAGGCACAAACCCTGAGAAAACATGGAGTCAAAAATAAACATAGAAATGAATAAATAAAAAGGGCTGCTGGAAGCCTGGCAAAGACCCCGCAAGGAAAAAAAAAACATTGTAAAGACAATCAGTAAATTGCCACTCTGGACAGAGATGTGGAGGCAGCCTCTAATCACCATCCTGATGTAGGGCTGCCTTAGTCATGCTTTATTGATTCCCTCTTCTGGGGATGTGAATCATCAGCTCCTCCTGGGGAAGAGCTCTCCAGCTTCCCAGCTTAGAGACACAAATTACCAGCTTGCATGTAAGCAGGCACAGGAGAGCTGAGATGTCAAAGGAGATGCTCCCCATCACGTGCCTGGCAATTTGGAAAGGTGATCAGTGCTGCTTAATGATGAGACCAGAAAAAATACCCGGTGACAAAATGAGCCAGGGACACAGAGGAGGTTGCTCGTCTCGTCCAGGAGATAAAGCCATCACTTGTTCACATTCAAGGGAGCAGTGGAAAAGGGGTTTCTCCCTCTGTCTCTTATTTTATAAGGCAAGAGGCTCCTTGAGGCTCCACCCATGCTGAAGCAGCAGGGAGCACATCAGGAGCAGTGTCTTTGGGTCACTTACATTGCTCTGGCTTCTTTTAAAACCCTGTAAACCACCCCCACCCTTTCACACCTGACCTGTAACCTCTCCTGCTGCTCCCCTGGGATTATCCATTCAGCCACAAGAAACTAAATTTCCGGGACGTCTGTGCATGGAGCAAAGGGGAAAAAGAAGAGAAAAAACTAAAGAATTTTGTGGAGTCTCCATCCCTGGAGACATTCAAGACCTGCCTGGATACATTCCTCTCAAACCATCTCCAGGGGACCCTGCTCTAGGAGGAGGGTTGGAGGAGATGAGCCTCAGAGGTCCCTTCCAACCCCTCACCCTTCTGTGATTCTGTGATTTGGACCTTCTGGAGAAGGCCACAAGGAGAGCAGTCCTTGAGGCAGCTCCCGTTGGGCTCTGCTGGCAGCAGGCTCTGAGCACAATCAGCTTTGGAAGCGGCTGCAGAACGTCCTTGTCACTTTGCAAACAGAAACTGCAGCAAACAACAGAGGCAGTGGGGGGAAGAAGAGGGGCTCAACACCAACCAAAAACCTGGGGGTCTTCCTGGTGGAAGGTGCCTCCTAACAATCAACCCCTGGGGGAAGGAGCTCCTGGGCTGAAAGCCATCCCTGCTCCTTTCTGATTTTATTATCCTGCCTTAGCTGGGGAGACAGATGCCTCTGCAAGAGCAGTGCAGGCAGTTCCTCTGCAATCCAGAGCAGAGAGAAGGAGAGCAGGAGCTTCCGCTGCCAGGGAACGGAGCTTGAAAGGGATCCAGCGGATAAAGAGATATTCAAAGTTCAGCTAATGAGGGAGATGACTCACTGGCTCAACGAGACAAAGGTTAGGCTGGAAAATAAAAACCCTCGCTGCAAGGAGCAGGGTTGGTGGGGATGCAAAAACAAAATTAAAAAAAAAAAAAATGCAGAGGGTGCTGTGAGGGCCAGAGAGGCAAAGCAACAGCTGAGACTCAAATACGACCCCAGGGTTGCACTGGATTTGTCCCAGGATGGGTATGTGGAGGTTGTGATGGTGGCTGTGGGTGGCAGCTGGGCCCACCTGCTCTCTCCAGCAGACATCCAGCTCATCTCAGTTCAAGAAGGAGAGGGAACTGTTTGAAAAAGTCCAGAGCAGAGCCTCCAAGATGATGAAGGGAACAGGAATGTCTGTGTTACGAGGAAAAGCTGAGGGACCTGAGGGGATCTTCAGCTTGGACGAGAGGAGAATGAGGGGTGACCTCATTAATGTTTATAAATACACAAAGGGAGAGAGCCAGGAGGATGGTGCCAGATTCTTCTCAATTCTGCCCCATGATAGGACAAGAGGCAATGGATATAAAATTGAGCATTGGAGGCTCCACATAAATATAAGGAAAAACTTTTTCACTGTGAGGATGGCAGATGATCTCTGAGGCCCTGGCCCAGGCTGCCCAGGGAGGTTGTGGAATCTTCTTCTCTGGAGAAATTCAAACTCCACCTGGATGTGTTCCTATGTGACCTCCTGTAGGTGACCCTGCTCTGGCAGGGGGATTGGACTTGATTATCTCTCCAGGTTCTTTCCAACCCCTGACTTTCTATGATTCTGTGGTCTCCAGCCCTAAAGGTGAAGCACATTGATCTGGTGGGCCAAGGAGATGTCTCTTGCAAACGAAGCAAAATGGCCCTTCCTTCACCTCCTTTGACAATTGGGACAGCTGAGAAGGGCCAGAGGATGGCCAGACCTCAAAAAATGTGCTAATTAGTCACCTGGAAACATCAGCCTACTTCTAATGCTCTCAGCATTACCAGCGTGCTCAAGGAAGAGAAACACATTGGTAAATGTAGGTCCTGCTCCAAAGCATTCTGAAAATGAGGGCTGCAAAACCATCACCTTCCTGCTCACCAGGGATGCTGGCTGGCTTGAGGGTAAGCCAAAACTTCTCTTAGAGCTTCCCTGTGTCAAGGGGGAGCAAAAGAGAAGAAAATATCTTCTCTTTCTCCTGATCTTTATATTCCAGAAACAGAAGGAGATGCAGCTTGGGATCCTACAGACCTCACAGCGTGGGCATGTGTGGCACCAAGCAAGTGCTGTGTGGTTAGTTAGGGATCTTGGGACTTCATTTTTAGACTCTTAGAAGCATTTTGGTTGGAAAAGACCTTTAAGATCATCAAGTCCAACCATTAACCCAGCACTGTCAAGCCCACCACTAAATCACGTCCCGAAGCACCACATCACCCCAACTTTTAAATCCTTCCAGGGATGGGGACTTCACCACTTCCCTGAGCAGCCTGGGCCAGTACCAGATAACCCTTTGAGTAAAGAAATTTTTCCTAATAGCCAATCTAAACTTCCCATGGAGCAACTTGAGGCATTTTCCTCTTGTTCTGTCACTTGTAACTTGGGAGAAGGGACTGACCCCCACCTTGCTCCAACCTCCTTTCAGGTGGTTGTAGAGAGTGAGAAGGACTTCCCTCACCTCCTTTTCTCCAGGCTGAACAATGCCAATTTTGGATGTGTTTTTTTTTTTCCCCTCACTGCTGGGTTCAGTACTGACCAGGATGCCAAACTGAAATAAACTTTTCCTTCCTTCCCAAGATAAAGAAAGGTGGGAAAGGGATTGACTGGCACTTGGGGAAAGCAAGGCAGGAGGTCAAAAAAGGGGCATGGATGGGGGAAGGAAGGATGCAGCAGGGCATTGCTGAACACAGGGCTAAAGGAGCTCAGAAATACAGATGCAAGAGGCATTGCTGGCCAAGGTGGACAGTGCCATCCCTCAGCAGTCCCCTGGCACCTGCCACTTGCTGGGGATGCTGCAGCAGAGCAGATAAGGTCTCATTATCCACCTGTGGATCAGGGTTGGCCTCCAAGGTGGAGATACTTGTGCACTCTCATGGGTGAGGGTGGGAGCATAAAAAACAGGGGCATGGAGACAAGGAAGAAAGGAGATAGAGGGGGAAATCTGGGGTTGGAGGACAGAAAGCTTCTGTCTTTACAAGCAGCAAGGTCTGATGGTCCTGAGAGACCTGTCAGGGAGCTGGAGCTTTGCTTGCAAGGAAGGTGCAGGCAAGGAGGCAGCTTGGCTCGAGTGAGCAGCAATCAGGATGCTCACCCTCTCCTACAGTCCCCTTCTTTCTCTCCAACCTCCTTTAATTTCTGTGACTGAGGGTTGGCTCCCCAGGTGAAGGAATGAAAACCAAAGGTAAAGTTTGGTTGGCTAGAGATGCTGATAGAGGACCAAGAGAGTATTTGTTTGCTCATTTCCCATATCATAGAATGATGAAATGGTTTGGGTTGAAAGGGACCTTTGATATAATCCAGTTCCAACTCCCCTGCATGGCCAGTGACACCTTCCTCTAGACCAGGTTGCTCCAAGCCCCATCCAACCTGGCCTTGAACACTTCCAGGGATGGGGCAGCCACAGCTTCTCTAGGCAGCCTGTTCCAGTGTCTCACCACCTTGACAGACAAGAATGCTTTCTAATAACTAACCCAAATCTCCTCTCTTCCACTTTGAAATGGTTCCCCATCATTCTGTCACTCCATGCTCTTGTCAACAGTCCCTTTCCAGCCTTCCTGGAGCCCCTTCAGGCACTGGAAGGTTCTCGAAGGTCTCACAGGAGCTTTCTCTTCTCCAGGCTGAACAATCCCAACTCTCTCAGCCTGTCTTCACAGGAGAGGTGCTTCAGCCCTCCGACCAACTGCAGAATTACCCAGCAAAAATACATAGCCTGGCTACAATGAGAAAACCCTAAATCCCAGCAGTGAGCATCAGATCTATTGACAGACTGAACATCCCTTCATACCAAGAGTGAAGAGCCATGGGAGATCTTTCTACTTGGCTTGTGTGGCCAGAGACAAGGGACAAAATCAGCTTGGACTTACAAAAGGGCAGCTTTCAGTGATGGCAAGAGAAATTGCAGGGCTGAACTGAAATTGCAGCTCAGCTGAAGAACATAATTTCAGAAGTAAAGGTGCAACAGGGGGAAGAATGTCTGAACTGAGCTTCCCAAAATGCATCTCTTGCATTGGCAGTGTTAGAAAAGCCAACTCAGAGGTCTATGGCCTCACCCAGCCCCAGGTGCTGTCGTTTCCAGGAGATGGATCTGCAGTTCTCACCAGAGCTGGTGGAAATGCTTCACAAGATGTGAGAGAATTGTTGGGTAGAATAGAGGGAAATGGATCGAGTCATCAGTGTGTTCAAAGAAAACAGTGACAAGTCAACTTGTTTTTGAGAATTATTTCTGTTTTAGTGATTGAAGACTGCCACAGATGTCTCTCAAAAGCTCTGCTGAAGGAGAATGACTAAAATAATGCTTTCTGGTAATAAATGCATCGGCATTTCTAAGGTTGCATAAAGAGGTCCAGCCTGCCGTGAAAAGATTTTGATTAAAATAAAACAACCCCATGGCTGATTGATGTTTATAAAATAGAAACATGCCTAAAAGGGAGAGGCAGGAACAGAATTAGGCTCCTTGCACCAAAAAATCCTTGGAAAACATTCACCCCTTCAACACCACTGAGCAGTACACAGGGGAATCCAGGCTACACCATGGAGCAAGACACGTTACATCAGGCTCAAATCCTGACCCCACCTCTGGTCCTGAGCCTCCCATGACTCCCAAACCCCATCTGACAGCTGTAGATTGCAATTATTTTCCTTCCCCAAAGCAGTAATGGATGAAAAATATGTGCAGATGGGGCTGAGAGAAAGATTTCTTTCCAATGAAAAGTTTTGCCAGTGCACATATTCTTGTGTGTCTTGAGCTAATGCCTTCCCAGAACCATGCTGAGAAGCTTATTAATTTTGCAAAACTGAAAAGCTATTGAAATATCCTATTTGTTTTCATCTACTGGCCTGAGATACACATCATTACAGTGAAAGCAAAGGATCTTCTGCAAAAAAAAAAAAAAAAGGACAACACAGTCCTTGGCAGTTCGTGGTGCTGGAAGAGCATCATCCCAGCTGCCAGAGCCAGACCCAACCCCAGGGACACCACAACCAAAGAACACCTTATAAAGCTTTGAATAAAATGCCACTTATGCAGACATGAAATACAAATGGGTTTGTGTCTGTATGGTGGAAGTAAATGTGGGATGAGAAGGGAAATGAGTTTAAGAGCGATTTACACCCAAGGAATCCACTTGCTGAGAGGATTGCTTAACTTTGAGAAGTCAGTGCCTCATTTTCACTGTGGGCTTCTGGCCAGTGAGTATTTCAGCAAACTTTTACCCTTTGCATATGTTTATGACACTTTTTCCACCTTCAAGCTTAACCTGGAGAGGCAGTGTTATGTTAATGGTTGGACTCAATGATCTTGAAGGTCTTTTCCAACCAAGGTGATCCTGTGAGGCTGGCCTCATCCAAGGACTGATGTGCCCTGGCTGAGTTGAGAGGTGTGAAAGGAGGGGACTCCCAGCAGGGAATCTGTTCTGCATCAGCTCAGGCACCTGGGAGCATTTAATTTTCCCAGGAGATGCTCAGAGGCCAAACAAAGGGATTAACACAATCATCCCTTTAAGGTGACATTATCTCATTGCTGCTGTGACTTCCCTGTGCCTGGCTTGGAAACAAGCTTTGTGATGGACTGCCAAGGGGATAATGGGAATAAAGGGGTGAAATCAGGGGGGTTGGACTGTATGACCTTTAAAGGTCCCTACCAACCCAAACTATTCTATGATTCTACGAAATGAAGAAAGCAAGTGTTTGGCTTAAATGCTGAATTTCCTTCTGGTGGAAGTACTTGGAGTTGCTCTCAGCACATACTCTTTGACAAGGCTGAAGGCCAGGCACAGAACAACCCTACACTGGCAGGGATGAGGGCTGGGTGACCTGTCCTATCTTTTCTACTTCTATGTTCAGGGCAAAGATTTTCCTTTAATTGGCTTTAAACCATCTGTTTAAGTCACTTTTATGTCACCCAGTACTCCAGGACCTGAATGACAGCCAAGCTTTAAATGTATTTATCCTCACACTGCTCTGAAGAGGTAGGAAAATACCAAGACCTGTTTTGCACCTGGAAAACTGAGGCAAAGAAAGACTTGGTCAGAGCTTGCAAGGTGGGTGCTTCACCATTGGGTGAGATACAGTGTCTCCTGCAGAGAAAGGGCCCAAAAAGTTGTATATGGTTGGGAGATGGGGAAAGTAGGCAGGAAACAGCACAAACTGTGGCCAAGGGGGTGGAGATGCTGGACCACTGTGTAGCAATACGTGTTATATCCTTGGAAAACAGGGTATCCTGGTGCATTGTAAAGGCAAATCTCTGGGATACCTATCCTGAAGGAAGGTTAGGGCTGTGAACACAGATTGTACAAAGCCCCAAGAGCTCCCCCTTCAAGCAAGCTGCTTGGACCTTTCTGAAATACTTTGCTCTTCCCTGTAATCACAGTGGGATTTGTCCAAAGGGGATCTGTCAGGCTTGGAGAACCTACTGTGCTCCAAGAGCCATCATGAAACTCAACTTCTCAGGACTGCTTCCCAGAAGGTACCCAGTAGCAGAGGAGGAAACTGAACCTGCATGTTCTCAAAGTGTGGATACACATAGAATCATAGAATCATAGAATTAGCTGGGCTGGAAGGGACCTCAGAGATCATCAAGTCCAACCCTTGACCCACCGCTGTGGTTCCCAGCCCATGGCACTGAGTGCCACATCCAGTCTCTTTTTAAATATCTCCAGGGACAGAGAATCCACCACTTCCCTGGGCAGCCCATTCCAATGCCTGATCACCCTCTCCGTAAAGAAATTCTTTCTAATATCTAACCTAAACCTCCCCTGGCACAACTTAAGACCGTGTCCTCTTGTCTTGCTGAGAGGTGCCTGGGAAAAGAGACCAACCCCCCCCTGGCTCCAACCTCCTTTCAGGGAGTTGTAGAGAGTGATGAGGTCTCCTCTGAGCCTCCTCTTCTCCAGGCTGAACAGCCCCAGCTCCCTCAGCCTCTCCTCATAGGATCTGTGCTCCAGTCCCTTCACCAGCCTGGTTGCCCTCCTTTGGACCTGCTCCAGCACCTCAATCTCCTTCCTGACCTGAGGGGCCCAGAACTGGACACAGGACTCGAGGTGTGGCCTCACCAGGGCTGAGTCCAGGGGCAGAATCACCTCCTTGGACCTGCTGGCCACACTGTTCCTGATCCAGCCCAGGATGCCATTGGCCTTCTTGGCCACCTGGGCACACTGCTGGCTCATGTTCAGCTTCTTGTCAATCCAGACATGCCAACCACTAGACCAGCAGCCTCCCTCTGACCATGAATTAGCCCTGAAATAACCTTCTGCTGGGGTTATGGGCTTGTTGCTTAAATGGTCTCAGCCTCGGGCTGTTTATGTGTCAATGAAGTGTTCCAGGTAGGTCCCAGGAGCTGAGATCCACGAGGCCATGGGTTGCTCTCCATCAATGGCTTTGTCTCAGATCTTTGAACAGGAGCCTTGGTGACCTCCCTGGTTTGGAACCCAGGACATGCAAGGTTGAGCAGAGTTTCTCAATTAGACTGGGATTGGCCCCAGCCAGATGTCAGTGGTAAATTTCAAGGTATTGTTTGTCTATCCAAACATGCTACATGTGCAAGAGTGTGAAGCATTGCTCCAGGACCTGCGTAGTGCTGCCTTCTTCCAAAATCCTGAAACGTGCTTGTCTTCACACAATTAACCAGTCATATTCCAGGCAACTTCTATGAAATACCTTGAGCACCTGTGAGTCACTTCAGAAGCAGCTTTCTCTTGGAGATAGATGGTAGCACAGCTGGGTGCAGGTCTGGTACTGCTGGATTTCATGTCAAGTTACAGCTTGTATTACCCTCATCCCCTCCTCAGTAAGCCCATCAAGGGCATTGCTCTATGGCACATCCATCAGACACCTGCCTGGAGATCTCTTCTCTGAGCTGAGATAAATACATTCTTCAGCTTCCTCATCAGAACAGCTATTCCCTTGGATGCTCCACATGACTTGTCCTGCTGCCAGATTTTGAGCTTTGGTCTTCATCCAGGAGAAACAAAAAACAAGTTTGGAGGCCTTTGCCACAAAGCATCCAGGCAGAGATTCCAGGTGTGGTGCTGATTAACCAACAGGAGCCACATCCTCTGCAGAGCCAAGGGCAGTGAAGGTCACTCTGCCTCCAACGATGGCTCCTGAGGGATGTGTCAGCCCTTCTTGAGCCAATGGCACATCACAGTGACACGGAGGATGCCAGTTTTCCAGGCACCTGCTGTATTGCAGAGCCACTGCCCCTCACCCCTGGTGTCTTCTGCCTGATGAAGGCAACTTCTGAGTGAGATCCAAAGGTGATGGAGTCACACCAAGGGGGAAGGCTTTACTCCTGCCCTCTCTTTGCAACCAGTCCAGGACAAGGTTCAGTGCCCAGACGTGACCAACTGGCAATGAAACAGGATTGTTGCAAGTCAGCAGTGGCTGAATTTGGTCAGAGACAACAGGAGGTGAAGCCTGTCACAGGAGGAGTTGGTGATGTGGTTGGTCAGCACACGCTGCAGCCTGAAGGTTGTAGCTTTTCCTTTATGCAGAAAAGCAGCAATGTCCTTCCTCCATCCCAGGAGGGCTGCACCAGACCCCAGGCAAAGGGTAATCATCCCTAACTTTAGGTATCAACAGCAGCCATCTCCTTGGAGAAGGTTTCAGGGAGAGCTGAGAGCAGCTTTCCAGTTCCTGAAGGGCCCCTGCAAGGAAGCTGGACAGGAACTGTTTACAAGGGAAGGTAGCAATAGGAAGAGGGGGAATGGTTTTAACCTAAAAAAAAGGTAGATTTAGGTTAGATATTAAGAAGAAATTCTTCCCTGTGAGGGTGGTGAGACACTGGCACAGGTTGCCCAGGGGTGTTGTGGTTCCCCCTCCCTGGAAGTGCTCAAGGCCAGGTTGGATGGGGCTTGGAGCAATCTGGTCAATGGGAGGTGTCCCTGCCCATGGGAGAGGGTTGGAACTAAACCTTTTAAGTCCCTTCCAGCCCAAACTGCTCCACGACTCTCTGATTCTACTGTGCTCATAGCCCTCAGATCCTTTTAGTCACCTGTTAATGGAGAGATGCAGGTGCATCTGGAGATTGGTCTGTCATTTGTGATGCCAACTTTGAAATTAAGCAAATCTAGCCTTTCTACTGTGATGTGCATTTATAATGCTACAATCTTTGTTTCCTGTGAATTATAAAGGTGTGTCAGTGAGAGGCTCCACAGCCCACCCACCGTGCTGGTTTTGGAGTTAATTTTCTCCACAGTAGCTACTACAGGGCTGGGTTTTGGATTTGTGCTGGAAACAGTGTTGATAACTCCCTGATGTTTTCCTTACTGCTGAAAAGTGCTTACACAGAGTCAAGACCTTTTCTGCTCCTCACACCACCCCCCCAGAGCTGGGGGTGAATGAGAAGTTGGGAGGGAACACAGCTGGGAACAGCTGATCCCAAATGACCAAAGGGATATTTCATATCACAGGATGTGGGGGTTTTTTGCCTATTAAACTGTCTTTATCTAAATCCACAAGTTTTCTCACTTTCACTTTTTTTTTTTTTTTTTTTTCCCTATCCTACTGAGGGGGGTTGGGGAGTAGGAGGTGAGAAAGTGGCTGTGTGGGGCTTAGTTGCCAGCTGGGGTTAAACCACAACATCCACAAAACTTGACCTTTTGCATGAAGACTTTATGAGTATGTCATAGAATGACAGAAGGGCTTATGTTGGAAGGGACCTTAAAGATCCCCCAGTTCCAACCCCCCTGACATGGGCAGGGACACCTCCCACCAGCCCAGGTTGCTCCAAGCCCCTTCCAACCTGACCTGAGACACTGCCAGGGATGGGGCAGCCTCAGTTTCTCTGGACAATCTGGGTCAGGGTCTCCCCACCCTTACAGCAAAGAATTTCTTCTTTATATCTAATCTGAATCTCCCCTCTTTCAGCTTGAAACCTTTCCCCCTTGTCCCATCACTCCACGCCCTTGTAAAACATCCCTCCCCACCTTTCCTGTTGTCCCTTCAGGTGCTCTAATATCCTCCCAGAGCCTTCTCTTCTCCAGGCTGAACAACCCCAATTCTACTGACTAAAAATTGTGATCAGAGGCCTGTCACTATCACTCCACCAATGTCCTGGTCCTTTAATGTGTCAGCAGGTTGGCAGCCATGTAAGGGGTACCAGGTGCCAATTTCAGGGGATGATGGCACCAAGTTAATCTTTACAACACCTTTTCCTTGCTGGAGGAAGTACCTCTACTTATATATTGTTATGGTGGCCAGTTCAAAAATCTGTGGGTATGGTACCATATGTCAGAAAGGGATTGCAATGAGCCAGTCCTACCCTGGCTCCCCAAAGAGCATTCTGCAAAGCCAGACTCATGGCTTTGTTAATGTTTCACTCTGAACACACTTCTTTTTGCTTCATCAGGGCTTTGGTTTTTGCCTCTGGCACGGGGAGGATGACATTGGCCCATTGCTGTGCAGGGGGGGATCAAACACAGGATGGTTTCTTTGGCAGATGCTCTACTGGCACCTCTCAAGTTGTCCAAGGCATCTTTTGTTGTTGCAGCAATGTTGGTTCTTCATTCCCACACCACATGGGGGAGGAACAGGGTTGGGTTGAACGAGGGAGCCCAGCAGGACTCTGATGGGTCACATCCAAAGTGCTGGTAAGTGAGACCACACAAAGCCAGTGGTTTGGATTATCAGGTTTTAGAGACATCGATGACATGGGAGGATCTAATGGCTTTATTCTGGCAAGTTATGATACATCAGTTGCCCTTTATTTCAATTTTCCTTTTCTTAGCTACTCTGTTGATGAAAGCCTCACTCTTTGAACTAAAACCCTGCACTGATGGGATCATGAGGGGTATGGAAAGACACAAAACATTTCTAATTTCAGTATTTCCTTGCTGTCCTTCATCTCATCAGGCTGACATCATGATTGCTATTTCTGCTGTTATTTTCATCTCCTGAACAATTCAGAGACCCTAAAATCCTGAATGCTATGATTTTCTGGTATATTGATGGTTTGGGTTTTGGTTTTTTTGTTGTTGTTTGTTGGTTGGTTGGTTGGTTTTGGGTTTTTCTGGGGTGTTTTTTTGCCTATAAGAGCTTTTGAGGGAAAACAAGGGAAACATCCCTGAGTCTAATCTGTAAATTTGATCTTTTGAAGTGTTCCCCTTTCTGTTTGGCATTAAGCTGAGCTAAGCAGCTCTCTCCTGTGGAGCAGTAATGTTACAGAGTGATGGAGGTGTATGGTTTTCAACTTCTAGGTAGCACTTCAGAATGGGTAAGAAAATCACCCCAAACTTCCCATTAGAAGCTGCATTGTTTTGCTTTTAAGACTGTGAAGCTGAAAAGTTCTTGCAGGCGTTTTCTGCACCGTTTTTTGCTACTTCTGCTTAACCTTCAGCCACAATCATTCAGCTGTTTCTAAGAACACAGATAAGGAAATGGAAGATGTTTCTCTCCTTTAAGACAAAATCTGTGGGTTTGTGCAGTAGGATGGTACTTCTGATTCCTGCGAATTTACGCCTGCATGCAATAAATTTTTAAAAATGTCCATTGGCCAGGGTTCAGGTGTAATCACAGAATCAGAGAATGGTTTGGGTAGGAAGGGACCTTTAAAATCATCCAGTTCCAACCCCCCTCACATGGGCAGGGACACCTCCCACCAGAGCAGATTGCTCCAAGCCCCATCCAACCTATTATTGAAGACTTCCAGAGAGGGGGAAGCCACAACGCCTCCGGGCAACCTGTGTCAGTGTCTCACCACCCTCACAGGAAAGAATTTCTTCCTAATAACTAGCCTAAATCTCTCCTCTTCCAGTTTAAAATCATCACCCCTCATCCTATCACTACATGCCCTTGCAAAAAATCCCTCACCAGCTTTTCTGTAGCCCCTTTAGATATTGGAAAGCCACTCTAAGTTCTCCCTGGGGCCTTCTCTTCTCCAGGCTGAACATCCCCAACTCTTGCAGCCTGGTTTCATAGCACAGGTCTCTCCAATCTCTCATCCAGCCCAGGTTGCTCCAAGCCTCATCCAACCTGGCCTTGAACACCTCCAGGGAGGGGGCAGCCACAACTTCTCTGGGCAATCTGTTCCAGAGTCTCAGCACCCTCCTCCTGAAGAACTTCTTCCTCAGATCCACTCTGAACCTCTTCTCCTTCAGTTTCAAATCGTTTTCTCTTCTCCTCTCACTGGACACTCTTCTGAAAAGTCCCTCTGCAGCCTTCCTGGAGGTTCCCTTCAGGGATTGGAAGGCAGCTCTAAGGTCCCCCTGGAGTCTTCTCTTCTCCAGGCTGAACAATCCCAGCTCCTCAGCCTCTCCTCATGGCAGAGCTGCTCCAGCCCCTGGAGCATCTCTGTGGCCTCCTCTGGACTCATTCCAACAGATCCATGTCCTTCCTATGTTTGGGGTCCCAGAGCAAAGGGGAAGAATCCCCTCCCTCAACCTTCTGTCCATGCTTTTTGAGGACGTTTGGCTTTCTGGGCTGCAAGTGCACATTGCCAGCTCATATTGAGCTCTTCATCAACTAACACATCCCTCCATCAACAAACACATCCTTTTTGCACCCAACCTCTAGTCGTGCTTGGGATTTCCCTGGCCTACGTGCAGCACCTTGCACTGTGCATCATTGAACTTCATGGGGTATCTTCAATAAGAGCAGCTGAATTCCCAGCAGACCCAGAGCTCACCAGGTGCCCTCCACCTGGAAGGAGAGCAGGACTATCCTTGTACCATCAGGACTGTCAGGTCCATAGAACAGCTCTGCAGGGTTTGGCAGTGAGCCCCTGAAGAACAGCACTGATTAGCTGCTCATTAACTGAGCAGGGCACATCCTGGGCACCAAAGAAGTCAGCAGCTCAGCACAGAAAATAGCATGGGAGTGTGTAATTAAGGGCTATCAGGATGCACCCATACCAGATGGATTGTTGCAGGTTGCAGGTATTTTTATACCAGGGTCTTCCCACCTTGAGATTGCTCATCTTTGCTTGGCTAGGAGGCTTGACCACAGACACTCCTGGGTGCAAGCTTCTGAGTTAATCCACTGAGTTTTTCACATATTTTTTTAAAAACATACACAAACAAAAAAACAAGAAAAAAATGGAAAAACAAAAAAAAACTCACAAAAAAACCCCCAAAAACCCAAGCTAAAATTAAAGGCATATAGGTGTCTGTTACTGGTAAGTATCAAAGGCAGTGATTTCTTCTTCTCCATGCCCCAAACAGGCTTCCCATCCCTCAGATCCACCATACAGAGTGTGGCAGAGCAGAGGTTTCATGCTGCCCACCCAAGAACTTCACTCCCTGCTCCCAGCCTGCAGCAAGCCAGAGGAAACCTCCCAGCAGCACGTTCCAAGTGCCTGGCCAGCCCCACCAAATATTTGTCACGGGTTCATCTGTAGTGGCAGGAGTAATGTGACCCTGCCCTTGCTCTTTGGGGACTCCTGTGTCACCCCATTCCAAGCTCCAGTTTCAGAGTGGCCACATGGTGCTTAGTCAGAGAGGATGAGGTAACGTCCCTGTCAGCAGTGACGCCATCGCCCTCCTTGCAAAGCACCCTTCTTCTTGCCCTCTCACTCATGTTTTCCTGGCAGGCAGCCCAGCCCAGGGCTATGGTAATCTCCTAAATGGTATCACACAGGGCAATCAGCTGAGGCTGGAATAGCTCAGTGCAATGTTTAGGGTGATTTGCATCCATCCGCGCGGACAGCAAGGAAGGCCAGCAAGACAAGACAGAGATTTCTGGCTCCCTGGCTTCCTTCATTCTCTGCTTTCTGTCCCCATGGATTTGTCCTTGGCCATCCAGGGAAGGGATTCTTCCCCTGTGCTCAGCTCTGGGGAGGCCAGACCTTGAGTCCTGTGTCCAGTTCTGGGCCCCTCAGGTCAGGAAGGAGATTGAGGTGCTGGAGCAGGTCCAAAGGAGGGCAACCAGGCTGGTGAAGGGACTGGAGCACAGATCCTATGAGGAGAGGCTGAGGGAGCTGGGGCTGTTCAGCCTGGAGAAGAGGAGGCTCAGGGGAGACCTCATCACTCTCTACAACTCCCTGAAAGGAGGTTCGAGCCGGAGGGGGGGGTCAGGCTCTTCTCCCAGGCAGCTCTCAGTAAGACAGCAGGACATGGGCTTAAGCTCTGACAGGGGAGTTTTAGGTTGGATATTAGGAAGAAATTCTTTCCAGAGAGGGTGATCAGGCATTGGAATGGGCTGCCACCAGGGAGGTGGTGGATTCTCCATCCCTGGAGGTTTTTAAGAAGAGGATGAATGTGGCACTCAGTGCCATGGGAACCACAGTGGTTGTGGATCAAGGGTTGGACTTGATGATCTCAGAGGTCCTTTCCAACCTGGCTGATTCTGTGATTCTCTGCCTTGGGCAGAGCCCTGGAAGTCAGCAAGTCCCTCCTGAGATCTCTCTGCTCCTGAGGACCTGAAGAAATGCTGAGTGTCTCTTTGGATAGATTTTGGTCTTGTGGTATCTAAATGGAACAAATTCTTGACCCACAATAGGATAAAGCTTGGGATAACCTTGACCAAGCCTGGATTTGATGTGATCCCCATCTCCCAGACCAACAGCAGCACATGTAGGTCCTTTTCTTTCAGACCTTTCAGAATTAATGGGATCAGCCTGGTGGTGTCTGCTGGTTCTTCCAGAGTGATACAGCATACAGGTGGACTCCATGGGGCCCTTCACCTGTAAAGAAACTGTGATTTTAGGTAGCAATTGTGGAGGCAGCACTGGTAGAGACACTGGTAGGGACACTGATAGAGGAAGAAGTCATCCCATAAGTTCCACTGAGACACTAGAGTGAGATCAGCTGATCCTGCTGGGCTCCTCGACCTTCTTTAGCCCCAGGCAGGAGGTAGATGCTCTCTTGACATGCAGAAGACACCAGCATTGTATTAGCACCTCTAAACTTCAGATCACTGCCCTACTCAGAAGACAGCCATGGTGGGATCACACTTTGGGTGAAATCAGCATCCAGCTGTGGTGAGGCACCACTGGCAGCTCAGCCCCATCCTCCAGTGCCAGAGCAGGATGAAGAGGAGGATATGGTCTGCAGCCCATTGGGGTACCACAGCATCTGCCCCCAACTTGTGCAGATGGGAAGGATGGTGGGAGCAGACCCTTTGTAGATGAACCCTTTTGCTGCCATTACACAGAGGAACAAAACCAGGTTGTCCTAACCTGCAGCCCAGCATGGCTTTTAAAAATCAAGCTTGTTTGTTTTGTTTTTTTTCTCCGAGGGGCATGCTCATTTCTCAGGGTGGGTTTCAGTGTGCTGACTTGTGTAATTTTATTATAAATCTTGTGATGTTTCGTGACGTCTTTGGTGCAGTGGTGCCTGGAGTCACATGGCTCTGTGACAAGGAGCTTTTATTAGGGGCAAAAAGAGACAGATGGATTTGTGGTCCTCACGCTACAAAGCATAACAGGAAAACGTGCCCCCTAAAGGTTCAGAAAGCAGGCACAGCCAGAAAAGACAAACACAACCTAAATCTCTATGGTCATTTTTAAAAATCCCGTGATTTTTAACCTGCCATGATTTTTCCTGATGGAGGTTCACATCTCCTGCTCCTCCCCAGGGCGGCCGCTGCAACTGCTTCCAAGCTGTTCCCTGAAATGTGGAAATCCCCCTTACACAAACAATGGCACTGTTAGTCTTGCTGATTTTCTGGAAGCACAAAAACATGTTTGTTTTCAGCCATGATCCACTCAGGGAATTTCCTCACTGATTTGGAGTTTGGGATTTTTAATTTCTTTTTCTATTCCTCCATTTTGCCAGTTTCCAAGAACCTTAATAAATTACAGTTACCAAGATTAAGAGCATTATGTATTTGGCATCCGACACAGAAACAGACCCTGAACTGTGTTCACTTCGGTGGAAACAGGCAGAAAGAGCTGAGTGAAATGACCCTTTTTCCTCTACAGTGTCTGAGAGCTTGAAACTGATGTGTCTGAGTTCAGGACAACAGATTCTCTTTGGGAGGAGCCTTGTGTTGGTGACAGTAAAGGCAGCTGCCCAAAGTGCTGTGGTTGATGGGCAGAGGAGACCTGCTGGCACCATAAAAAGGTGATGCTGGGAGGTTAGGGGGTTCATGGGAAGGAAGTTCAAGGCCATTTCCCGATATATAAATACACTGTGAGCCCTTGCACACCAGGAGGTAGAGTGGCTGAGCCTCAAAGGCTCCATCAACTTTGTCGAGGGGACACACGTGCTGGAATTCCTGTTTCCACCCAACATGCCCCAGATGTTGCTGCTGGTCATCAAGATCCATGTCTCCTCTCCCCTCTGCAACACTGTGGGTGGCTCTCAGCATGAATTTGATGGAGGGATGGGTGAAGAGAAGGACCCTGGTCACTGCCTGGATGGGTGATGGAGAGGAATAGGCTCTCCTCAGGAGGAGCATGAGAACATCACTCCTGGAGCCGGTGCTGAGGTTGAGGGCATGGAATTTGTGACTCATCTGAAAAACAATCTGTCCTGGCATGTAGAGACTGGAGGAAGGGCTGCTTCCCAGGAAGAGCATCACTGGCAAATGGTCTTGTGGTTCCTGGAGCTTCCTTGCTGTTCTTGCTCCAGCTGCTTATGTGCTCCTGTCAGGAGCAATATGGACAATATCAGATCACACCCAGACCTTTCAGGGATGGCTGTGTGCCACCAGTGGATAACAAATACTGACCCATCTCATGGAGACTCTTTGGAGCCAGATGAGCTGAAGCACTTGGAGTTCCCAAGTGCTGCCCTTCCTTCCTTTTGTGTTTTACTGGTGATCATGGACAACTCTCTCCCTGTGCTGGGAGTTTTGATTTCACCTTGAGTGCTTTGATACCCACCACATAGCCAAAGAGTGTGCAGAGCATTCCCTCCAAGCCATGCAGGCACAGAAAAGCAAGCAAGTCAATTTTGGGACAGCACTGGGTGGCTCAGCAGAGTGATCTTTGCAGCATGGAAGAGCTGGAGAGAAGTCTGATCCTCCTGGGTGCTGCAGAAGTGGGGAGTACCACGAGGGCTCTACGCACATCCCTCCCATGGGAGGAAGAAGCTCCTCTAGCAGTTGCATGGACAGATCTTCCCAGCAGGGGAGACAGCAGCTATTGAAGAAGGAAGTCTTTGAAACCCTACTGTGCTGCAAGTAACTCAGACATCCTCAGTGTCCCCAGCATGAAAACATAAGGCTGGCTTTTTCCTAGAATAGGTTAAAGGATACACGGAATTTCCTAAAATCATCATCAAGGGACACATTCAAATTTATTTGTGTGAATGTGTGTCTCTGGTTCTCAAGCTGCCAGGCATGTTAGCAGCTCAGCATGCCCATTGAAGGATGGAATTGTGGCTGAGCACTGTGGCCTTTCCACCCCAGGTGCTTGGTGGAGACCCAGGAGATGCTGAAAATTTGCTAACACCCATCCTCAACCATGGAGCTTTGCAACAATATCAACCCTAAAAATTGTCTGAAGAATGGTGCTCCCCTCTGTGTCCTGAGCTCCAGTCACACCAGAAGCACAATGGTGGGAGAATGAGGACCCCTCACCCCTTTCCTGGCTGTCTGGGATGATCCCAAGATGTCCAACACCTAAATACAACCTGATGGGCTCAGGAAAGGATCCCAGAGATTAATGCCGAGCACTCAAATATCTCCTGATGGGCCCAAAAAAGCATCCCACAGACTGATACGTAGCACCCAACTGCATCTCGATGGGCTCAGGAGAGCATCCTACAGACAGACACTCTGCTTTTCCATGGTGGGTTTCCTGCAATGCTCCAGCAGCAGGATAACTGCTTTGCCTGCGAGGGAGGCAGGACTTAATTAGAGGAATCTGGAGAAAGGCAGATTTTGTCATGTAAATGATTCCTGTCACAGGACACATTCTAAATTTGGATTCTGAGGCTGGGGCTGAGCAGAACAATCTCTGCTGTAGCATGGCAGCTGTCAAAGGTAGGGACAAGCTTTGAATGCCTACAGGAGTGGTGGCTGGTGCCTTTTATTTCACTGTGGGGTACATTTCATCCTCTGAGCACACTGAGTGATTATACATTGCTGGACAGGAACGATCCTGTGAGATGGGCTCTATTATCCCCTTCTTTTAGCTAAGGTAGCCAAAACCCCAAGAGCTTGTGGGCAATAAAAGGAGATTTTATCAGGGACATGATTTGATCCTGGGATTTCCAAACTCCCAGGCCTGTGCTCAGGCCACAAGCCAATATCACAGCCTGTTTCTGTTTAATATTTTCTTCCTCTGTTGCTCAGTACCTCACAGCACCACAACAGGAGGCAGTGCTTTCTGCTCAGCTCCACTTGGTAATGGTGTCTGTTGCTGTGTTTTCCTTCTGATGCTGCACCACCAAGTATTTATTCCTTTTAAAACACTTTTCCATTTAAGAAAACCCCAACAGTAGCAACAAAGAAGGTCCCCAATAAGGATGCATTTCGTGTGTGAATTCTCTGGTGCCTTGTAAGGTGGAGACTCAGACACCTTCCTTGCAGATGGAGGTTTTACAAGAATTAATTTCTAGCTGGATTCTCAGGGGAGTTGTAGTCAGTCCACAATCTTTCCCTGACTTGCTGCTACCCTTTGCCTGCTTGCTTGCTTTTGTTAAACTCCTGGAAAATTTGAACTTCTGAGTTCTCCATCTCTCTGCCAAATTCAGATGTCCACCAGGTTCATCAGCTGTGAGAAGTGTTGAAGAGACAGGTATATAAACATTAGCCCAAATGCATAAGCCTTGCTTCCTTGGAAAGCTGAGCTAACAGGGAACAGTGAAAATTCACTTTGGAAACTGGCTGGAACAAATCCTGTGGAACATATAATGTGGATAATCTTTCAAGAGCTGGAGACGTGCTAAGATAACCAGAGTGCAGTGAAGAAGTTCATCATTCACAACCACCATCTCCTTTAACAAATTGGGCACTTTATTATGCTTATGAAACATACATGGAGAAATCACAATTTCTGATGGTGTTCAGCACTTGCAATTGCTCAGTTTGATGTTTTAACTCTGCACAGACCAGGCACTGGTTCCATTCTGGAGCTGATCCTATTTGGAAGGGTTTGTTTTGGCTGGACAGAAAGTATAACTTCTCCTTGACTGACTGGGTATTTAAACAGCTTCAGCTTCAACGTAAATCCCCTGGCTGTGAATATTCTGGTTGTAAATTTGACATATAGCTTCTATATGCCAGTAAAATTTGACCTAGACCAGTAAAACTCTTAATGAGCTAAAAAAAAAATACCACCTACCCAAACACAAATCTCACAAATCTCTGGGAACCTGGAAGGAAATATGGGGAAAATACTCCTGGCAGCATTTGCTGAAGGTCCTTCATCAGCTTGTACTTTTGTGAACCACAGAGCACTTCCACGGGGTATTAAATCAAACAGACAGTCCTAATAAATCATTTTCAGGAATAAAACCACTGAGGAAGAGGTCCAAAAGTCAGGCTGCTTGTTATGCCATCATGTATAGCAGTGATCTGCCCTCCCTCTGACCTCCCCATCTGCAGCGTGTGAGAAGCTGCAATTAGCCAGCCTGGGGAAATATCTTCTGCCTGGGCTCAGTGACACCCCAAGCCCAAATAGCTCAGGTGAGAGCCCCATTTCATAGGAAACCTGGTGTGGGTTCAGCCAAGCAGAAGTGAATTGAACTTCAAGGTCAAGCTGAGTTTGCAAAGCAGAGAAACACAGAGAGCAGCAGCCAGAAATCATGCCCCAAGTGCCCTGATCCCCAAGAAATGTCTGAGCTATGTGCTGGGCTCCAGGACATCAGGTCTTGGGCTCTGGGCCATCTCCTGCTCAAAGCTGTGGTTCTGATTTTGGAGACCTGATCCTGAGCTTGGCTGGACTCCAGGATGGAGGAAATGACACAAGTGACTCTTTGGCAGCAGTGATGAAGAGGAAATAATAAAGAAATCCTTGAAAATAAAAGACACTGTCATTAGTGAAGAAATGAAAACCCAGCAGAGTTTTTATGGGGTTTTTTTGTAAGGTTGTACAATGAAACCTAGAGGGAAGCAGCACATGGTTCATACTCTTCCTGTACCTGAGGATTGGATGCATGGACCAGGACTCAGCTGCACAAATCCGGAGCAAAAGGATTGACCTCACTCCAATGGTGGTTTTTATTTTCTGTGTTTAACAAAGAAGACAGCAGATGGACTTACGAGTTAAGGACAGATAAATTAATACAAGATTTCAGTGACAAAGCCATCTGTCTAGCCAAAGTCACCCACTTCTGTAGTCTGTGAGGCTTGGATCCACCCACTTGTGTTGTAGAGCCAGACTCCAAGCTCAGTAATTTTACTGATGGTTGAGTGTGATGTCTCCTTTATAGGAAGATGAATTGTGCCCCAGAGATAAGTACTTCTGTGCATCCACTGCCAGTGCAGAGAAGGTTATAGCTCTGGTTTCATCATCTACAGCCAAAATGTCCCAGGCAGGTGTGCAAAAATTTAGCTCTTTCCCAGTTATAGAGAACTTGGGTTGGTGTCTTTGTTCCTTTGTATTTAGGGCTTAAGTGATGGACAAGCATGGGGGATCTTCAAGATATGAGCTGACATGATGGCAAAAGGACTGGAGCTCACTGGACCAGTCCTACACACTTCCACCTGACCAGTGTCTTCTCCTTGATCAAAAAGCTCTGAAGAACACAGTGATATGAGGCCTTTTTATGTTTTGGTGCAATGCACTGTTCCAGCTGGAAGAGAGGTGAAGATCCCTGCTGTGCCAGGAGTTTGGTTTTAGTTTTTGTGATCTCAAACACAACGAACAGACTGGTCCCTCACCCTTTCATCCCAATTCAGTGCCTCCTTCAAGCTCCTACATGCTGGAAAATGGATGGGACATCTTGAATGCACCTGGGGATACATGGCCAAAGGCAGGAAACATTTTGGGGGGGCATTAGAAACAGCCCAGCCAAGAAGCTCCCACTGCCTTTGAGTTAGTCTGGTTGTGTGGAGGTGCTTGTGTCTCTGCATTGACCCCACAAGGAAAGACAGGGCCCCTGGTGTGGGTCATGCTGTCCCCCATCCTTCCCACCTCTGCCACTCACAAGCAACTGACTGGCAAAATGAAGTCGTGATGGCTCCAGTCCATGATTTTGTAATTTCTGTAACAATTCTGCATTCTGCAGCCTGTCCCAGTGGGTGATAAGAGGTAAGAACCTATCACTTCATCTGCTTTGTCTTACTGGATGGAGGGGGCTTTGTATGCCAAGGGATCTGAGGCTTTGGTAGGGGTTGGTTTTGACACTCTTATTTTGAAATGTAAAGGCCATGCTGCATTTGGAAGCTCAATGTCAGCAGGAGCAGCCCCACCACCTCTGTGTGATGGGCTGAGACACGTGCAGGGAGCTGGGTCCAGTTCTGGCAGAGCCTCAGAGGCAGCAGCCTGGGACAGCTTTGCAGAAGCCAACTGGGAGCCTGTGCAGAGCCTCAGTGTTACATTCAGGAAAGGCAATAGCTCTGCTTCCAATGTGTTTCCTTTGCTGTCCTCCCACCCTCGTTCCTACAAGCTCCTCATCATAATTCTTACAGCACAGCTGACAATTCCCTCCTATATTTTCTGTCCCTGAGAACTTTCTGTTCAAAGAGCCAGCAAGAGCTGCCAGGTCTGGAGATTTACACAGGTACCTCTTCAGAGCTGATTCTCCACTATTTGCTTGGTTTTCGTGTGGTCTGCAATGTATGGGAATGAGCAAAGTCATCTTCACCCTCTGGGCTCCTGGTTTTGTTTTTTTTTTTATGGAAAGATCATCAAAAGCTCCAACCTTTCAAAGCTGTGCTGCAGAGCTTCTTGCGGAGTCATCGCTGTCCTCTGCCACTTTGCTGGCAGCTATTGTCTGGTTAAAATACAAGTTCCCATTATCTCTGATTTGGCCAGAAGTGTTACAGGTGCCTTGCTAGTCCAGCACATGTTTCTCCTACAAATGCATTGCTTTCCTTTGGTCTGGCTGATTTTCCAGTCCTTCCCACACTCACTCGTTGATTCTTTTAAGCAAATTGCAAAGCAAACAAACAAAGAGAAACAAACCAAACCACAACCCCCAAATACAACACCAAACACGAAATAAAAACCCCCAAGACTCACCAACCTGAATAGTTTAAAGCCAGAGAATATATTAAAAATTTCCATCATGGAAATTTCCTAGCTCAGCATGGAGATTTCCCAGTATATTAGACTCTTCTGTTTTTCAAGGCTGCAAGCAAAGAATGGAAATTTCCAATTACTGCATCGAAGGCTGCTGCTCTCCTGACAGTTTGCTTAGCAGGGGTCATCTGCTCCTGTAGGACATTAAATAATTTAAGGGAGGGACAAGGAGGATTTGCTCAGCTGCATCATTTCCTGCATGAGGCACAAGCATTTCCTCTGGTGCTTGGTGGAAGGGAAGGAGCTGAGGGGCCTGGGCAGGAGCTTGGGGGTCAAGACTTGGAGTGATTCTTCTTCTCATTCCCAGCAGTTTCATTGGGCAGAAGTTGGATTAATCAAGTTTGGGCACCTTAATCAGAGGTGTCCAGCCCTTAGCCCATTGCTCACATGACTTCCCACCACTGAAATACACATGCAGAAAGCTCTTCTCTATTGATGGAGCATCATTTTTATTGCTCCCAGTGCACTAGACTGGGAGGAGAGAGGGAACATGCCAAAGCTGGAAGGAATCATACTTCTCCCCCAGCTTTTGTAAATCACAACCACCAGTGCCTTTGAACTGCAAAAAAACCTCTGCTGGGCACTCCCAGCCAGGTTGTACATGGGTGGAGTCAGAAAGGAGGGGGGAACAGTCCCTGCTTTCACCTCCTGACCCCACCATGGGTTTGTAGCATGGGGTGAGTGAAGCAGACTGAGCCTCTGCATGAGGTTTGGCAAAGGTGTGTGACAGGAGTGCTGTGAGTGAGGCTTAATCAATTTGTGCTGGTAGAGGGTGTTGGAGTTCCCAGCTGAAAGGTACTGTGTATAAAAGTGCAAAGTAATGCCATTATGCAGAGATTTTCTTTAACAAGTCTCAGTGCTGCAACATGAGAATTGTTCAGGATGATGCCATTAGCAGTAGCCAGCTCATCTGCTTTGGCAAAAGCAGTGGGGAAGGAGGGAAGGCAGAGAGTGAGGAGAAACAAATGCATATGATTCCTGGGAGAATTCAGATTTGGGCTTGAGGTCTGATTTTTTACAGGACATTTCTTATCTCTGTTTGTAAATATGGCTCCAGGGCATTTATGGGAGCTCTCTTGTACTAATATTTCTTAATTCTGGTACTTAGAGTGTGTTTTTTTTTCTGTGTCCCAGCTCATTAAAGAGGTAATCATGTGAGCCAGTTGATTTAAAGGGGGAACTAGATCTGAATGTTCTCCAAACTGAGAAGATCTCTTATGAGCATGAGCCCGCAGTAGTAACTGTCTGTACTTTTGCAACTTCTTGCACCCAAGAAATTCAGAGCTTTTTGCAAAACAGAGTTGATGTTGTTTCTTTCATAGTGATGGGGGTGAGGAGAGAGAAAAAGTGGTTTGTCTCCAGTTATTGGTAAAACACAATTGGTCTTGAGGCATTGTATCCTCTGGGTTTTAAAAATAAGTCAGGCTGATTGTAATCAAGCCCAAGAGCAAGTAATTGTAGCATCTGAGAATCAACATGGGTGACTGAGTTATAGACCAGAGTGAAATCAGCTTTTCTGTGAGTCCATCTTTATAATGTTTCAGAAAATACAGATGTTGTTAAGGGGAATGTCAGCATGAGTCAGGTATGTGACAAATTTCAGGCACCCAGCAGAAAGAAAACATCCGTAAGCCTTCTAAAAATTAAAGGAGATCATTTCCAACACAAATGGTCTTGCACCAAATAGAAACCAAAGGGTTTAAACCTCATTATGACAGATAAAATTGTATTAATCATTGGGCTGGAAGCTGGTGGCTGTTCACAGATTTGTGAACATCACCTGTGATAGCATTTGGTATGAGCTAAGAGAGAACAGTCTCAAAGAGAGATACAGCAGCTGGTAGCACAGTAGGAGCCAGTTTCCCAAAGCTGTGGAGAGAAATGGGATGAAACACTGAGATGAAACCCCCAGAATGGAAATGGGAAGGTTCTGAAGAAGAGGTTTTTTGGGGCTGTCCAAAAAGCTAGAATTCAGTGTGGTTCTCATCTTGGGTGAGCAGCAAGAAGAAATAAAAAGTAGTAGATCATGAACAAAAAGGAGGGGAAGGAGTATACAGATACCAGGTAGAAGGGATTAGGGAACCTGCAGATGAGAGAGGCAACATGGTGGTGCTTGGCAGCATCCTGAGAAGGTTAAGGAAGATAAGGATAAATATATAAGGTATATGAAGAATAAAAGGAGTTCTTGCAATGGAGATATTAAATCATTATGAAAAGGGAAAGGGGGAAGGATTATTAGCATGTGTCTCTCCTTTTTCTAGGAAAAAGACACTCAGTGTGCACATCTCATGAGGAAAACCAAACTCCTGCTCTTTTGCTAAGGTGGGATTTGGTGAATCAAACCTGGCTATCAAGCATTAGCATCTATCCAGCTACCTATTTTGCCTTTCTAAGTAGCTGATGGAGAGAGACAGCTCTTCTGGAGGGTGATTCAGTTGCTCCAGAGATGGGTGGGATGAGTTGCTTTCTAAAAGCACTTCCCTCCATTGACTAGAGAGGGGGAGGCTAGACACTTGGCTCACACTGAACACCTGACTTTTCAGCAGCTAAAATTAGGTGAGATGAATCTCATGTGTTGGTAGAACCAAGGAGGATATTGGATATCTACTACAGACAGATATTTTTAGATCAGTCAGCCAGGAAATGAGCATGGAGGGGTCCATAAGAGTTTTCTTCACAAGTCTCTGGACTGCTCATGTTAATTTTACTGCAAGCCTTGGCATCAAGAGGAGCCCCTGAAGGCCAGGAGAAGGCTAATGTGTTGATGAAAAGGCAGTCAGGACAGCACAGGTAGCTACAGGCATGACAACACATCCCATGCAAATGCTACCTCCAATTCAGTTCATATGGAATTAAATTGCAAGAATATAATCAATGCCAATCAAGCTGGTTTTGACATAAAACCAGTATTTTCAAATGAGTCTGTCTGATCGTTCTTGAATGAGCTTTCAGATCTGTTTGACAGAGACAACTATGACTGTACAATAGGATCAGACTTTTGTCCTTGCACCCCATGCTCCATACATTGGTGAGACATTTCCATGAGAAAGCTGGCACTTTAAATTATGAAAGAAATCTTTGTAAAACCAATTAAAAACTGGATGGGGCTGGGAGACCCCAAAGCCCAACTTCAGCTGGGAATTAGCACCAAGTGCAACGCTGAAGATGAGTTGTCACAGGGACCAGAAGGTCTGATGGTAAATACAAAGTCACTGAGAGTGACGTGCCACTTTCAGATGACACACAGGTTGCTGAACTGTCTGACTCAGGCTTTCCATGAAAACTGCTCCCAGTCAAGCAACCACCAGTGGAAAGTTCTCCACCTAGGGAGAAGGACAGCAGGTCACCCCTGTCTACTGAAGGATTATCTTCTGAAAAGATTAACTGGAAATTGAGGCATTTGGAATGGGCTCAGACACTGGAATGGGCTGCCCAGGGAGGTGGTGGATTCTCCATCCCTGGAGGTTTTTAAGGAGAGACTGAATGTGGCACTCAGTGCCATGGGCTGGGAACCATGGTGGTACTGGATCAAGGGTTGGACTTGATGATCTCAGAGGTCCTTTCCAACCTGGGTGATCCTGTGATTCTGTGAAATCATTCATCAGAAAAGGAACTCAATGTGATCTCCCAGCATGAAATCAGAAAAAAAACATAGCTAATGCAAACCTGTAAGAAGCATGTTCTCCCCTCCATGTATGGTGGGGACCTCCTCCCAGCTCATGGTTGTGAGAGGATGTTGTAAGAGGGGTGAAAGGAACAGAAGAGAACCATTGCATCCAAAGAAGAGCAACAAAGCTGGTGGAGGATCTAGAGCACAAGTCTTACAACAAGCATCTTAGGGAACTGGGGGTGTTTAGCCTGGAGAAAAAGAGGCTGAGGGGAGATCTTCTTGCTCTCTACCTGAAAGGAGGCTGAAGCAAGGTGGGTGTTGGTCTCTTCTCCCTAGTAACAAACTATAGGATGAGGAAATGGCCTCAAGTTGTGCCAGGGGAGGTTTAGATTGGATATTAGGAAAAAATTCTTCATGGAAAGTTGTCAGTCAAGAGAACAGGCTGCCCAGGGAAGTGGTTAAGTTACCATTCCTGAAAGTATTTCAATTATATGTGGTGCTACGTGACATAGTTATTGGTGAACTTGGCAGTGTTTGGTTTATGTTTGGACTTGTTGATCCTAAGGGTCTTTTCCAACCTAAAAGAGTCTATAATCAATGTTGTTCAGAGGCTGAAGAAAAAGCTCTCAGGGGGAGAGGTACAGAAAGCTCTGGCTTTTTAGCTGCTTGGAAGCAAAGCAGAATAAGATTGCTCTTCGCATGAACTTTCACAGGATGTGGGATCCCAGGCTCTGATTGGACTCTTTAAACATCAAAATTGTCATAGAAAGAATCAATGACTCCAAGTGGAAGCAAGAGAAACTCAAATCAGAGAAAAGCCTCAAGACTGTAGAGGGAAAACTGATCTACCTCTGGAACAAGTGGTGAAGGGAAAAGTGGTTCCTTCCCTCTGTGGTCCTTTCATGGGCAAGATCCCCTGGTTCTTTCTGCTGGACAGATCTATGGCCCCCTAAGCTACATGAACCAGGGAAATGTATTGGCTCATCATCTTGGTAAGGTCCAGATGGATGATCTTGGAGTGAGTCCAGAGGAGGGCCACAAATATGATCAGAGAGTTGGAATACCTCTCCTATGAAGGTAGGATAAGAGAGTTGGGGCTGTTCAGCCTGAGAAGAGAAAGCTCCAGAGGGAGCTGAAAGCAGACTTCCAGTACCTAAAGGGGCTAAAAGGAAAGATGAAGAGGAACTTTTTACAAGGGCATGTAGCGATAGGAAAAAGGAGAATGGTTTCAAACTGAAAGAGGAGGAATTTAGATTAGATATTAGGAAGGAATTCTTTCCAGTGAGGGTGGTGAGACACTGGCACAGGTCGCCCAGAGGCGTTGTGGCTTCCCCCTCTCTGGAAGTGTTGAGGGCCAGGCTGGATGGGGCTTGGAGCAGTCTGGTCCAGTGGGAGGTGTCCCTGCCCATGTGAGGGGGGTTGGAACTGGATGATCTTTAATGTCCTTTCCAACATGAACCATTCCATGATTCTATGAGTCAATGATTCTGTGATCTCACACTCCATGCACAACTCCAACTTCGAACTCCCTGCATGCCTCCCCAGGTCAGGGTGCTTGCCAAGCTGGTTTCCTCTGGAAAGGGAGCTCTGCACCAGCAGAACAAGTTGCACAGAGCTGGCAATGCCTCCTCCAAGCCAACTGTGCACCACTCACTTTTGGGATTTGCTCCAACACTTTGGGCTTTTCAACATTTTCCTGCTCCTGGTCACATGCCTCTGACAGGGACCTGACTCACGAAAGGATGCTCCTCGTGTGCATGACTCCATCTGCTTCCCTGACCCATGGCTTATGTGCATCTCATGACTCCTTGATGATTTCTGGCTTTGGATGTTTTCCTTGCACGAGCTCCAGCTCCTGTCACTTCAGGTGTAATATTTCCCTGAATCCTGCCAGCTGCTTTTGCCAGTGGCTCCTGCAGATTATTTCAACACCAGCAACTGTCTGGTAATTCGCTGCGGTGCTGCGGTTGGGAGGAAGGATGAGGACCACACCAGTGGTGAACTTTGGGATTTGCAGTCTGTGGTTGGGGTAGTGACAACCCAACTGGTGCTCCCAGCCCCTGTCTCATTGCCAGCCAGATGACTCCTTGTGACTGCTCAGCTCAGCAGGGGATAAGCTGTGCCACCTCCAGTCTATGCACAGGCTGAGGAGGGAGGATGCTTTTCAGAATGATCTGTCCCAAAAAGGGCCTTTATCCCCAGGGCTTTCCCACCACGTGAAGAACTGGATAGCTCAGAAGACGGTGGCATCGTTGAGCCCATTTTGCCAAGTGGGATTTAGCCTCTTCACAACTTGGAAAAGAGGTTTGTGAGGAGAAGGCAGGTGCTCTGGTGTGCATGAAATGTCAAGTGATGCTTTTCTTGTGAGGGGGAGCTTATGGAGATGGGGCAGGGGAGGGAGATGCCATGAGGTGTTATGGCCAAGTGGAGGGAACATGCTCCACTCGTGCTACGTCCAGTGTGTTTGGTTGTAGCAAATCTGTATCCTTGCAAGCCTCAGTTTCCCTTTCTATGAAATCTGGTGCCATAACCCAAGCAGTATCTCGATCCCCTGGAACCAACACCAGATATAACAGCTGCACCTTACTGGTGAGGTGGGAAAGAAGTGTCCTGCCCGTGGACTTCAGAAGGTTCTTCAAAATCTTCTTGGTTGGACCTGCTCATTTCCTCAGTTGGATACATGGCCATCCAGGTGGAATTTCCCTGCAGTCTCCATGGGGAAGGTAAGGGGATTTCCTCCCTGATTCAAACAGGCAAATTCTGTGATTCTGTGTTGTCTCACTGGAGGCACCATCCAGCATTGGAGCTTCTGTGCTTCCAATCCAATCACCTCATTAACCATCCAAATAATAAAGGGATAGTTGGATAGTTCACTTTAACCTTTTACACTTAAAGGATGGTGTTTTATGGTTTGTAAGACACTTTTCAGCTGGGTCCTACTGCTCTCCTGGTACCACTTTGGACTTCCAGGGACTAATATAACATATTACGATACAGTATAAAAAGCTTTAATGCCAGCCAGTTATACTTTTAAAACAAAATCAAAGATGTGCCACACAAGATGGCAAAAATTACTCCAGTAGCACAGGAGCAGCATTGTACAAGGGTTTTTTCATGTAATTCTCAAACAGTGATGCAATCTGATGCCTCTTACATCTCATCTCACAAAGAGATAGAAAAAAAGTCTGCAAAAAGCATCCAAAAGTCCTGGGCTGAAATGCCAGTAAAGCTGAAGGCAGGATTTCCATCCACTCTGGTAGAGCCAGATGTCTCCCCTGAGAATCCCTGCTGACTCTGCTGGGCTGTGTGTCCATCTTCAACTTCTCCTTCTTCATTATCCATAAAAAGGAACAGAAGCACCTGTTAGACTCCTAGGGCTGTTGGGCAGTTTATTTTACCCATATTTGCATGATGCACAGGGATCATCTGTTGAAAGAGTGGAAACACCTTCATTCTTTGTTGCTTGAATATGGGTGGGGTTTTTCTGGGTTGATGGTTGGATTCAGTGATCTTAGAGGTCTTTTCCAACTGTGACAATTCTGTTATTTGAATAAATTTGAATATTTGCCCATGCAATACAGGTGAGCAACCTTGTGTTGTCCTCACATGAAGAACCATCTGCTGAGCCATTAAGCCTCTGGACAACTCATGGATTCTGCCATTCTGTATTTTCAAAGCAAAGTATAAACTCTGTGCATGGTTCATTTTTTTTAGATCCTTTCAGCGTGCAACTCACTAGTGCTCTATATTTCTCCTGGAACTTGGGTTTATATCCTTGAAAAAGCAACAAAAACAGGACTCAGACTGTGTTGGAGGGGTTTCCTCTGGGAAAATTTCACAGATCTTCACTGCCAATGGGCTGAGCTCAACTGTGTCTGAAAAAATATTTTCAGGTGGTTCCCCATTGAAACCCAAGGTAGTTGATAATCCCCTCAAATCAAAGGATGCTGAAGGTGTCCTGCACCCTCTTAAATGGACAAGCAAGGTAAAGCTGTTAGCCAAATCCTGTGTCATGCCCATGCCTTCCTGAAAAGGCAGGAAACA
Organism: Florisuga fusca; assembly: GCA_038090715.1. Taxonomy (NCBI): domain Eukaryota; kingdom Metazoa; phylum Chordata; class Aves; order Apodiformes; family Trochilidae; genus Florisuga; species Florisuga fusca. The sequence goes on along the minus strand of JAAWXA010000003.1, from coordinate 63,768,352 downwards.
TTTGTGTTTTAAGCCAGAAGTAACTTTTCCTAAGAAAAAGAGAGTTGCCAACAAAGTGTCCCTTCAATACAATGGGAGAGACCTCAGAGTTCCAAGAGACAGAAATGAGGGAGACAATTTTGCCATTGGATGTGTCATGGTCACTTGGCTGGGTGGTCAAAGAAAGAAAGAAAGAACTTGGCATCCCAAGTTATCACCCTGCAAACACCCAAAAACCCATGGCCAAGAAGGGAAACCAAGAAGCAAATCACAGCTGCTGGAGAAGGAGACAACACTGGTGTGCTTTGTGCTGGGTCTACATCCCCTTTGCTATCTAAGGCAGAGATTTTCCTTGCTTGGGTTTATAACTAGCTCAGAGTGAGGTCAAGAATTCTCTCTCAGGGTATGGACTCGAGTATTTGAAGCAGGAGGCTGCAATCCAGACCTGGTGGGATCTATCCCAAACTTACCTCTAGCATCCAGCATGTCCCCTGGGGTCTCACATCCAACCCTTGGAGAGTTTCAGATGGAGCAGCATCTCAGAGGTCATGCTGTGAGCCTGGAGGCTGTCGTGATGGGTCTGCATGAATGCAGTGAACAAAATGCAAACCTGGAGAGGTTTAGAGGTGGACTCACTGCAAATATTTCCCAGAGAACATTGTAAGGCTCTGCAATTTGCCTCTCAGCAGGCAAATCCTGGGCTAGGAAGGACTTAGGTAAGATGCTGTGACTCTGCTTGATGGCTTTTTGCATGCAGTAAATAAGATCCCTCTGGTTATTTTAGCCTGAGTGTTCTGCCTTTGTGCAGCACCAAGGTAAATGCTGCCAGGACTTTGAAAGTTTTAATATTACTATTTGACTGGAGCTATGATTTTAGTAGTCTGGTGTTCAAGAGTGTTAGTGGAGTCCTAAATGGACAAATTGTTACTTGGACTGAAAGAAGCAGGCATGGCGTTTCCAATTATTCTTCATTTCAGACAACAGCAAGCTGTTTTGGTTTATTAGAGCAGGAGATGGCTAGAGAAACAATATTGAGCAAATGGTGCTGAAAAAGGCTCAATATAAGGCAACAAATTTTTCTGACATAGACCCAACCTTACTTTGGAATATTGCTGGCAAGTCAATAATAGGTACAGGAGAAATCAATCGGTAATAATGTTGCAAATGAGGCAGGGAACACAAAAAGTCCTTTCAGCACCATAAATAAATCTCTGTTTGTTCACAGAAGTTTTTGTGAGATGATATGAAGCTCCCAAAAGTAGAAATTTGGGCAAACAGTGAAAGATGTTCAGTTTGTTAAGCAGAGAATCTGAAAAATAAGTAGGCAACCTCTTCTTTCTTCTTCCCCTCCCTTTTATCCTGTAGAGATAAAATACTGGAAACAAAATGCAAGCAAAAGAATCTGAAGCTAAAGCATCTTGCAGGGAGATGCAGCTGAGGGGAGGCAGTTTTCTGCTCAGAGAAGATGCTCTCTTGGGTATAAAATTATTTTTAGGATACAAACCTAACGTACGAGCCTAGAAAATTTATCAGGAAATTATACCTTTCTGTTGAGCTCAGAGATGATATTAGATCAATGCAATAGAATTTCAGAGGTTATTAAAAACCCTGTAAAAATTAAATCATTCTCTATTTAACTCTACAGTGTTTTAAAATAACTTCCATAAAACTGAGTTAAATTTCTACTGACTCCCACTGCTTTCTTCCCTTACCCAGTTCTACAAGATTTTTCCCATAAAGGTGTATTACATAACATTAAAATTGCAGCTTATTTTCATTTGTAACTGGACTTTTTCAGCTATTTTAGTCCTTATTAAAATATACGACTCAATAGTACTAAAAAAATCAGTAGGGCAACAGAAAAATCCTGTAACACATTCACAGATGCATAGTGAAGGAAAGGAATTTTTAAAATCACTTTACGTAGTTTTAAATTGTAGGCTTTAAACTTTGGGAGGTCTGGTATAACTTGGATATTGAGAAACCTTAGGGACAATTCAAAGCACAAACAGGAAAGGGCATTAGAAAAAATAGGAAATTTTTTTAATGTATGAGACACAGTAAGGAAATCTCTGAGGAAACTGATAATCTTACAGCCCATCAGAGTCTAAAAGGAGCAATTAGGATGTTGTGGAGAAAATAAATTCTTTGTTTCTCTTTCCAACCCAGAGACTGTCACTGAAATTCTTGTTCTGTGCTTGCTCATTGCATGTAATAAATCTGGGAATATTGTCAAAGACTCAGGCTAAGCCCATGCTTCAACGTTTTGCTGGAATACCAGCATCAGCAAAAGCCCATGTGCTTTTTATATTATACCAGCAAAGAGTCAGCATAATGCAAAAGAGTTATTCTGCTAAAGGAAGCTTGTTTACTCAAAATTAACAAAACCCAAAGTGTTGGCAAAAGATAAGCATGTGTAATATCTCCATGAAGGCTGCATAGTCTCTGCCTTCTAGCGTGGGTCGTGGAAGACTTGCAGGTTGAGTAACTCCTTCCCCTTTAGCAGCTTTTTAGTCTGCCCTGCAGGAGGGTTGGAGAGCCAAAGAGAGTTGGTGGTAGCCCTGAAAGATGTCCCTTGGTAGCCCAGGAGTCACAGGAGGAGCCAGTGGGGAAGTGTCCATACTGGTGTTACTGGGGATTGCTGTGTTGTGCCTGGTCCTCTGCTATAGCACTGAGCAGGCTGTGGCTTGGGTGTCCTTTGCACAGAAGACAGGCAGGTGCATATGTTGGTCTTTTCTTGAATAAAAGTTTAGGATATGGCCAGAGCTTGCTTGTCTTTCTGGACCTAGGAAACCAAGGAGCTGGTTTCTCAGCATGGGCACCACTACTGTATTTTTTTAACCACCAGAGCTGAGCCTCACTGCATATGGTGGATGAAGAGAGGAAGAGTTCAGAGCACGTGTCCATAATGCTGAGGCTCTAAAAGACATTTTGGAATGTTCTCAAGTGAACCTCATCAACAGTCCTCAAGAAAGAGGAGACAAGTGCCCTAGGCTGTGTCCCAGCCATGGTGTATGCATGCTGACTCTGTGCTTTGGGACAACCCCAAGTACCAAGCATTTTTTAATACCTCTCTCTGAGTGCTGGCAACCCTCACTTATCTAGTAAAGACATAAAAGAGCAGAAAAAGGTGCTGGGGGAAAAAAAAAACAACAACACATGAATTAAAGAACAAGAGGTCTTTAGGACAGGTTTGTGTACCACCATGCATTGGAGAAAATTAGCAATGAAGCATTAAGCCACTACGAAATAGATGTCTTCACTGCATTAAAAATCTGTAACAAATCAAGGACTGGAGTACACCTAGGTAAAGCTCCTTGGCAGCAACTACACTGGAAGGAAAACCAAGTAACAGCCATCCTGGCTGCATTGCCTGGCCCCAAGTCCATCTGGCAGCACCAGGCCACCAGGATAAAATCTTCTACTCTCCAAACCAGGGACCTTAGAGTGAAATTGCCCATCAGGAATGTTAAAGTCAGAAATGTGCCCAGACATGATCTGAGAAAGCATTTGTTAGCCTCAGCCAACACTATACTAGGGACCACACCAAAAGTTCAACAGTGTGGGCAACCCTGGCTTGACCCTGTGCCCTGTCCCTGCTTAGTCCCCAGTGGAGATGTAGCTGTTGGATCAGAGCAAGGTCCAACCAATCTGAGAGATGAGCTCCAGCAATGACCCTGTGTGCATCCCTGAACCCTCGGGGCTGTCTGCAATAAGCAAGTCTCCACCCAGGAGAAATTTGTGACTGTGGGATCTGTCTCACATCCCGCAGCATTGCGCAAAAACAGGAAAGCCATGCAGTCACCGTGGCTAAAAGTAAATTCATGATTAGCTAATATGTTTTGCTGTAACAGTAACACAGTGATGTCTGGTGCTAGCTCAACAGCCAAACATGACTGGTGATAGTTACACCCTGTGCTTTGCACAGAACAATAAATAAATGATCCAACAAAAATGCCTTGCCCAGTTTGTCCCAGTTCTTTGCTAAGGTGAAGGCAGAAATGCCAGCCCAAGCTCTTGGGGGCAGGACTTGTCATGTTTTAGGCTGAGACTTCTATCATCCTGAATTCATCACTGTCCTTGGTGGCTTTCAAAAATCTGAGCTATGAAGCAACTATCCCAAGTGAGTGCAACATAAATAGTTGTGCTGGTAAAGGCTCAGCTTGTGCCCTGTGTGGTCACTGCCCACAGCAAAAGGAGCTGCAGGGATGTGCCAGGCAAAGGAGATTTTTCTCAGGGGCATTATATGCCATACCTCATGTTAGGGACAGCTTGTGTCCCTCAGCATTGCTGCTGAGTGGATGGGGAGGGTAGAGACATGGTCTTGAACTCCATCAAGGTGCCTTACATCCCCCTACCAAGACCAGCATGATGAGGTGCCATCTCTTTCCACAAAGTGGAGTCTATAAAAGGCAAGGAGAGCAAGGACCCTCCAAAGCTTCTCCCTGTTTCCAGATAGAGAGCACTTCCCAAAGGAGCCAGGCAGAATCTGGCCCAACATGAATGATGTGGCTTTTGGCTCACCCTTTCCACCTGTGACTCTCAAAGCATTTGGCAAGGCTCTTTCTTCATTTTCTCCTAATTGCAACAATCTAAGCAATGTGCATAACAGTTCAGAGTTTTTATAATTACATACCTTTGTCCAAAGCACACAGGGCAAAACCGTCTACCTGCAACACAAATTAATTTCCCCTCATTAAGGTTGCAGTCATGGGTTAATTGCACAGAACGAAAATGAAGAAGACTTCAGATGTTATCCCAAGGAATTGCTGCTGTCATTCATCCAGCTGGTCAGGATGTGATGATCAGTATCAGTTACTCAGCAACTGACCTGGCATTGGTCTTCTTTTATTTAAGGTTCCATAGACTCACTTGAACTTGCACACAGAAAAAAAGTTCTCCTCAGGACAGACAGAGTCTCCTCTCGGAAGTGTCGTATTTCTTGTGAATCCTGGAATTCCTTTGGATTGGAGGGAGGAGTTTTTTCCACTAGGGAGGTGACCGCTTGTGAATCAGCCTTCTGAGGAAAAATTAAATTTGCTGGTAAACTAAGGTTCAGCTAATGCACAGGATGATCTTTTGGCAAAGCTGTGATGCACGCTCGACGTTTTCAGGTTATAAACCTCAAGCAAATAAAAGGAGAAAGAAGAAGGGCTTCAGAAAAGTTCCATCAGGCTTTATAAGTCAGAGGCTGTTCCACAACATTTTATCTTTGAAATGTCATGCTGTACTGGCCTCAAAGCAAGAAGAACAGACGGTTCATCTAATACAATTATTTTAGGATCCTTTCATCATAAACAGTGTGCATGCCAAAATGAAAACGTATCATGGGAAAGCATTCCTCATTGAAGCCTGAATCTCCTCCCTAATGTTTATTCTCTGTCATGGAGAACACTAGGGGCCAAACACACTCTGGGTTAAAAACACTGGCATCAGTTCTTGCAACACAGATCTGGCAGGGATTCAGGATGTGACAGACGAAAGAGGCTGCAATCTCCAATGTACCAACAAACCACTTGATGCCTGGTGAGCAAGGAAAGGGGATGGGGAAAAGAAAGATGAAGACTGCCATGGAAGCTTGGTCCCTTCTGCAGCTTCTGCTGCCACGCTGGATCTCTGCTGTGGCACTGGAGTGGTGTCCCAGGAGCCTGCAAGGGGCAGAGTTGGTGGGTAGCAGCAATATACTGCTCTTGTACTGATACAAATCCCTGCACACTGCTGATTTGTACCTCCTTGTAACAGCTCCTTGAATGCCATCCTGGGTGGGCAAATCAATTCTCCATTTTCAATAACATCACAAAGCCTTTTTCCTGAAAAAAAAAAAAAAAAAAAAAAAAAGCTTTCAGTGCTTTTGGTTGAGTTGAGGTTAGTGCAAAATTTTCTCTTATTCTCAGCATGTTCCCATTTAGTGGATTATTTGGGCTGTTTTGTTGCTCCCACATTCTAAGGCCACTGTCTTCCATCTGGCAAACATGATCTATACTTTGAACAACAGTGACACTGCACTCTGGTGTATTTAAATTCATCTTATTTCCTTGCTGCCCTCCTACCATGGGTCTGGTACAAGTGACTTTCTCAACATCTGCAAGTGCATTTCCTGTGGGTCAATCCGAAGGAACTGAATTTCAAATCACATTATAAGATCTCTTGCTGAAATTGTTTTTAATCCACTTAGTATACCAGATTAGGTTTTGTACCATTTTTCTTTAACTGGGACTCTGTTCAGGAACTGTTCAATAACCTGCAGAAACCTAAATAATATATAACAGACTTATCTTTATTAACCAAACCTTCATTCTCATTAAAAAAACATTCTTTTTTTTTTTGACATGACAGGCTTTCCACAAAACTGCTCAGGCATATCAATCAGGTTAGCATCCTTTAATTCATTACTAATCATAGCCTGTATCAGATTTTCTTTGATATTATTTAGGATCAGTGTTAAACCAACGAATCCATAATTAGCTGGGATTTTCCTATAATATGAAGTACAGCCTTCTGGATTCAGCACAGAGTGTTCCTACACATTTAGGTACATAGAACCAATATGTTAGGGCATGTTGGTCTGTCAGTTTTGTTGGCAATCAGCTGGAAGAAGCAGGACAGCAGTACACCCACCCCAGACCCATCCACACAGGATCCCAGCATCACACAACGATTGGAGAGGGAAAGACCTCCAAGGATCTCCAGGCTCACAGCACGGCTAGCTTCACTCTTCAGTCAGATTTCTCAGGTGAGTTTTGCAAGGATAGAGATCCACAAAAGTTCTCTGGAGTCCAGTTCCAACAGATGACCACCTTCACCATCACTTTTTTCCCCCTAATATTGTTGTGACTTTGTTTGATTGCCTCTTGTTCTGTCACTGCACATCTTCAAGAAAAATCCCAGGTTGTCTTTTCAATTACCTCCTGTGGGTCAAGTCAGCAGCCAGCCTCATTGTCTCAAGCCTGAATAACCTCTTCTCTTCTCTTCTCTTCTCTTCTCTTCTCTTCTCTTCTCTTCTCTTCTCTTCTCTTCTCTTCTCTTCTCTTCTCTCCTCTCCTCTCCCTGTCTCTTNCCTCTCCCTCTCCCTCTCCCTCTCCCTCTCCTCTTCTCAAGTCCTACCAAGTGTTCTCTGTGGGGTGACTGCTGTAGGTGCATGCTGGCTCCCATGTGGCAAAATGCTCAATTTCACCAGCAGCCCCAGTGATAAGGAACAGACTGCTCAGATACTGAGAACCACTTATTTACTGTTCTCTGCCAAAGTGGAGGTTGTCAGCTATATTCTTCTACCTAAGCTCTTGTACCTGTGCAGGGGAGAGTGCCAGTGAGTCTGCAGGGAGTGAGGAAAGTCTTGGGCAAGAGTTACCTCCCTCAGGTTAATGAGAAAGAAGAAGTGGGTGGATGTAGGTGGAATTGCAGGTCTGCTGCTTACAGGACCTTGCAGGTTCATGTTCTTCCTTGTTCAGAGATGTAATCATTTTATGAAGAACAGTGACCCGAAGAGCTAGGAACTTAATTTAATACCTTTCGTATGGGCCTGAGTTTGTTGTCTGATTTACTAACAGATACCAACACAATTTTTGGTGGGGAAAAAAATAAAATAAAAAAAAAGCTGGCTGTGTGCTGGATGCAATAAATCCCCAAGGGTTAAGGAATGTTTCAATGCATGGTACAGTCAGACCTCTTAATTGCCTATCCTAAATGCCTGCTCAGTCTCCCACCGAGCTGGAGAGGGGTGCCTCAGCATGCAGGTGACCTCTGTAATGCTTACAGGAACCATTCTATTAATTTATCACCCTAAAAAGAGTTTTAAATAAAGCCTCTTGGCTACTCTTTAAAAGTAGGCACTGGGAACAAGAGGAAAGGAGATGAGGATATGGGAAATGTCCTCTCTCATTCTTCAGGCTGGGAGTAAAAGTCAGGGCAAAGACTGGCATATTGCAGACGGGTAGATGGGTTTAAGAGACTAACTGATTAATTAGATCTGCAAAAATAAAGCAAAATAAATAATGGTGTCCTATCTGATAAAAAAGCTAAGGGTGCTCTGCAAAGACAGAGTGCCTGATACTGCCTTGCAAGCCCAGCACAAGGGCTTTAAACTATGTTTGGAGGAGACTGGCAACAAAACTTCAAATACAGGAGCAAAGTTCCTGTGGGAGGAGGAAATTGTTGTAGCTCTGTGAGATTAGGCTCTGACTAATGGAGAGGAGATTGCTGAAAATAGGAAGGTGAAGGTTAATTAAGTTGAAAGAGATAACAAAATGATGGGGCATTTTCCTCTGAAGAAAGGAAGGAGTGAGGAAAGCAGAAAAAGAAAAATGGACATTAAGCTGTACAAAGACTGGAAATAAGACTGGGAAAATGATGTCTGTAAAGGAATAGTGTGACTATGGAGAACTAAAATGAGAAAGGACAGGGACAAAATGAGTTTCAATTAGGAAGGGATATAGAGGGTGACAAAAGAGTGGTCTGTAAAGGTATCAGAAGTTAAGAGGAAGACAACAGAAATTACACGTAACTACATTAACAGAAAATGAGAGAACAGAAATCACAACAGATAAAAGATGGGACAACTCATTATTTCTTATCATTTATACCCCCACCAAAAAAAAAATAAAAATAAAAAGTTGATGAGCTGAAATCCTTAGAACTACTTTTACCAAGAGGGTAAGACAACCCAAAATAGCAAAACAAATAGTTAAAATCATTCAAGGAAATTAGAAAAATTCAAGTCAGCAGAACTGGATGAAGTTCCCCCTCCAGCACTGGAGGCACTAGCCAGAGCAATCTCTGACTCATTAGTAATTATCTGGGAGAGCTCATGGGGAACAGAGGAGATCCCAGAGGAAGGGAGAAGGGCAAACACAGTGCCTGTCTTTAAAGAGGGGGAAGAAGGACTTAGGGAATTACATGGCAGTCAATTTACTATGAAATGCAGACAAACAATAAAATAAACTGTTAAAAGGAAAGTTATTAAGCACTTCACTGATGATAGAAAAACATACAATCAACCAGATTGGATTTGTCATAAATGAGCGATATTAAAACCATCTAATTTCCATCTCTGAACCCAACAACTGTGTTGTAGAATAAGGGAAAGGGAGTATATGCCACATATTTTGAAACAATCACATTTTTTAACACCATCTCATATGACATTCCCTTATGCTGGCTGGGAACTATGATCTCTGTGAAATCATCTTAAGACATACTTGACAGAAAACCCATATTCATGTGAGAATTACTAATTTCTTTCCATCAAACTTAGAGGGCTTTCCAAATGGGGTCTGCAGAGTTTGCTCCTGGACCCAATTCTAATATTTTCATTAGTTATTTGGATGATGAAATAATGAATATTTAATTCCTCTGGAGGATATGTTCCAAAATGTTGATGGGAAATTGGCGTAATAGTGTAAAATCAAGGAGGTTTGATTTAGTGAGGTCACAGCACCAAAATATCTCAATTCAAAGTGGCAAATCACTGGCCAAGCAGCCATTCAAAGGAAAAAAAGAGCTGTGAACAAGACACTGGACAGTACACAGATGTTGCAGATAAAAGCAAATATTATTCTGGGTTGTATGAACAGGTGTGTGATAGGTGAAACATCAAAAGCAGACATTCCACTGTTGGAATAGTAGGTGTGGGTTTGGATGTTGTTCTAGGAGAAACTACAAGAAAGATGTAGAGAAACTGTAGATGGGCTAGAGGAAAGCAACAAGGATTATAAATTGCTCAAAAAGCCTGGAGGATTTTGTTTGCTTTTTTCAGAAGGGAAGAGAAAAAACATATCTGAGAAGATGAAAACTATCTTCTAAGCCAGAGGAGACTTGTAAAAAAAGGATATTGACAATTGTTCTGGGTACAACAGAACTAAATTGGCTTGATTTCCTGCAAAGATCATTGTCATTGGGTATCTGGGAAAGAAGAAAAACCCACAAATCAAACCTAAAAGCTTTCTAATTCAAAGCAAATTTCTTTGAATTAAAATTAAAGTCTCTAAATTAATTCCTAAGTCTTCCTCTCTAGAAGTCAATTAGCCTCTCTCAGGGGTGGTTGGTTTCTGCTGAGGGCACCAAGGGGGCTTCACAGTCTCTCTTCAGCTCTCCTTCTCCATGATTTTCTTCTCGAGGTGTGGCAAAGCTTCTGTCTTCCCCACGGCCACCCAGAGTGCAAAATATTGATGCAAATACTGTTTTCTCCTTAGCATAGCTTCAAACACATTTGGTATTAATTAATTACCCAACAAGAGGAGGAAGCCAGTGATATCAGATGAAGCATGGAGCTTTCCCTGACCAATAACAAAATCAATCCTTCCTCCTGTGTGTTGCAAAGTTTCATCAATTGGTTGTTTTGGGGTTTTTTTTCCCAAGGTATCAATATCACTCTCTATAAGCAGAATGAAGAGCCTCCTTTTCTGCTGGTGTCCAACAGTGTGTGGTTGACAGGGAGGAGTGAAGGGCTGGAAAGATTAGTGAGTGCACTGGAAAGCAAAGCAGTTGTGCAAAACTGCATATTGGGAGGGAAACAGAGAGCTTCTCACTTTTTCCCTAGCAAGAAACACCTAATTTTCTAATAAAGGAATAAAGCACGTATAATGTTTGCCAGAAGTGTTGTTCAAGAAGGGCAGGTGATGAGGAAAAAGGAGAGAGTTCACAGGCTATCTTGAAGGAAAATGCTGTTTCCGAACTCTAGGAAGATTATGAAACAATCTGCTCAATGTCTCTGATTAGAGATAAAGGAAGAGAGAAATCAAACAAAGCCATAAGCAGTCTCATGGCAGAGTTTATTGAAGATCAACTAATGAAAAAAGGCAATTGAGGAAGAGTTTTTTTAAAAGAATAAAGGGGTAATGCAATGAAGAAGTGCTGGTGGACCTAAAGGAAAATTATACACCAAGGTCAAGGACCTTCAATGAGAATTTTAAAGTGAGAAGGCAAAGAAAAAAGGAGATGAGGAAAGAATTTAAGATTTTGACTACTGCTCACTCTTGCCCTTAGGGTCTTTGGGAAATTCATGGTTCTCTGAAAGTGTTACCTTCTCCCTTTTCACACTAGCATCAAGTTCTGAATGATCAGATAACACGGACAGGTTTCTGTGGGCATCTTTCTTCTTGTAAAACACTTAATGTATTCTGCACAAGCAACATGACCATAGACCTAAATTCTCAATATGGATCTGCAGCATAATTCTGGGGAAGGAGTGATGCCTGTCCTTACTTACAGGACATTTGGAAAGGGAGCAACTGAGCACTGGTCTCCTCTAAATGGTCTTGATAGGCAGCATGAAGAGTCACTACTGCTTATTAATTTATTGCTGTATTTTACCCTGAATACTTCCCAAAGGCGTGATACCAAAGGCTTTCAACTTAAAAATCACCTTATGGAGGTGGTATGATGCTCACAGCATCCCCATCCAGCAAAGAAATAATTCCTGTGCTTAAAAGGATGAAACAGAGGAAACTACTTCAATAATTTGTATCTGGCAAATTTTTATAAGCCTTAGAGGTGAGACCCCTTTGTTCATGGGAGAAATGAGGTGTAAACTCAGTGTTCATGTGCCCTCTGAACGTCTGAGCTTCATCACCCCTGGGACGCCGGGGTGGTTGTTGCTGCAAAAGTGCATAAGGAAATGATCAGAGAGGGTAGGATGTGGTTAAAGCCTCAGTTTGCAAACTGGAGCTAATGTGAGGGAAGCATATTACACCTCCCATCCATTATGGCCTCAAGCAATCACCTCCCACTAAGACGAAGGAGCAGCAGAGAAGGGACTGAGACTTCCTGTGTCCCAGTAGCTCCTGGAGCTGTTCCTGTTAATATTCAGTTATGTGCTGCCCTGGACTTAAGAGTGCTGAACTCACTCTAGCCCTGAGGCTCAGCTGCGAGAAACACAGCTGCAGGAGGCCAAGCCACAGAGAGAAATAAGCCCCAAAATAGTGTTATCACACCTCCAGCCACCTGTGCAGAACCAGCGTGTAGGAGGAACCATGCTGATGACCCCCTGCCTTCTCCATCTCTTTTCTCCAGGCTGAATGGCTTTGGGGAATAGGTAATATGTAGGAGCTGGTTATTCTGTGAGCTGTGGACAGGGTCATCTGACTCTTTCCCCCACTGCTTTTTATCCTGGATGTGTTGTTTGACCATACACTGCTCTGAGTGAACTTCCTCTCCATCTCACACCTTGCAGCTTCTGCTATGGCTTTTCCTTCATCTCACCCCTCGACCCTGAATGCTTCCATCCCTGTTGACCCATCTGCCTTCTGATAAAACCTTTCCACTTCCAGTTCATGGTATTAACTTGACATTTGCAAAAGGTCACCGTGTTTGCACTGCCTGAGAGTTATATTGCTCACTCTTTTGTCTTTTTGCTTTGCAAGCCCTTCAAGGCAGAGGTTATCTCTTAGGGTAGAACTATATAGTGTCCAAGAAAACGAGGCCACTGATCTCAGTTGGTGCCTAGCAGCTGTAACAGAGAAGCTCCTTGATAGAGAGGCTTTCTCCAAATTTATAGGTTAATCATCAAAGGTTAATGAATCTTAACTTATAAGTCTTCCTTCCAGAAGAGTTCTATAAGCAGCTTCTCATGGTAGAACAACTAATGCCTTAGTTTCAAAGAGTACCAGTACCAGATCTCTCCTATATTTCCAGTTTGTATGGTATTGCTGGAGCATATGCCACTTCTGACTGCTGCAGGAACAAATATGGGACATCAGGGAGGTGGCACACAATACATATTTTGTGGATCCAGTTTATGCATATGAAGAGATGTCTTTTTTTAGCTTGCAGTTTGTCACGCTGAAACTGTTGCACCAAACTAATTGCAATTGAGATGAGGATGTTCTGTGGAGCATCAGGAAAATCATCCTGCAGTGGGTGGTCCAGGCAAGGTGCAGCTGGTAGAGAAAGAACATGCAAGACGAGCCTTTGCTCTGAGGTGAGAATTGGTCTGATCCTGTCCTCCAGTCCTGGACCCATCATCTCTGTGTTTGCCTCCCAGCACATGTTGAGGCAGAGGTGCAGGGCTTGAGCTCTCCCATGACACAGTCTTGGTTAGGCAGTTGGGAGGGCTCCAGCCTAGGCAGGAACTCAAAATGTGTTTCCTTTCTCTCCATGAGAAGATAGCCCAGGCTTAGCTCTTCCCAAGCATCACCCAGCTCTGAGCCTACACCAGAAAAGAGGATTGAGAGAGCAGGGTTGTAGGACTCAGCAGGCTGTTGTTGAGACAGCTCTCTACTTGGGAGTGGAGGCATCTCAGCAGCCACACACCTTCTGACCGTGTCTACAAGAGATACAGATGGAGGAGCTTTGCCTGTAGCTTTAGTGCCAAGACTAACAGCACTAGCCTGACAAGCTGTGCTAGCTTTACGAACAGCCCGACCTGCTGTAGTTTGCTTTGGGAGTGATACAAAAGCTAGATTGTTTCCTAAAATTACATAGAGGCATTTGCAGGTGTTAACTTTGTGTTTTCGTGTGCTGATACTCCTTAAACTCCTCTCCTGCTTTGCCTGAAAAACAACCTGTTCCCTGAAGCATCCTGGTTCCTCTCCTTTTCCAGGATATCCCATGGTACAGTGAAACTGTACCAGGCAGGATACATCAGCACTGTGGCCTGATGTAGCTCCATATAGATTAATTAACTGGTACGTATAGGTTGAGTGGCCAGAAGGTGGCTGCCAGCCCTTATGCATTATGACTGAATTCTGCCATTCTGCTGTGCTACATTCTAATTCAGTTTCTGATCTGGGTCTCTCCCTGCTGCCCGAGTGGTGGTTTTCATGCAATTTGCAGGAATATGACTGTCTTTGAAATATCTGTTTTCTCCCAGATTCATCTGAAATTCATTAATGGGTTCGGAAGCTTTTGGGAGAGGGGGATGTACACATACATGAACAGAAAAGCAGCACAGCAGAACCTTTATTTCCTTAGGGAGGCAGCCTAAAGAAATATAACCATTTATTCTCATCTGTTGCTGGGCTTACAACCCACACAAATAACAGGGAAAAGCAAGCAAGCAGCCGACTGCAGAATAGGAACAGGGAAAATGACTCAGCAAGCTTGGCACCAATCTGGAGAAAATGCAGGTACATTATAACCTTGCTTGAGCATCAGTCTTGTCCATGACATGACGTAGAAACAGCAGCTAGTGTAGGTATTTACATCTGATGGAAACATTCCTCTGATAAATGATTTAGCTCTGCTAAATAGTTATATACAGGAGCACAGCGGGTGAGTGACTCCCTTTATATTTGCCAGCAAGAGAATGAAAAAGCTCAATGAAAACCTCTCATTGCTTTTAAAATATCCTTTTTTATTCTATTATCAGTTGATAAATAGCTGCAGAATTATAGTTTCATGTTTTGTAATTTTTCCTAAGATCAGTGTTTCCTGCTACATCACCTTAGAAACTCCATCAACAAACACTCTGCTCTACACGTAAACAAAGCTTTATTTCACCCTATTTTTTGACAGCAGCCAGTGTTTTATAAACCAGAACATTTCAGGTTCTCTGGGTTATTTGCCTCAATTTCACAATTTGGTATTGGTTTTGAGGGTCTGTCAGTATTGTTTATACCTGGATCAGTTTGAATAGTAATGCTTTCATGTGAGTGGCAAAGAATATATATTTCTGCAAATTGCTTTCTGGAATCAGGCTTTCTCTGTTCTGTCCAGAGGCTAAATGAAACTGCACTTTCTAAGACATGGGAACTAAATAGTGAAATGAATTAGAAAGAGAAGTGAAAAGAGAAGATTCAGTTTCAGTGACAAAAATGAACACAAAAAAGATGCAAAGACAACATTGACAAGTAAGCAGGACCATCTCCAAAGTTCAAACTCTAATAAATCTCAAGAGCCTTATCTAACAGAGGAATTGAAGAACTCTGCTGAGCTCTTTAACCATTTTCCCATGGAACAGCATCGGATCTTGTCCCGACCCCATGATAAAATTATTTTTTTCATAATGGAAAAATAGGATTGGAGCCCTATAAATATTTTTTTTTCTTGCTTTCAAAAGATAAGCATTTCCCAGGTAGCTGCTGTGAAAACACAAATTAATGCAACAGCACATGGGGGATTTTATTTGGCAGTTTTAAAAACCTGCACAGGCACCCCAGCTATCAAGCCTGGTCTGACCTGCCACAACACAACGACAGGGTCCATCAGCTAGGGATAAAATTTAAGGCAGATATTAAAGCCTATCACATGGTGAATGATTTTTTTTTTCAGTGGCATGCTTCAAATCCTGCTCATGCACATGCATACACACCTGTATGTGCACAATTGTGTTTATTCAAACCTTTTTCATTCACAGGCATACATAGCCTCAGGCTTCTTCAGGCCTTTCCAAGGAACATAAACCTGGGAGGCAGGAGAGGGAGACATCTTCAAACCTCACATTTTTGAAAGTAAGTTTCTGAAGGAAACAGGCTCAAGTGGAAGGAGTCAAGATGGTAAAGATTTTATAACTAACAACATTTTCAAGAGAAAGAAGAATCCCTGATCTTTCTTAATGCAAGATTTAATTGCAAGAATTTAAAGAAAATTTGGGGAAAAAACACCCTTTTTACAGAAATGCGTAATTTTGCTTTTCTGCCCGGCTCTAACCTAAAGCCTTTTTGCCTGGGAAAATGAAATGAAGCTGTGTGATGACGTGCTGTCACTGCTGCTGCCACCACTCTGCCTCTTGCAAATCTCCCAACATCGTGCACTGAGCTCCCTGTCAGAGCCTGGTAAGGCAGTGATGCCTTCTCCTTCCAGCCTAAATCCTGCACCAGATAAAGTTACCCTTCAGCTTTGTAAAACACAGCTTGGGTTTGCAGCAAGCTGCTCTGCCTGAGGTGCTGTTTCCAAGGGTCGACGTGGTTGGGTAACTCTCTTCCCATGACACAGCAGAACAGCAGAAGCAGCAGCAGCGTAAAACAGATCAGTTCTGGCAGTACTCCTAGAAGACTACTTTATATCCCAGCTCCAGTCTCTTTCTCCTTTAAGGGTGATCAGAAAAAGGGAATATGGAATAAAAAGAGGCTTGGTGAGGTAGGGAAAGAAGCCCCAGGGAGATGGAAAGTGAGGCACACTGGAGCTGGACCCCACGGCAGTGGGACAAACTGGATAAAATGGCAGAAAGGAACCCAGAGGTAGAAATTCCTCCCATTACTGGATGGGAGAGGACAGATAAAGATGAGGTGTAAGGTGGATAGAGGGAATATTCTGAGAAGAAGAAAGGAAAGGAGGATGAACTGTTCCTCAGTCAGTTAACTCCTTTAGGATTAAATCATAAAAAATATTTACAAAAGTCTTGAAAATTTTGAAAAATAATAGCAGAGGTATTTGAAACACCGATCTATTACATATGCAGCTCATTGCACGGGCACTTGGAAATTATTGGGGTGGAGGACAGGTGCTTCCAACTTCCAAAGCATTAATGGGAGAGCACAGGGAGCTGCTGTCATGGCCAGGATCAGGCCTGTGCTGTTTGACCGGACAGCTCCAGTCCCCTTTTGTGGCTGATGGGACACAGAACAGGCATCAGCATCAATCCCACAGATGGGAAATGGGTTGTTTATATGATTCCTTTCAAGAAAATGTGATGGGGCACTTAAGAAATGAAAATCCAAACTTCAAATTCATTGCAACTGTGGGTAATGCCTTCACCCGCCCAGGGGCTGTGATTTCCAGAGGAAGCTCTAAGGAAGGATAAAATGCAGCTCGTTTTTCCTCCTTCCACTTTTAACAGCAAATTCATCCCCTTTCAAAGGTTAGCCCCTTAGACCTTGAACCTGACTGCTGTAATGCCACCGGTTCTGACACAGAATTTTGGGGAGCTCCCACGGGAACTGCATCCCTCCTTCCCTGGAGAAAACCCCGAGAGCCACCTATGCAGGGGGCCAGAGAGGTTCGGTGATGGGACCACGGAGCCAAGTGGGCTTTTAGCTCCTTCATCCCAAGTCCTGGGGGCAGGAGGAGAGCTGGGAAAAAGCAAACCTACTTCAGCACCGCAGGCAGAACAGCAGCCCGGGGAACGCACGTTGCCTGCCCGGCCTGCCCGCACCCCCGACCGCAGGAGAAAGGGGACGGCATCGGGGTCTTCCCAAAGCAAGGAAAATGTTTTCCTCTCCCCTTTGCTCGTCTCTAAGGGGCGGCTGTTCGCACACGCGGCTTGTGTTGTGGCACTGGGAAGCGTCCAGCCCTAGAAACGACTCCTTCCAGCGCCTCGGTATTACAACCAGCCGTAGAGGTGGGACAGGGTTGGACCGATCAATCATTTCCCTGCCAGCTGGCGGAGTTTTTAAAAACACCTTCGCGACCACCGCATCAACCCCGCAACAGACGCACCGGCGGCGTCGTAACATCTCCAGCCTCCTCAGACTGACACGAATAAGTTTTAGGGGGTTTTTTTTGTTTGTTTTGGTTCGGTGGTTTGTTTTGTTTTNCCCCCCCCTCTCTCAGCGGAGTTTCTGAGAGGGAGCGGGGTCTGGGTGCCCTCCCTCCCTGTCTGTCTGTTTGTGGTGGTTCTGAAGCCCTTCTGCCCCCCAAAGAGAGGGGGATTTGCCCACCCTGCCGCGGAAAGGAGCGGCTGTTGGGGCCCTGCCTCGTTAAACCTCCTGTGAGGGGCTTTGACTGGTGGCCGAGCCTCGGCTGGCTCTGTAGCCTCCTGAGAGGGACGTTTTTCTCCGCGTGAGATGTTGATGCCCAGTGATTTTATTTTTCTACTTTTTTTTTTTTTTTCTATTATTGTTATTCTTAATTTTCTCCCTTCGTGACATCCTCCATAAGCCACAGCACTTAATGTCTCCGAGTCTGCTTAGCCCGGCGTTGTTGAGGCGTGCTGCTTTATGGAGGTAGCAAGCACAGGGGAACACGGTGAGGATCGTGTTTAGCTAACAGTCTCCTGAAGCCTTGAGCCTATTTATAGGTAGGTTGGGCAGTCTTTAGCATGAAGGACTTGGGCCGCGTTCGAATTTGTGGAAACGTGAGGTCTCTTGGATGGTGCTGTTTGGTTTTTGATAGTTCTTTCCTTCTGGAAATAGGATTTCATGGAAAACTCTGCCAGTGTGGTTATTAATAGGCTGTATGGAGACCAGTCTGTTTGGAGTTGAGGAGCATAATGCCATTTTAACATAACTTCTTAGATAGCAGAATAGTCGGAGGATACTCAGTTCTAGATCAGTGGCTTCCAGCTTGGAGGCAGTGGACCTCGTCCATTTGCAAACAATATACCCAGGGTCAGCAGGAAGCAACTGGGGAAAAGGCATGTTTTCTGCAGGCTTATGTTCGTTGTACAGATTTTTGCACCTCCAGAGATGCTAGGGCTGACAAGCTGAAAAACGGGAGATGGCTGTTCTAGATCACTAGGATATTTTGGTTTAGAGCAAGTGGAGGAGGCATGGAAAAGCAGACTATCTGTGGTTTATTCTCTATGTTCCTATTGTACCGTTTAAAAATTAAAAATTCAGTGTATCTTTAAGAATTACATAACCATTAATAACATCGTGACTCCCCAGTAGCTTTAAAGAGTTAAATAACAGCAGATGAACGAGAATAGGTCAGGAAGAGGAGAGATCGTTTTATAACTGAGGGTGAGGACTGTGCAAATGTATTTAAAATTGCTCTGGCGTTGCACTAGAAAAGTGTCTACTGTTGGTAGTAGGATTTTAATGCCCTATAAATGCAGAGCATGAGAGGGAGGATGAAAAGATAAGGTTTGCAGTTTTATGCCAGTCTAGTCCAGTAAATGGATCAGTGATGGTTATGGTGCTTCATGTGCTTTCACTTCTGTTCCCTCGTAACTCTGTCAGTACAATTTTTTGTGTCTGAAATTACGAGAGTGTCCATATAGTCCCTGGTGTTGATAAGGAGGGACTATGGCTTTAAAGTAACAAGAAGGGTGATGAATCTGAAAAGAGTGAGGGCCACTGTAATGGTGAAAGGGCTGGGATGGTGATCAGCCGGATTTGGCACATGCTGCAGAGAGCTGACGTTTTGTTTTGGTTGCTGGAACCATTGGAAATGGTGTTACTTACAGGTATATGTTTATTCAACACATGTAGCTCTCTACCTACCTGCCTATCTTTGTGTTTCGGGAGGGGTAAAGAAATTGTCTTTAAATAGGAATTTAATAGGGAGTAGCTGGTTTGTTTGAGATCCGAGCAGGGCTACTGGGAGGTGTACAGCAGCAGCGTGTGCCACCATCTCTGATTTTTGAATGTACGTGGAAATGCTGGTGGAATTGATGCACCAGGAAATTGCTTTCTCTATTTTTGTTGGCGAGATGCAGTTAACGTAAAAGGAGCCCTTTGGATCTCATATCCCATTTCTCTTTAATATAACTAAGATCGTTTATCTTCTGAGATGGCTAGAGGAAAAAAAAATACTTAATTTTGTAACTTAGTTCACCTTCTCTTCAATTGCTGTCAGCTCATGACGAGGCACAATGTGTGCTGTACACGGTGTTCTACAGGACTGTTTTGGTGATGAATACAATGTATATGAAAAAAGGGCAATGAAAAAATAGGTATTGTGCCAGTTCTTTCCACTTTTTATATAAACAATACTGATTTATCTCTTAAAGAGGTATTAAAAAGTTTTATTGTAGGGTATAATGCCTTGCTAAATTTCAGTGGCAAAAAGGTCACTGTTTTACTCTTTGTAAGTAATTAAAAAGTGTCCTAAAAGGAAATACCTAAACCTGTGTTCATACTGGTTTTTCTATAGGAAGTAGTGAAAACTTTTTTCCTCTTTTTTAATAAAAAGGGAAATTGTGAACTTACTAAAAAAAAAACAAAACTGTTTGGTTATGCCAAGTAGCCTATTACGTGGTTAAAATTAAGAGGATCTTTTTTATACAGGCTGGATTTTTTTTTTTTCAGTTGCTGTAATCATGTGCTTACTATGTTTCTGTCATTTAAAATGAAAAGAGAGTGTCATGGTTTTTGTGCTGTCACGTATGTAGCTGACTAGCTGTAGTGGATTGTGCCGTATCTGCCAACTGTTTTTCTGTAAACATCTTGGTTCTGGAAATATTTGTAGTACCAGAACAAGTTCAAAAATACTGCAGCATAAAGGGTAAGAGTACTTGCAATCATGATTGCTGAAACGTAAAGTAAAAAATATAAAGTAAAAAAACCCAAACCAATAATCTTTCCCAGCAGTTCTTGCAAGCCAGTTTGATGATTATTTTGGATCCCAGCTCACAGCTTTCTGAATGACTGGAGATGGAATTAATGGGGCTGCAATTGTTTGTCACAAATTTAAGCATAAACAGTAGTTTTCTTTTTGGCTTAGATTTTGTGAAAATGCAGGCTAAAATCCGCCATCGTTTTTCAGCCTGTCAGGATGCTGCACCTCAGCCAGCAGACGTAGCATTGTTGTCTAACAGCAAGGCTGGAAAGGGGAGTTGTTTGTTCGGAGTTTTACCAAGGTCAGAGATTTCATCCTTCTGTATATTCTTGATTTGGACACCTAACACATGCAGAAGGTTCTAATTAATGGGAAAGCATTAATTTTCATGAACTATCTTGAGCTCCAGAAGGAATGTGTCAAAATGTCCCCAGTATTGTGCTTTTGAGTTTGGAGATCTCTGGAAGATTGATACCTGTATAGCAAAAACATTTATTTTAGTAATAAACTGTCAAGCTGAAAATGTTTTGTAAGTTTCTTGTATAAAGTGATGTATTTGGCAGGAGAATAAAAAAGTGATGTTTTTTATAATACACTTGTTTTAAATAGCTTTAATCAATACAGACACTGAAGTTCGGCTGTTGGCAGTGGTTTTGTTTATGTATGCTGTAGTCTGGATGTGGGAGATTTTGTGGAGGAGGGGAGATGGTACTGCTGTCAAACTGGGTTTCCCAGTAAGCTGAATTTCATTGTGCTGTTACCTGAGAACTATTTTTTCATTATTATTACTATGTGATGAAGCGTTAAAGGGGCATTGCTTACTGTCAGGGTTTTTTTTGTTTGTTTCTTTTGTTTTTAATTCTTGCTAGACTAGAAAGTCATTACTAAACCATAAACAAAATAAATTGAGAAACAAACCTTAAAATTTTTAAGTCATGGTTTAAGGAATTCTGTGAACTTAAGTTGTGTTTGAGTAGTTCCTGTTGAAGAACTTAAGCTGTGCAATTTTGTAGAAAGTAGGCAGAGCTGATACATGCAGAGATGCTAAAGCAGTCATAATATTTTCCTGTCTCATATTCCAAATTTTTACTCTCTTGCAACCAAACCCATGATGTGCTTGCATGTAAAGGATGCTGCACGGTAGTCTCATCTTCACAGAAAACTTGTGAAGTCAGCGTGCTAGTAATACCGAGACTCATTTTTTTTTTAATTTCCTTTGTGTCATCTCACAAATGGTCGGACACAGCAGTTAGTTCCCTGGGTGGGCAGATGGGGTGAGGTGAGCAGAATGGGGAGAAGGAAACCTGGTAAACATTGTGCTCTGCTATTACAAAATTTCGGTATTTTTGACACACACACCCACGCCCATTTGCATACAGGAACATGCTGATTTGCCTGTATGCTACATCAAAATGTAGCAGTTCGAGTGCAGCTACTGTGGTGATGAATCTGAAATATTCCTTATTTTTTTGTAGTACTTACGCAGCTTGAGTTGAGTGTTGTCTGCATAATTTCTTCGAATAGTCTGGGTCTCTGGAAAATATACCCTGAATCTGGGCTAGTTCTTTTTTATCTGTCTTGTTGTCGGAAATAATTTTGATAGCATATATGTTTTCAGAAAATAAAGATGACTTCTGTATTTATTTAGTAACACTGTGTATGGAACTACCACAAAATGTGCTAATTTGAAGAATTATATATAATACATAATTTTAGCATAACTCTAGTAACTACTGTAGGAGCTTCTGTAAAAATAGAGTTGTGAAATGTAGGCAGATACAATGTGCAGAGGAAATAAGGTAGATTTTACTTGGTATTCAAATTTTAGCCTTCAAAGTGAAACAACAAGAATTGTCAGGGTTTTGTCTTTTTTACTATTTTTATTTAACTCTGCAAAGAAAGGTGTTTGAAGTGGCCGGATACTGGGTGGTTGGTGGCAGTTCATCCAGAAGAAGTGTTTGAAGCTGACCTTACCCCATGTTTGATTATTGGAATTTAGGAGATTTGTTGCTCCCCAGCTAGTGTAAGCAGCTGTGAAATGTTCTGGGAAATCTCCTGGGAGGGAGAACATGCATCTAACCACAGTGTTTACTTGTAGCAGGAGGAGAAATGGGAGGTTTCTGGATATTGTCTGGATTTCTTTTGTAAACTGAAAGCACTGTGGAGGTTTTTAACAAGGCGTGGATGCTGTATCACTGTGAGTTCTGCAGTTTGGCATCTTCAGTGTCTGTCCCTCAGTCCCTTCCTGCCTCCTCCCTGCTTCCTCCCCCACCCCCCCCAACTTTTTTTTTTTTTTTTTTCGGTAGCATAACTTCCAGTGTTAATGTTAACATTGGCTATATTGTCTGTCATTCTCAGGTGATCTTTATTTTATAATTTTCTTTGACTTTGTGTCAGCATTCCAGGGTGCTGGAGCAATCAAGATGAGGCTTTATCCTAAGTACTCTTTTATCTTTTGATAGAGAACAGGATTCCACAACTGATTTTTTTATTATTTTATTTATTTATTTTAAATTTTTTTTTTAAATTTTTTTCCTGTTAAGATGTGCATGTAGAAGAAGCGCCTGGAAGAAAAGCCTAAACGGAGCAGCAGTGTTAAAATCCGTCAGTATTCAGTACTGCTTGCCTTCTGAGGCAGATGTGGGTGATGTTTCGATGGCAAGAAATGTGACGCTGGTTGCCAAGAGGCGTTGGAGCGCAGCGCGGGGATGTGCGAGTGCCGTTGCCCTCTGCCGGGGGAAGTCCGCAGCACCGCGCTGTGCGGTGGGCCTGGGCTGCCAGAGCTGCCAGGAATTGCTGTGTGGGCTCTTGGATGGAGCTCCCTTCCTCACTTGTCACTCCAGCTTCCTTGTCAGCTCAAGTTCAAAGATACCGTCTTGCTTCTGGAGCTGTAGCAGTGGCTCTTACTCAAGCTAGAGTGGCTGATTCCTCCCTCTCTTTTCCTTATCTGTGTCCGTGGGCATCTGTTCAGTGAAGCCTGTAGTTGTATCAGCAGAAAGCCAAATGGTGGATCCAGCATGAAGGGACCTGCTGCTTCTCCAAAGATTATTGTCCTGGAACCACAACTAATTCTAGTAGTTTTTGACGGGTAATTGTGCACCCTTCTCATAAAAAAAAAAAAAAAAAAAAAGGAAACACAACAGCTTTCATCTTTGGATTGTGAGCCCTGACAGTTCTGGGTAACACAAAAATACCCATAGAACAACAGTGACCTAGAAATAAATATTTTGAATGTAAAAGGCAGTTAAATTTGAATAGTGCTTACAATACGGAACAGGAATAAGGTTGAACCAGCTCAGTTTATATGGTTTCACTAACAGCAAATGTATCTGCTGCTTTGATAAGCCTGTAGCACGGTACAACTATTTGGATATTTGATGGTGGGCTTTTTGGGGAGTGTGTGTGTGTTTTGGCTTCTTTTTGTGCCTTAGGAAAATGCCACCTTTTCAGTTTTCAAGGAATTGCAGTTTTCATGCATTCCTCGTGTTGAGGTTACAGGGAGTTAACAAGGGCAGAGCTCAGCCCTACAGCTGCACTGGGAACCTCTGTTCTCCTGGTCCTTGTTAGTGGGATTGCTGACATTCAGGAGGAAGTCCTTACTTGAAAATGGAGAGAAAAAAGTCAGAGATGGTGACTACAGAGAGGTAACTGTGAATTGAAGTGGGATTTGCTGAGTAAAGCTGAATAACTCAAAAGCATAATTACTTAGGTAATGAATGAGTGACACCTATACACAGCAAAAATTTGTACTTGAGACCAAAATTGTGTAATGCAGTGGGGAGAAAATACTGATAGAGATGTTTGAAAGGTTAACCCAGACCTGTAGCACTCTGATGGGGGAGAAGCACCTTGCAGAGCACTTTTAATTATAAAACAGCATGGAATGTACATTTTCCCTGGGTAGCCTGGATGGGAGGATCTCATCCTCCCTCCCTTACTGCAAGCAAACACACAGTTTGATTCCTGCAACAGTTTTCAGCATCCAAGTTGAAGCCCTCGTTGCTGGTTTCAAAAGGCTGTTATACTGTCTGATTTCACTGTTTTTTACAAATCTATTTTCAGTTCAGCCTAAATGTAATTCACAGACAGCTTACATTAATTTGCTGTGCAAATAGTGTCCTTTAGTGCAAATGCCTCTTTTCTCTCCACTGTGTCTTGCACATACTGCATCTGCACATAGCAGTTAAGTTCATTTATTGCACTTATTTTGTTCTAAACCAGCTGTTCTTATTTTTTTCCATGCCCTTCCCCCTTTTCAGGATGTATTGCATGTCCCTGTAGTTTAAAGACCACTGGTTTAAAAAATAAGCTGCTTGGTCTTTTCCTGTAAAGCAAACTTCGTGTTCCTGTGGGTAAAGTTACTTTTGAGAAGGTTTATGTAAGATTATTCTCCTAGTTTCTGGATCAGTAGATAAATACTATAATTAAAATCTGTTGTATCTAATGTTATCCTGGTCCTAGTCCCTGTAGGATATATCCAGTTTTATTTATCCATTTCCTTGATGTTTTCCTTTTAAATTACAAAGTACTCCTGTTACCATGACCAGGTTTAATTGTATTCCAGATGCCATGGGCTGATAAGGTAGTAATGTGTCTTCTGGCAGTTTATTACAGGATCAGTTACCATGAAAAAAATCATATTTACCTGAAGGATATGAGGTCCACTTCAGTGAACAGGTTTTATGCTATGCATACAATTATAATAAACAATTTATTTTTTTCTTACTCTGCTACTTGAGGAAAATCTTCTTGACTACATTAAAACTGGAACTGGCTCTGATGCTTTGGTAGCTCTGTCAGCATTAGTTGTTGTATACCTCTAATGTTACCATATAAACTGGTATCTCTTCTGACTTGCAAATTTTACCCAGGGTAAAGTATATTTTGCTTATTTAATTTTTGTATTTGATCTCTAAGTCTTTGCAAAGACCTTGACCAGTGTTGTTAGCTCTTTGTTTTCTTTTCAGTAATGTAAGCAGAAGTGCATAAAATGTTTGAAAAGGATTGCAGGGGTTTTTTCTCACTAAAGGATTTTTGCATTCATCCCATTCTTAAAGTGTTCCTTTATGGTTGTGCTTGCTATCAGTATCTGAACTAGATCTGTTCTTCAGTCTGCTGCTGCCTTGCAGGAACTAAAAACGGGTGAATAAGTCCATCCTTTTCCTGCAGGTGGCATTCATGACTCCTCTGTTTTCTTCGGTTGTTTTTCTGCCTTTGCTGCAGCAAAAGGAGACTTTGCGTATTTGCTGAATGCCAGGTCGTTGCTGTGGTTTGGTGGCTCTGGAAATTTCAAGAAAGAATTTAGAAGAGTAGCAATTGAAGCAAGGAGCAGCAGCAGTAGGTAGATCCTCCTCACAGACTCTGTCCCTCTGTGAGAGCTGGGCCTTACCTGGCATCCTGCTCTGTTAGTATCACAAAGTTTAGCTGCAGTCAGACTCACTGGAGATCACTGTTCAGTCATAATGCTTGTTTTCTGCTTTTCCTGCTGCTCCTTGCCACCAGATATTGAAACATGAAGATGATGGCAACATCCTTCTTAAAGTTTTCAGTAGTGCTTAATTTTGCAGCTGTATGTTGGGGGCTTTTTTTGTTTTTTTTTTCCTGTAGACCAGCCTCTGTAATGGCTTTACATCCCATGGGTTTAAGTTATGTTATTTTGCTGGCATCTTTACTGTGTGTACTGTGTGGATGGAGCTTCTTGGGATACTTGCTTTTCAGATTGACTTTGTTGCAATATCTCTTGCAGAATTGACTTTGGAATCTCATTTTCCCTGCTAGCGTTATTTTAGTTTACAACAGATGAAAATCACAAAGATGTATTTTTTTCAGCTAATCAATACTCAGCTGACCCCTCTACTTCTACATTCTGTGCCTCTCAAGGGTTCTGTTAGATAATATTTATATTAATAGTACATCTATTGCTGAATCCCTCCTGTGGTTTATAAGAGCATATTTCAGTATTACATTATGCTAACCAGCTTCACTGATAGCTCGAGATTCAAGTTGTTTGTATTTGCAGTTCTGCTCCTAAGCTCTCTTGTCTCCTGTGAGTGTTGTAAATAACAGAGTTTGGGACTGCAGAGAGGGACCCTGGGCAGCAGGTTCTGGGATTGCCCAGCACTGCAGGAGAGGGGAATAGGTCCAAAGATCTTCAGGTGCATCCACAGTCAAGTTGCCTTCCCTGGGGTATTACCTGTGATATGTTAACACAGAAGCACAGAAGTCTGGACTGGATAAGGTGATAAAATCAGTCTTTAAAGATCAGACAAATGACCAGCATGGGGAGACCAGAATAGAGGAGGTTCTGTTTCAGCAAAGCTTAATATTCCAAGTCAAACAAAAATGGTTCCTCTGTACATGAAAATGAAATTTGAACATATAATAGGATTTTTCTGTTTTTCATCTGGTTATCAGTAATTCCTGTTCCTAGCATATATTACTATGCACTTGAGCTAACTTAAGATGCCTATCAATTGAATTTTATAAGCTCTTGATTATATTACTGCTTCTTGGCTGGGGAAGATTGCAGTGTATCCACACAGGAAGGTGTCAGCTACATGAAAAGATAGCTGTACCTGGAGCTCTCACCTTTGCTAGACTGTCTTCCTACATTTTAGATTTCTGCTTGGATCTCCCAAAATCCTAATGATTGACAGGGCTTCCTGTTTATTTGCTCACTGCTTTTTCTTAAAAGTGCTGGTGTTTGACCTGATTGTGTAAATACTGAAGGGTTGATGCCTTTTCCTGAAAAAAACATTAAATTGATGGGAGACATTAACTTCAGAGATGTCAAGTGCCCGAAGCCCTTGTGCAGAAGTTAGTTAGAAAATAAAGCAGGAATCTTAAATATAGATTTCATGGAAAAATATGTCATTGTGCTACCCCTAGATCAGTGTGCTGGCAGGATAATTCTGGCTTTTGAAGAGCTTATCTTGAAATATGTTTAAAAATCTGTTCTTGTGTTTTACCATAAACTGATGTGGTCCAGCAGTCATCTGGCTCACATACTGGAAATATTTTGTTTTTCGTGTTACGTGACTCATTACCATGCATTTGTAACTATGGTTATTTTCTCTTAAAGGATTTGTTCTGCCCTTTAATTATCATGATTTGGTGTATGCAGGTTTGACCTATTAGCAGTCTAGAAATTCCTCCAGGACTGCTAGCTTCTAAATAAACCTTCTAGGCTGTGTGCCCATAAAATTACCAGTCATCTTATTCTGCATTAGACTAAATTAGGACTTCAGTGAGGTTATTTTGCCCTACTGCATGCGTGAATCTTGAAACTTACTGTAGGTGTCAAAGTGTTGCTTATAGCTGCTAGAGGTGGTCTGACTTGCTGTGGTGTGTTTTAGGCTGTTGAAATAACAAATGAACTGCCACAGCAGATGCTATTGCAGATAATGCAGACTCTACGTAGCTCAAAAAAGTCAGGAAGAATCATTGTTTATGCATGCTTCTTCTCATTAAGGTATATCATTAATAGGTAGTGATTGTTTCTCTTTGTGCATCATTAAGCAGGTTCTGCTTTCTGCAATAAGTTTCTTTGCAATTAGAAAATTAGAATATCTGGTTTTGCTGAGGAGAAGATGTAACCAGTGCTTTCTGAAGGATTGTGTTGCATTTTGGTCCATTGTTTTATTGCTGAAGGGGTCATTTTAGGCAGCAGAACTTCAGGTTGGCTCAGTTTTGTTCATGATTTCTTCAGTTTCTCCCCTTTATTTCCTGGTGTAAGATGACTTACTGATGGTGGTGTTTGTGATACTGCTGCACTGCTACTGGTGAATTCTAGTGAGAATGTTGAAGTGCAAATGGCTTATTAGGTTTCCCTGTCTTGTAACTTGGTAGGAAGCCCGATGTTGTGTAATTGCTATATAATTTGTACTTTTATCTCAGAACACGTTTTATTTTTAGAAGAAAGTTTCTAACTGTCAGAGCATCCAGGGTCTTGAAAGTCTTTGAATTGCCAGCCTAAACTTTTGAAGGCCCTTTCATACTCCCTTTAATAATAATAATTGAAGGTTTTGCCATCCATAGCTCTTTGCTCTTTTTTTTTTTCTCTCTCTAATGCTTTTATATAGCACATACTACCTCTTCAGTCACATACACAAACAAAACTTACAGTCTGTGTTGGCATTATTGATTTTTCCATTCTTCAGATCACCCTAAGCTGTGCCTACTCAGTAAATTTGGCTCAGATCTGAGCTGGATTTGCACCTTATTTTTCCTGCTGCCCACACTGTTAAAGCAGCATGGGACATTGTGTCCCTTAGCATCTCTTAATATCCTCCAGAATGTCTGAGATCTGGCGAGTTAGCTTACTGTGCTGGGCTTCCATGTGCAGTGCAGTTGGAATCGTTTATCAAAGCAGAAACATGGTTTAAAAAACTATTCTTAATCATCTTGCTGTTGTTAGTTGCTGCTCTGCAGCTGAGACTGCATGAAATGACTGCTTGATTCGTCCTCCATTTCCTGCCTCAGAAACTTCATGGTCCTGCCTTTCATTTTGGAACGGGTGCTGTTGTGTCATTTCCCAGTGTGGAGGCTGCGGGTGCTGCTTCTCTCAGCTTTGTTCAGCTGATTCCTGCAGTTGAAGAGTTTATCAGAGATCACTGATGGAGCAGAGAATAACAAAGCTGGAGCCTGGGCAGGCAGGCATCCATCGTTTCTGCGAGGCAGCAGGAACAAGCAACCACTTTTCTCTCATTTTATCTTACTCCTCTTTTGCTTTTTTCTTCTTATGGTTTAGTGTGAACCCTTTGGATGCCATCAGTGGTCGTGAAATTATAATTTTTGGTCTTAAGACCACTGCTACTGATCAGTCTTTTTTTTTTTTTTTCCCCTTTTTTCTTTTTGTATGCATGTGTGTGTTAAACTTGGTCTGCACCAGGTTCATGTATTCTGGCAAGCACTGACCTCAGCTGAAAGGTAGAGGTTGCCATCTGTTGCCATTTCTGCTGCCTAAAAGCACTCCTCTTTTCATGCTCAAGTCTGAATCATCCTTTCTTTAACAGGGCACACACAATAGCTAGATGGATTTTCCAGACAGCCATAAATGGGGCTTGCAATTACTTTATTTCACAGATATGTTACTCTGATGACCCATGGTCTCTTTGTAGTGGGCTAGGCTTTTTTCTCTTTTGTAGTTTCCAAATTGAGGAGTTGTTTACCTGGTGGGAATATGTATTACACTCAGGTATACAGCTGCATCTTCTGCTGTTGAAATTCATCCCCTTTGTATTATTATTCAGGTCTCTGAGATTACTCAGTTCTTAGGAGGTCTTAGTTCAGTCGATGTATTGAACAAGTACTGGATTTTTGTGTGTTCTCTTTTACCAAGATTAAAACATGTTTCAGAATATATTGGTGGGTTTAGAAAAAGCAGATGGTGGGGTTTGGTTCTTCTGGAGGCATTTCAGTTCACTTGGAGCTAGTGAATTCAGTGAAGTAAAGCAGATAGAGAACTTGCAATTGGAGCATAGAGAAACATGAGAATTTCTTTGAGTGAGAGGTGTAAGAGCTGATGTAAGAGTGGTTACCTTATTTTATTATCTGGGTAGAAACAGTGAGGGCTGAAGATCCTAATGTTTGGATAAGTAAATTAAGGAAGAAACAACTTAGAGAATGGAGAAAGGACTGAGCCCATATTAAAAGATAAGAAGATAAATAGAACCTGCAGGCCACGTTAAGGCATGTCAAACAATGAGAGGAACTATAAAATAATTCCTCAGTCATTCAAATAAGAAAATGTAATGGGGAAGCAGAGCTGTCTTTGCAGTTGATAACATTTAGTATTTGGTTGAGTCCTTAGCAAGGACCTGGGGGAAAGGCAGAATGATTGCTAGATAAGACTGTTTAGAAACTGAAGCAGATGTAAAAGTGAATGAAGCTGAAGCAATGGAAGTCCATGTCAACTGATAAGCTCCAAAAATATTTGGACAGATATGCACTTCTACTATGGCTTGAGTAAACTTCTGAAATAGTAGAAGAGAGTGAGACATAGAGTACATGATAAGGAAAATAAAATATATTTAGGTTATCAAACGTAAGTTGTGCTGGAGTAACCTGAAACCTTCACTGCTAAATCCTGCTTTTTCAGAAGTCAGTATTTGCTCAGTCTTTGGTAAGATACTTGACTGGAGCCTACAGAGAAACCCTTACTTAAGCTGTACAAGCAAATTGGATTTTTAAAAAGAGTTGGTGATGGTGGTGACCAGGTGGGCAAGAAATAGTCATGAGCACCTTGGGAAATGGAAGGAAAGGGGTGGGTACAGCTGTTAGAGAACACAACGTTTTTTGATTATTGGCTTAGGTGTGAAGGGTAGCTCTTATGTCTGTCATTAGGGTGTTGCTCAATAAACTTAACAGTCAAAGGATATTAAAAACCTCTCCAAATCATTGAAGGATTGTGATATTACAGAGATTTTATGATGCTTCAGTGCTTGGAATGGCTTTTTCCTTTCATCAATTGGAAAGCATTGAGTTAATAATTAAAATGTGAATTCTATAAGAGAGTGGTAGCAAGAAATGTTGCTCTCTTTCATTTTGTAATTCTGTGGTATTTATAAGAGGCTGTGAGGTCACTGGCTTTTCCGGTATGAGCAACTTCCTGAAAACCTTGTTTTACATGGTAAAGCTAAAAATGTATTTCTTAGAAAAACTCAGCTGTGTTTTGTTTTCTTTTCTCTTGTTTGGGACTGTCCACCTGACTTTTGTTTCTGCTCCAAAGCTTCCATACCACTGCAGAATAGTGATGCCTTGGGATGGACAGTAATGCTGCAGAGGGCACAAGCTGGGTTGGAGGAGGTACCACAGAGAAATGTCTTTCACAAACCCCAGTGCAGTTGGTGGTAGCATGGAAACAACTTGAACAAACACAGTGAAATACAGAGAGTATTGACAGTCTCAAGCTTTAGTAAACTGTGAGTCACACATTAAAAAATGATCCAGTTCTGTTTAGAATAATGAGGTAAAACCAGCATCAGCAAAACTACTTTGTGTTGTTATTTTCCCATTGAGTTCTAAATCTGTAAACTGCAGTTAATTTCTTGCAGACCTTCTTAAAATTCATCTTTTTTTTTTTTAATACAGAGAGGTTTTATGCCATCAGTGGCTTCTAAACTCATAGCTTGCAGATGTATCCATCACATTTCTTAAGAAGTCAAGGATTTGGCACTGGAAAGAAAAAAGCATATTTATGGCAGTAAAAGTAAAGAAAAGAAGGAGCCCCACGTTATTACTCGTTTGATTAACATAGAGCATAGTTTTGGAATGCATAACATTATCATTCATAAGGTAAAAGAGATCATTTCAACCCAGAGGTATTCTTTAAAGTGTGGAAATGTAGCCATAATAGAGCAATATAAATCAATTAAGCTCTGGCAGGTCATATGTTTGTGGGAACCAGGAAAAATGAAGAGCAGGTCTGAAGGAAAAATTAGAATTCTGAGGTAGTTTAAAAGAATTTTGTCTGGTGGGGTTTTTGTTTTGTTTTGCTTTTTCAAACAAAGTTGGATGAACTGAAATAACTAAAAAGTGCATGTACTTTTAAAATGACAGTGTCATCCTAAAGATGATGTTTTTGCGTTGAGTATTTCTGAGTTTTTGGTCTTTTTTTTTTCTTTTATATCAATAGATTTAAAGACTAGCCAAGGCTAGTATCTAGGCTATCAGAGTAAAGACTAGCTGAGAAGTTCTGTAAAGGGAGTGTTGATTTATAAACTAAGTTTTGCAAACAGCGAAAATACAGTGCTTCTGCTGTGAAAATCAGTGTTTGAACTGATTTTTTTTTTTTGTTTTTGGTTTTTTTTGTTTTGTTTTGGTTTTTTTGTTTTTGTTTTTGTTTTTTTGGTTTTTTGGTTTTTTTTTTGTTTTTTTTGTTTTTTTTTTTTTCCCCCCGAAGGTCAAAGTTAAAGTTGAATATTTGGGGTTAATATCTATTTCAAATCAGTTTATTTTTTTTGATGATCATGGAAGATACACTGAAACTTCCTCAAGTAATTTGAGTAATTTTTACCACCATGTTCCAGAACTTGCAGGGTGTCTACAAAGAAGGTGGAGACTGCTTTTATGCAAGGAGTCACATGGATAAAATGCAGGGTAATGGGTACAAGTTATTACTGGGGAGATTCCAGTTGGACATGAAGAAAATGTTTGACAATGAGAACAATCAGCCATTGGAATAATCTCCCAGGGAAACCATGGATTTCCCAACATTGGACACTTTAAAGATTTTTCTGGACAGGGTGCTGGGCCATCTTGTCTGGACCATGCTTTGGCCAAGAAAGGTTGGACCAGATGATTCTCGAGGTCCCAGCCTGACACTCTCTGATTCTCAAGTTTACAAACAGTTATAACAGTGTGCTTTTGACCAGTCACCATGCTGGTTTGTAATAGCTATGAAGTCATTTTCTCTGTCTCCAGAAGGACATATGCTGCCTGTCAATCTATAGTTGGCAACGTTCCTGCCACAGGAGTTTTATTGGTAATTATCATTTTTCAATAGTTTATCTGTCATAACCCTTACGTGTGTCAAAGCTCTTCTGCCGATACAAATATAAGCTTGCAGAGTTTTAAAACTGCAGTTCAGACTTCAGCTGTGTGAGTTACTGCCTCTGAACAAAGAACAGGGGTTTTAAACTGAGTTGGGCTGCCTGTGTTCACTGTTCAGTTGTTATTTGTTTTCCTCATTTTTCTTGTCCATGTTTCAAACTTGTAGCCATGGACCCCACATCCTCATCAATGTGCCCTTATTTCTGGCACTTATTATTTAAAAATTTGCCTTCTCTTATGAATCTGAAAATAAAGGCTGTGTACTGTAGTTACTGGGAACTGTGGCTGTGTGCTTTTGTTTGGGATTAGGCTCTGACTTTACAGTAGTGGATTCATTTAATTTGTCTTTTATATATGAGGCAATAATGTACTTGTCCTGCCATCATATTGCTGTCACTTCATGATCACTGTGCCATTTTTGCTTTAACTGTGCTTTTGACCCATTAGTTCTTAAATACCAACAACTGATAGAAGTTACCACCTGACAGCATTGGCAGCTCTGGGACTTGAGTGGAAAAAACCCCTCAGACCTAAACATGATAGCACTTTTTGCTGTAATGCTTTACTGGCTGATGGTTGCAGTGCATGTCTGAGGATCTTGAGATAGTGAGTTACATTGAACACTGCAGTTCTGGAGCCTTAGAGGTCAGCAGGTAACTTATGGCACTGTGTTATACATACAGTAACTGCTCTCTGTATTTCCTTTTATTGTGGGCTATGGGGAGAATACAGTACGGTAGAATTTTGGGTATTAATTTAGACAGTATTTAAAGGGAGTACTTCTGAAAAGTTGTACTGATTGTCAGATCTGAGGTCCAGGTGGACTTTTGCTTCGGTTCAATATGGTAGAGCCTTTGAATATTTTTGCATTTTCCTGTAACCTGGTGGTGTTGTTCAGCTGAGATCATGTGGCAATGTCAAATTAAATCACTCTTTGCAAGTTCTCTGGCTAGTGCTTGCTCTGGTAGCTCAACAAGTAGAAAAAAAATCAGGTAAAGTTTTTCTGAAGGAGCATGAAGATGAAGATATGTGGTAGAAAAGGATTTTGATTAAATGGCCTAAAGCCTTTGGACTGCAGAGCAGTAGTGCAGCTGCTTTGTAGAAATGCCCTTGAAGTTGACAACTCTTAGGTAACTCACATTGAAAAAACACTGTGTTTACTCATGTTTAAATTATTCCTCTTTGGATGAAATTTTGGCACACAGACTTAGCTGCAAATTGTGCTGGAGTCTTGGTTTTCCTTCTTGCTTAAAACCTAAAATCTTGAAGTACTTTGCAAAAAGCTGTTTAACCTTTGTAGGCTCTTCTGAAACATTAAATTGCATTATTAGGTTTATGTTTGGTGTGCAGTAGTTCCTAGCTATCTTTATTACACCCTTACTATATTCCCTACTGAATGCCTACTGTAGAGTTTGTGGAGTTTTTATTTACACGACTAAAGGGAGCAGTGTGTGGCTTGACAGCTGTGATTTCCCTAAATAAAAGGAAGTAAATAAAGAGTTAACAGGAGCTTTTAACTGCACATCACTGCAGTTTCAGATAGTTATCACTAGGAGGACACATAGACCATGTTATTAAGGAACTAATTGTTTACCTTTTCCAATTAACCGGTTTGGTACTAGAAAACTGTGTTTAAAGGTTGACATACAAGAATGCGTTAAGATTTTTTCTAATTTAAAATTAAAAAAAGATGTGTAATGGCCTAAAAATGAGCAGGGTAATATTTGGAAGTCTCATGGTGATTGCTTTGTCAGTGAATCAGAACACTTATTCTCGAGAGTATATGCCAGCCAGTAATACATGATGTAGAGGCAGAAGTGATCCCCTTCTTATCATTTATTTTATAATTTTGTATTGAGGAATTCCTTGTACATTTTTTTCTAAAGTGTTAATTGTGGCTTCTGCTGGCCAAGACACTGTGGAAGATGGGGTCACTGGCTGGGATTTGACGTGACATTTGCTGTTAGCTTCATTCATGTTTATTCTGTTCCTGATCTTTTACAGTGTTTGCAAGTAGTTTTTCTTGTAATTGTCTATATGTGTTGATTTAAATTCTGATTTACAGTGTCTGTATTGGGTTGAGTAATATGGAAATGAGTCTAATCAATTTAAATAGTTTGGAGACTGCCCATGTTCCTGAGGCAAGCTGTTACCTAATAAAGATTTCAGAGTCTGACTCTTTCTATGTTGAATCATTATTGCTATCACATATTCAGACAAAGATTATAACTGAAGCATATGCTTTAAATAAAATGACAGGAGAATATGAAAAATAGTTTCAGATTTGAAGTTAGTGAAGGTTGCATGAAAATAACACCAGATGGAGAGAAAGAGAAACCAAGACACGGATTATTAATAAGTGTGATGTGTTTCTGTTGTATAGAATAGGATCTTAGAGGCTTCCAGTGTTCAGAATTCAGTGTGGGACTTCTGTGATAGCTTCTGTCTGGCATAGAAGTGAAAAGGCATCATCTGACTGTTCCAGGGAAATAATCCCTAAGACTAGAAAAAGAAGAACACAACCCAGTTTTAAGTGATTTTTGAAACCCTTACTAAAATTTTTTTCGCCTCAGTAGATCTGAGGAAGGATGGAGATAACTTAGTAAAATAATATTTGTGAAATTAATACAGTTTTACATCTTTAAGTTTATAAACTTATTCCCTGGGAGATGTTTTCCTCCATATTGAAGCTTGTTTCTATAGTTTCATTTTGTTAGGCAGAACAACAAACCACTGAATCTCCCTTTGATCAGACTTTCAGCCTGGAATTGTTGCATAGATGCTCTATTGATATTTCTGTGTTTAAACACTTGTTCACATTCCCCTCATCTGTGTTTAACACAGTTATAATTTTTCACACATTTTTGCTGGTACTCTGTTGCTTTCATCCTTACAGCTCAATTGGTTTTCTATTCTTCTTGCAGACTAGAGTTCCTGTCTACCTCTTTGTATTATCTCAATTCAGTGGCCTTTATTATTATTTTTCATGGGAATTAGTCTCTGCTTTAAAATAAATACCTGGTGTTCTGCATGAGGCCCTAACTGTTGAAAAACGAGGACCCGGCCTGGTTCCAGACTGCGTCAGTGGAGTATCTGTGCTGACTCTGAACAAGACTGGGCATTCTGCAGATCTTGGGCTTAACCCTCTGGATCACTTCATTCTTCATAATTTGAGTTGAATTACAAATACGTCACGACAACATTTTTCTGGAGTGTTGCTGCTAGGAGCTCTGCAGAGGTTTTTCTGTCTTTTGAAGACCTTTCCAGAAGTCCGAAATAGTACAAAGTACTTCAGGTTCTTTTATTGCTATATAAGTTTTCATGGCTGAGGCTTCCAGGTCTGTCTTCATATTTTTTTAAAAAGACCTTCTAATCACTCAGCCTAACAATAGCCTAAAATATTTTAAACAGTGATTGAATTATGAACAGAAACCCTGTATAATACTGCTTGAGGTGTCTTTACAGGTCTGCACTGTTTTGTGAGTGATCTAGTTAGAATTTTGAGGATAGATGGTAAAGATGAGACCCCCCTATTAAAACCCTTAGAAAAGATTAAGACCCTTTTTACTTCAGTGGGGAGAATAAGTTTTGTTGTTTTCCTTTTTTCCTCAGAAGTTGGATACAATGCTCTATACTGAGGAGTTGCACTGGACTAACAGAATGAGACAAATTGCTTTCAGAATGAATAAATGCTGAGGTGTAGCTCTTGTTCATACTAAAGTAGCTGGTGGTATTATCAGAGTATTAACATGGAGAGTGATTGGAGTATCACAGAGTGTCTGCAGTGTTTACAAAAGGCAATACTGTGTTGGTAGTGCAGTAAGTTTTTGATTATTCTGACTCTTTACATTATAAAATTGTTAGCTACATCATGCTGACTTATACACGTTTATTTGATTAGGTTTTTGCTTTACAATATATTTTTAACCTTTGACTGAAAGTCCTTTGGAAGTCATTCAAGGTATCACATTAAGATAATGATTCAGATTTTGGAAGAGTTACCAAAACGGATCAATACCGAGATTTTGTTTTGTGAGTAAAATCAAATTAAATAATGTCTCATAAGTTTAGCTGCAAGTCTCAGATTGACAGTTGGCATAGATCTGGAAGAACAATCAGGGCAGGGGAGAATGGAGGAAGGCAGGAGGTTAAAGCAGGCAACCACCTGATGGGCAGGCTCTTGAAAAGGAAGCAGTACAGATGGCAACACTACTGTGAGTATTAGTATTAGTAGTGTAGCTCACTAGGATGCTCTAAGCATTTACCACTAGGAGTGTAGTCATACGTGAAATCCTAATTTTTGAAGCATTTAGACTCCATTGTAGCAGATTTGCTAGACTTGCATTTTGCAGCCTATGAGGTGTTGCAAAGAGCAAATGAAGTATGAAGCAGCCTTCTTCCTTCAGCTTCAGAGCTGTGTAATATGAACTGGAGAAAAGCATTCTTGGTTGAAATGAGGTGTGGGCTGAGGAAGTTCTGGTGTGCTGATACAGAGGCTTGTTACATATCAGCTTTTCTCAGCTGGTTCCCCAAACTAAAATGCATCTCTAAAGTAGATGCAACTTTATTTCCAGAACATACTGAGGATGAAACATTCATTCTTCTCTATTAGAAGACTAAAAAAATATGGTAGGCTTTGTCTCTAAAAAGACAAGGATTTTTATGCTGTCATTTCAGTGAGCAGTCAGTTAGATTTAGTTAGATTTGGTACTCGTTTGCCCCAGTGTAGAACTACAGAAATCTGTCAGCACTGATGGAAAATGCTCTCTTTGCAGAAGTGTGTTACAGAAGTCATGGCAGAGATGAACAGAATTGGATCATGGTACTGGAGAGTGAAGCAAGATTTGATGTAGCTTCTTTCACTCTTACTGCCAGTTTCTTCTAATAAAACCCAAAAGTGAGAAACTGGTTCTGTGCAATTTAAGAAAATTTCTAAGAAATAGCCTTCATTATATATTTTCAAAGATTCTAAGAATAAAGCAGAAATTCTAAAATTGATTTTGAAATAATAACAAACACTCAGGTGTTTATTTCAACTTATTTCTAGAAGGAAAACTTCATACTGTTCTTCTCAGCAGTTGTTTTTTTTTTTTCCTCATACGTAACATTATTTCTCTTTTTTTCTGTTTTTAGCCTTTTTAACTAAAAAAGGTTGTTGTTGCTAATTGGATTTTCTGATTTTAAGTGCCACAAGCAGATATTGGGATCATGGATGAGTTTGGGAATGACAATTAAGTGTATGTTGTGTCTCTGTCAAGGTTAGAATACAGTCTTTTGCCTAGAATATAATACTTTGATTTGACCAAAAGTTACAACAGGAAAGCAGTTTTCACACCAAACACTGTCTGTGGTGTCTATTCATGTAAAAACTACTGAGAGCTGGAGGAAAGAAATGAAGTATTTTGCCATAGGACACAGGGTTGCCTGAATCAATCTGCTGTCCAGTTTTGATAGAAATCCAGGCTGCAGGAGTTGCAGAAAGCACCTTACGTTGCAGAAGAGTTGTTTTTCATTCTTACTTTTTAGATGTCTTAATGGGGAAGTGTTTGGTGTCAGTCATTGTTTTATTGAAGGTAGATAATTGAACCAACATGGGATTAAAGAAGGCTTTCCTGTCAATTCATGTGACCTGTTTTAACAGCTTTTAACCAAACAGTGGAAAAGTACACAAGTGTGTCTGCAGACATTTGGCAGTCCTGTCTCCAGAAGCCATTGCCAGGGCCTTCTTTTGTTACTGTTAATTTGCATTAGCTTGTATCAGTTTCTTGAATTTGATAACTATCTTGACATAATTCTCAATTTTAAATTGAAACAGAATGTGGCAGGAAGGAGAAGGAGAAAAAAGAAAAACTAGAGTACTTAACTCTGTATATTGTAAGTAGAATAGAACGCTTGTGAGGAACTAAATGGAATAAATGCATGTGTGGAAATGGGGGCTGGAGTGTTCAGGGCATGAAGGTTGGTAAAGTGTTCTTTCCAACAGAAACAATGCAAAATGATGTACGAGAGAGTTTTCAAACTCCATTTATTATCAGTTATCTCAGAGCTGTTGGCCACTAAGAGTGCAGCTTGCACAATGTGCTTCTAACCACAGTAATGATAAGTTTTAATGGAATTATGTCTCCGTGTTTCAAAAGATGTCTTGAAGTTGGCTTGCAAGGGGAAAGCAACTGACACAAATGTAGCTGAACAGGAAGGGAAGGATGTTATTCCTGGTATTGTTCAGGGTATTTTTCTTTTCTGCGGAATACTTGAGAAGCAGTTAAATCACTAACAGGAATGACAAGCTAGGAAGTGTTGAAGGGAGTGCAATGATCAGACTTGATAGTGCATACTTAAGAAGTCAAGGCCCTTGCTGACACCAGATCAAAGTCAGTGCAGTACATGTTAAAACAGCACTAGATCTTTTCTGTATCTTCATGTCTTAAATACTCACTAATAGATAATTTTCATATTTGCTTGGTTAAGAAAACTTTGGAGTTGATTTCTATTTGGGGCTTTTTTTAGTTGAAACCACTGCTTTGACTGGTTTGTTGGCTTTTTTTTCTTAACTATATCCTGAGTATAATCTGCCCAGGGAAGTTTGGCTGCCCCCTGCCTGGAATTGTTGAAGGCCAGGTTGGAATGAGGCCTTGAGCAACGTGGTCTGGTGGGAGATGTCCCTGCTCATGCAGAGGGTTGGAACTAAATGATCTTGCATGTCCCTTCCAACTCAAACCATTCTATGATGCGTGGTAGAATATTTACAGGAGTTGGATTAGGTGTTCTAATCTTGCCCATACTGTAATGTGGGTAAAGAGAGAGTCTAATTATAAGAAGAAAATACAAAAAGGTCAAAAATGAGTTTAGGAGGTTAAAGCTTTGGATTAGATTGTCCTAATATGTAATTCTGTATTTGTAAGACAGCCTTAAATTTTTCAGGATGCTTCAGGCTGAGCTCCCTCCCCCACCCATACTGTCGTGTGAGAGGTCACAGGTAGTTTGGTTTTGAACCCCTGACATCCTGCTACCCTGTGCAGTTTTGCATCTTGTGAGTCATGGAGCTTTCATGGATGTAAAGATTAAATGAGGGAAAGTGTGGTATAGTGCATGTAACAGAAATAGATCTCTTCTACCTGCATTTCATTACTTTTCTTCTCTCTAGGGTTCTTGCCATTCGTTTCCTGGCTAGGTGTAGAAGACTCATCAGTGTCAGGAAAGAAAATCAGATGTGATGGTTCATTTCTCCTGTGGAATGATGAAATGCCATATTTTGAACAGGGGTTGTGGCCAGAGTAGGAGTTCAGAATGTCTTTGTCCTTAGCATCATTTCCGTAGCTGATAACCCGAGGGTCAGCATCTCTATTAATTATTACTCGGAGCTTATGAGTATAATTTTTGATACCAGAACTACCAATCAAATCTTCTTTTGCCAATGATCTTGTATTTTGGACAAGAGCATGCCTTGAACTTGCCTGCAGAAGCCTACAGCTGCCAAAGACCTTGATCCCTTTATAGCAGCAGTGCAGGTGAGTGCTGTACCTAAGCAGGCCACTGTAATGGCTTTACTGTCAGTGGAGAGCTGCCTTAGGAAGTTTAGGATGGAGTTCCTCATTTCCTCATGTAGACCCTGGATTTAGTGGGATGAAGCATACAAAAGGCTCCACTATTTAACTAGTTGTCACTCACCTAGGCATGCCTAGACAGCTGGGTTAGATGTGGACACTTATCTTGTAGGAGTCAAGTGAGGGGAATCCAATATTGTGTGATTTGATTACTGTGCTTTATGAGACATCTGGATTTATATAGATCTGCTGGGGTGTTTTCCTCTAGAAATCTGTAGAATCCAAGGTCTTTTGTCTTCCATAATTAAATCAATATAGGCTTTTGTAGGCAGAATGGAGAATTATTGATATTGTACTTCTCCTTTTTTTTCCATGCACATTAATCTCTTTCTTGGTTTGTGTGAACCAAGAAGATACAGAAGAATGTACTGGGCTAGAACAGAATTGGTCTGTACTGTTAAACTTTAAATATGTAATAGCACAGTGCTACCTTGGTCACTCTGCCATTAAAATCCCAAGGGTGGTCTTGATGAGTTGTATTCTGTTCCTGTAAGCAATCTCTGCAATGTAGTTAACTGCTTGTCTTAAAACACCTTGTATGGATTGATTGAAGAGATGCTGAACTACAGGGCTGTGTTCTGGTGTTCCCAAATGACTTCTCCATCTCTGAAAATGCTGCCTGCTGTTGAAATAATGGGGGAAAAAAAGGTTACAGCTGAGTCATACTGGTGAAATCAGTGCACTGGTGAAACCTTCCCATAGAAATAAAGTGTCCTGCTGGAATGATTAGGTAGGATTTTTCCCACTTAGTGCTTGTGTCTAGGTGTAAATGGTAGAACAGAACAGGAAAGAGTTTCAGTTGGAAGGGACCTACAGCAATCATCTAGTCCAGCTACCTGACCACTTCAAACCATATTGTCAGGGGCATTGTCCAGGTGCCTCTGACAGGCTTGGGGCATTGACCATCTCTAGGAAACCTGTTCCATTGTTTGACCACCATCTCAGTAAAGAAATGTTTCCTAGTGTGCAGTGTAAACCTCCTCTGGTGCAATTTTGAACCATTCCCATGTCATTGGATAGCAGGGAGAAGAGATGAACACCTCCCTTTTGTCTTTCTCCCCAGGAAGCTGTGGAGAGCAGTAAGGTCACCTCTCAGACTCTTTTTCTCCAAATTAGACAAACCAGTGTCCTCAGCAGTTCCTCATAGGCCCTTCCTTCCTGCCCTTTCCCCAGCTTGGTAACCCCTCTGATGCATTCAAGGACCTTCACATTCTTCTTAAATTATAGGGCCCAGAATTGCCTGTAGTACTCCAGCTGAGGCTGCACCAGCACTGGACACAGTGGGATGATCACCTCTTTTGCAGTGTTTGACTCCAGGATGTGTTTTGCCCTCTTGGCTGCTGGAGCATGCTGCTGACTCCTCTTGATCCTGCTGTCAACCAGCACCCCCAGATCTCTTTCTGCAAGAGCTGCTCTCCAGCCACTCCTCCCATGTTATATTTGTGCCTGGCAATATTCTCTCCTGGATGCAGAATCTGGTGTTTGGTCTTAATAAATTTCATCTCATTAATTCATTGTTCAGTGCTGTTGTCTGTCTAGATCCCTCTGCAAGGCCTCTTGTTCCTCGGGAGAATTGACAGCACCTCTGAGTTTGGTGTTATCATCAAACTTCCTAATGATGTGTTCAACTCCTGCATCCCGATTATTGATTAAATACATTGAACAGAACTGGCCCTAGAATTGGAGCCCCAAGGAACACTGCTGGTGACCAGTTGCCAGCCAGATGTAGTCCCATTCACTGCAACCCTTTGAGCTCTGCCCTACAACCAGTTCTTCACACAATGCACTCTGCACCCACTTATCCCATGGCTGGACAACTTGTCCAGAAGGATGCTGTGAGGAATGGTATTAAAAGCCTTAGGAAAGCCCAGAAAAACTCCATCCACTACCTTCCCCTCATCCACTGCGTGGGTGACCTTGTCACAGAAGGATATGGAACAGGACTTCCCCTTAGTGAGCCTGTGTGGACTGTGCCTGGTGATTGCATTGCTCTTTAAATCCCTTTCAGTAGTTGCCAGTATAAATCCTCTCCATAATATTTCCAGGAACTGAGGTTAGACTAATAGGTCTGTAGTTTTCTGGGTCTTCCCTCATGCCCTGATTGTAGATGGGAATAACTTTGCTTCTGCTCAGCAGGGACTTTTCCCATCCTCCAGACATCTTTTGTAGATGATCAAGAGGGGTTTATACAGCTTTCAGTGCAAAGTTTGATCCCTTGTATCTTTTCCCAGTAGAACCAGTGAAATTCTTCTGGTTTGGTGGTTGGACTTGTGCAAAATGTCTGCTGCAGTTGTTCCCAAGAAGTGAGTGCCTCTTCACTGGGTGGTGCACCTCTGACACATGCTGATAGTTCTTCTTTCTTATTAGTATTGGTTCTTCTAGAATTATTTTTTGCACAAGTTGATGTCACTTGCTGATCGTTCAATTACTGTGGATTATTTTAGGTATCATGTTGATGACATGGGTGAGCAGAAGGAAACAGAATGGGGTTGTCATGACTACAGTGATTTTAAAAATTTTTGTACTTCCATGTAAAAATATTTCTATCTCTAAATGTTTAGGGATAAAGTGTGCTTCGAGGATTGTATATTACCAGTCATGCTTCAGACTCTCCAAGTTTTAGCAGGAACAGCTTTTGAATCCATTTTTTCTGGAAGCCACAAAGAGTGAAAAGAAAGTGTTCTTTTGTGAACCTATGGAAAAGAAAACTGGGTTAGCTTAATACTTACATAGTAGTTGTGTACAATTTATTACAGTGCTTACACAAGGGTGATTTTTTTCAAATCAGATGGTTTTGCATAGGATTTCTCTAGAATTTTTATTTTTCAAATACTGATAGTTTTTGGTTGAATTGAAAAATTTTTGTGAGCGTGTATCTACTATTGCTAACAGTAAATTCACTGTTTCATTGAAATCAATGTAATTCCTTATTTTTTCCCAAGTAGATCTTGCAGTAGTTATGCCTTGGTTGTGGTTAGAAATAAGTTTCTTTTATTTCTTTTGTTTCTTTCTGATTCAGGCTTGTAATCATTGTGTAGCAAAGAGACGACTGAAATAAGTCAAAGTATTTTCAGTAATTCAGGGGAGAAAATTAACTTCTTTATGACTAATCAAGTAAGCATATTACTTTAATGCTTCAGAGTGGGTGTCCATTGTTTTCTGGGTACATTCATTTGTGACCTTTGCATTACTTGGACCATAAACACGATAGTAGGGGAACGGATGTGGTTCAGAATTCCTGTACCATCAGTGCCTTGTCAGCATTCATCAAACAGGAATCCTC
This sequence comes from Florisuga fusca, assembly GCA_038090715.1. Taxonomy (NCBI): domain Eukaryota; kingdom Metazoa; phylum Chordata; class Aves; order Apodiformes; family Trochilidae; genus Florisuga; species Florisuga fusca. The sequence continues at coordinate 63,724,840 of JAAWXA010000003.1, read as the reverse complement.
TTACAGTGAACAGCTCAGGTCAGGGTTTAAAATGGAAGGGGAATTTTCTATTTTTAAAAATACATCCATTTACAAAAAAATTTCTACTTTATTGCTAAACATCTATTTATGTGAGACAGTATCTACATAGTTCCCTTGTGGATTTAGGTTGATTTATGTTGTTCATCTCTTCTATATACTTACTCTGCAGTACCAGCAGTGTCTGCAGCACTGTGCTTTGATTCCCAAGCTGGTCTCAGCTTGTGTTGCTGATACAACTGAATCAGCCCAAGCTAAAAAATCTTCCATTTGTCCTGTTTCTCAGCCTTGCTTACTGAATTGCCCATTCCGTGAGTAGCCCGTTTTGTCCCTTAGCACAGCTCATTCTGAAACTGTCCTGCAGTGTTGGAACAAAACAGTAGAAAAATTATCTTTGCTGTCCTTTGATTGCTGGTGTCTCTTAATGCTTTCTGGATGTTTACTGGAGGTTGCTAATTTTGGGTATCTGTTTTGTAAAAGAATAAAATGTCTTTTATTAAAAGAGCACTGAAAGAATTTTTCTTTCTGAAACCTATTTAACATGGTTGAACAACATAAATGGCAGGGTAAGGAATTTTGTGTAGCTTTGGATTTTGGTGCTGTGCTGGTTTACCAGCAGTGCAAGCTACATGCAGTTCATTCTGCTGAGGAGCCTGTGTCTGAAGTCCAACCACTGAGCCACTTGAAAGAGCAAACCTCCAACAGGGGATGTGAATTTGTAGAAAGTGTTAACAGGACTTTAAAGACTCCTGATGTAAAGAAGTTTCTGTGTGGTGTCTTTATTTACAGTACATGCTTGCAGTTGGTTTTCAAGGTATAGAATGCCAAACAGGAGTTAGGTATGATAAGTGATCATCCATCTCCCAGCACTTCCTGTATATTGATGTATATTCCTGTATCATCCTGTATATTGATGAATTTTCCCCCCACTACCTGACCACACTTCTCCAATCCATATTCTGTCTCTGTGTGTTGAGTTTAAAAATACAGTTTGCCAGCAGTGTTGATTTAATTCCATTTGCTGAAATGCAGTGGTCACAAAGAAGGCAGGAGAGAATTTAATAAGAATTCTGGTTCCCTACCCTGTACCTCCTTGCACAATTTCTGCTATTCTGACAGCTGTTGCTGTGTGAGTTAACTGTCTTGTAGTTAAATATACGTAATCTTTATTTTAAAATGAAAATAGAATTTTGGCAGAAGTTGGCAGCACTGGAAAAATGCTCCTACTTGCCCTGAGTGGATTATTTTATTCCAGGGGGTGTGTGTATGTGACAGAGACTGAAAAAGAGAGAGTATGTGTGAGCACTGGCAGCAGGCCACACTCTTCAGGCCATGCACTGTATCATCTCTTGCTCTTGCTTCTTGCATTGCCTTGCAAAATGTATAGGCTTAGATATACAGAGTAATAACATTCATTTCAAAATTGTGTTAAATGAGCTCATATTAGTCACTCAGAAGTTAGGAAATGCTGCCAAGCACTACATATCTTGTAAATTTATAGACTTCTTCAATTTTTTTCTTTTTTTTTTTTTTTTTTTTTTTTTTGAAAGCATCCTTCTTCACCCATAGCATACTAAAGCATGAAAAAAAGCTGCTGAAAGCCAAGATTTCTAACTTGACCCTCCTACTTAGTGCTTCTGAATGTGAAGTTTGCTGCTCACTGGGGCTCTTTGCTGGTGGCAGGCAAAATTATCATTCACAGCATTCCCAGCTGAGTGTTTTGGCGAGGTCAGTAACCAGTTCTAGCACAGCATGGCTCCTGCTCCTTCACCACCAGCTTGGTAGCAGGAACAAGTGAGACTTCTGCTGCTTCCCTTCTAACAAGGTATGAATTCCAGATCAAATGTTAGCTCTTCTTGTTTCTACATGAATAAATAGGATTCAACCCCTGGCCACGCTCCAAGCAGGAAAATCATTAAATTTGACTCTTGCTTCCAACTGTTAAAGCATGCTGCTCTGACACAATCAGGGAGAGAACTAAAATATATGTATGTTTCAAAGGTACAAGGCAGAGGCAACTGTTAGATAATTTAGCCTAACATTTAGAGTATTGCAGGTTATTATGGCTAAGTGTTACCCCCTCTTTGAGCTCACTGGCTCATGTTTGACTGAAAAATTAATAGGCATTTATTGAAAATGTTTTTCAGAAAGGAATGCTGTTTTACTTGGTGTAGTTACTTAGAAATGAGGATTTCAACATCTCTCAGTAGTAATTTGTTCTACTGGTTAAACAGTCTGTGCTTTCTTCTTTTTCATTGTGTTTTACTTCATTTCTAACTTGAATATGTCTAGTTTCTAGTTTTCTGTAATTTCATGGGCATTTTAAGCTGGCATAAACTGGCAGAGCTGCTGAAAAACAACTTCCCTCAGTCACTTGGTGCTGCTTTGATTCCAGCTGGCAGGGCCGGGGCATTGGCCCCTGGTCTTGGCCTGATCTTTCTACAGCTGCACACTACAGAGCCACCAACAACCCAACAGCAAAATCAGGTTTGTCCAGGGTCAGCACCAAGATGCAGCTCACAGCACAGCTGCAGGAAGGGTGCTGCTGTGGATGAGGAGGTGGAACTGAGATGGGAATGAACAGGGATGAGTCAGGGATGAGAAACAGGTGAAGGTGGCTGTCCCAGGAGCAGATGGTGAAGCTGTGGAGTTACTTGCAGCTGTTGGTTCTTGGCCATTTTCTTAAAAAACACTGTTCTAATGGTGGCTTGTGCAGCCAGCAGTGTGTCTGCATCTGTGGGTTGGTCCTCACAATGTTAACAGCACAACTTCACAACCAGGTGTGTATCAGAGCACTAGAATTAAAAAAAATGCAGTCATTAGGTGTTGCAAAGGCTCTTCAAGCAAGTGTTGTCAAGGTATTAATGTTTATTTTGTTGATAATTTTTTTGCATCTGTGTTGCAGTAATTGGTGGCAACTAATACTCAAGGGAATAAAAGGCTTTGGAGTGTTTTACTAGAGGGTTTAAATGAAGCAAATTACTTGCAGTGGTAGCAGGGTGACACTGGGATATGAGGGTTGTGTTTAGTAGATATTCTTTCCAAAAATAACCTCAGTCTTAAAGATAAAATTTAAGACCTATTGAACACTATCTAACACTAAACCAGGTGAATTTCAAGGCAAATTAAGTGCTGTTTTTCTCTCTACTGAATGTTTGTCTTTCCTAAGAGATCATTTGGTAGGAGATGCCTGTGGCAGCTCTTGTTTTGAATACTTCATGATGCTTTTTAGTAAGAGGAGCAAATCAGCAGCATTCACAAATCTAGAGATGCACATTGTGCTGGTTGTCTGTGCCTCCTTTGTAGTCTGAGGAAGGGTGCAGTTTCCTGAGATACAGAAGTTGGAACTCTGAAAAGCAAGATCCCAGGGACAAATGGAGCTCAGCAATACAAAAGTATGCAGTTTGGGCAAAGGAATGGCCCCAAACCTTCACCACAGAACACAGAAGTTTGTCCCTGTGCATGCATGTGTAGCTCTGAACTGGAAAGTCAGAATATGGACCAGCTTTCTGGGTTGTCACATGTGATGTTCTCTATGTAAGAGAAAAAAAAATCTCTTCAGCTACAGTAGAAAGTGTTGACTGATTCTTTTAAAGTGCTGTCAAAATACTTTTTTTTTGTTTGCATTTAAGTTTACCAGTGATTCTTAGTACAGTGAAAGTTGTTACATAAAATTTTACTACATTTCCTTCTGAAAAGACTCCAGCATTTTTCAGGCAGCAATCCTGAAGCATGTATTCACCATTTCATACTGAAATAATACTTACATACTGATTCCATGTCTTTTTCTGGTAGTGCAAAACCTAAATTCATCTAAGACTAAAAGGTATTCCTTCTTCTTTTGACACAGATTTTGATTTTGGGTAATCTGGTTGTGAAATGTCTCATCAGTTGTTGATCTTCACAGGTTCTGACTGGTATAGATACCATTTCACATCTGGGGAACTGATGAACACAGTTGCAGAGTCTGGTTTTGCAAGAGGACTTCTTTAGCCTTCCATTTTTGTTCTGCAGCTTCTAACAACCCAGTTTGTCAGAGCTGTGGCCACCACTTAGGGGAACAGTGAGAAAACAACTTCATTTGAGGTCCAACTGATTGTCAATGTACATCCCAAGAATGTTCTAGTGCTGCACCTTTTTTTTGTTTGTCTTTATTTCTACATGTCTGAGCTTCCCAGCTTTGTTATCTGTCTCATGTCCCTTCCTACAGTTGCTGGTGGGAATGTGTTCTCGAGCAGTCATGTCCCAGGCCAATTGTCTTGTTCTGGTTATTCTTCTCAACATCTATTTTTTAGAATTTTTTGGTGGGATCTGTGGAAAAACTTGCTTGGGTTAAAATTTTCTGACCACCTGTGAATTTATAGGGGAAATTCCCATATTTGTTATTTAAAACTCTCACTTCAGGATTTTATTGAAGACAGAAGGGTGTCTTTCTCTTCTTTTTTCAGTGATCTGAAAAAAATCTTTGTTTCAGTGTTGATTGTGCAGATTTGTATTAGCCTGGTAAAGCTGTAAAATAGCAAAGTTGCAATAATCTTCATAGGAGGTGGAATAGTTTAAAGAAGGCTTTGCAGTTTGATTTAGATGTTTGTACTTTGAAATAGTTTAAGAGAGAGTTGCCTTTTTTATTTACAAAACACTTGCAAATAAACCTTAATGCCACAGAAGAGAGCAAATAATTTCCTTCCCCACGTAAGGTCTTTTCTTTCTTTAGAAATCTGTGTGAAAAGATGGGATTCTTGCCAGCCATAGAGGTTTACAGAAGATGGCTGCTGTTTCTCCCTTGCTGTATTTCAAATATTAAACCATGCAGAATTGTTGTCAAGCTTTCCCAAAAAAGGTATGCAGGTTTGACTGCTAAATGGCTTGCTGAAATGCCATTTAACTTATTTTCAGATGGAAAGTAAAAGATAGAGGAAGGGACTATCAGTACATAGTGATACAATAGAAGTGATCCAATACTTTTTTTCTAAGAAAGAATCTCAAATGATGAATTGCTTCTGAAACTTACTTAGGCCTGTGGAGTCACATGGGAAGCTTTTAATTTGATTGTCCCAAGAGGGCAGTGAGGCTTTCTGTCACTACAGTGCCTCAGCAAATGTATTTATCATCTCCACTGTATGTATTTTAAAAACACTGCAAGCACTGAATTAAAAGGAAGTCTTGTTCTTGATGAAAGGTCTATGTATGCCTTTTTCAAAAGTAGTTATCACAAAAGCATCAGCTTTCTAGTTCACTAAGGAATGTGGTTGTGGCTTTGTATCAGTTTTTTGCGTAGTAAATTTGAAGACTCTTTTTAAGATAAAACATATTGGAGCTAGAGAAATAAAAATTTTAAAATTAATGGTCGTTAAGTTTTCCAAACCTCTTAAATCAGCTGTGGGTGAAACTGAAAACAGAATGAAGAATGTTCCACTGAGAAGCATGGTTGTAGCTTGAACATACCTTACTGACATAAACAAAAAGGAATTTCCATAGAGAAAAAAAATGGAATTAAGAATTCAGATCTTGGTAATTAAGGCTTTGGCAGTGTGACCTTCCATGGTCCTTTTTTTGAAAATCCTAATATAGGATGTATCATGAATGGCATTTGAACTGCTCGTATCTTGGCTGAGAACAGTGGGATGCAGTTGCCCTTTTGTGCTGTCCTGGTTGCCACATTCTCTGGCAGGTGCAAGTCTCTGGAGGAGGGAAATCTGCGTTGCCTGGAAGCGTCTGAGCATGTTTCAGGGGAGCAGCTATTTAGAGCTGAGGGTAGAGAAAGGGTCAGGTCAGGAAGGACTGAGCCCGTGTCAGGAATGGAGACTGGAGGAGAAAATGAACAGTCTCAGTAGATGCTCAAATGTGGAAAGAAAGACTTCCCCTCAGGGGAAGGATTATTATTATTTTGCATTTGGATTATGCAAAAATCAAGTTGTTAATGGACTGAGAACAAGCCTGAAAAACCCCCCATGTTAAACCAGAGTGGACTAGGGGGGTTACTGAGATGTCTTTTATTCATCTTGCTTTTACTATTCAAGAGTTCCATGTTTTATGATTTTTTCTAATTACAGTGAGCTCTGGAGTTTAGGTGCTTTTAGTGTTTGATGCTTGATCTGAAGCAAGAGTGCAGGCAGATTCTCCAAGCCCCTGGTGACTCAGGGTCTTACAACAATAGTGACAGACAAGATGGAACTCTGAAGGTAGAAGTAGACATGTCCTCTGGAGACTGGGACAAGAAATTTTTATTTTATTTATATTTTGAAGAGACAGCAGCACAGAAACATTCCCTCAAGTCTAGAAAAAATCTGCAGAGAGTGTGATACCCCTTTCTTCAAAGTGTTGCCCAGAAACTCAGCTAGTGGAGCTCCTCATTGAGCCAGGTCTCTCTGGAGCTCCTGAGAGTGATGAGTGTTACAGAACTTCAAGAAATCAAAGGCAGGCATTGACTTCATTGCTCCAGTGCATGACCTTTATCTGTAAGGAGCAGCAGCCCAGGAACCAAGTCAGATCCTTGGACTGGCAGAGACTGAGCTGGGGTTGAGAAGCTTGAGCAGAAGGAACACAGCACAGCACAGGTGGGGTTGCTCATAGAAACAGACCAGCTGAAGAGTAGGTGTTAAAATGAATATATTTAACATAAATACATCTTTTAAAGGTTTCCAAAATACATAAAGGAAAAAAAAAGCTAGCTAGATCTTTCTTACAGCCTTTGAAATGATTTACTTGCTATGGGATGATGAGGATAGGAGGATACAGCAGCTCCATTGCTGACTACAGGTGGAGACTGTAGAAGTCAGCTGATTGAGAGATGTCTTCAGAAGGGTACAGGATTTAAATCATGTTAGAAGAAGCCTTGTGACACAACTGCTGGAATAATCTTGAAGATACTGGTCTGAGAATAAGGCAAATGAAAACAGAAAGTGTCTGGTGAAAAGTGAATGCCCTGGTTTTTGAAATATCTCAGTGGGTTAAAAGGACTAACACTGAAGAACTGGTCAGATTTGTACCAGATTTGGTCTGGAAGAATGATAGATGCTATGAGTTGATGCTTGTAGATACTCTCCTAGGTTTCTCTGCATTAACAGGGCATGCAGGAGGTTCTCTGTGTATTTGTGAAGAGGAAACACAGAGAAAATGTTCTCCCAGTTCCACAGTGTTCTGCCATGCCTGTTCTGCAGGGAGGATCGCAGTGAGATGCAAACCAAACCAAACCTGGTGGGCTGAGAGAGAGGCAGGTTGCCTCTCCCAGAGGATAGAGGTGGCCAGGGTACTCTGGGCTGTGGTGGGACAGAGGAGTGGAAAACTCATCTTCATCCTAAATTTCATCCAGAAATGATTGAACAGATCTCATTTCTGGAATTGCTGAGCAGTGAGGGCAGGAAAATGCCTGTTCTTGTCAGCTCATCTTTCAGAAACCTTTGTAAAGGGACAAGTTATGTCACTGAAAAGGTTGTGCAGAGGGAAGCAAGGAGAAACTGCAGAACCAACCAAGAAGCAACCTGTGTAGGACTACTTAAATATGCTTTTTTCTTGGGGGGACTGAATGAGGTATAATAGAAGGAAAATGGTTTTTTATCCTAATTTACAAGCAAGTGATTCAGGAAGGCAAGGAAAGGCAGAAGGTAACAGTACAATTTTTTGATTATTTAGAGAGTGGAAAGATGAGTTTTAAGTCATTCTGAGGCTTGATGTGACTTTGAAAATACCTTTCAAGAGCAGAGTGCTAGAAGGGAGGACTGGGGAGCAGCAGAGGAGGGAGGACTGTGAAGTGGGTAGGGATAGATGCACAAGCAGTTTTTTCCCTTGGGGACCTTGTGGTGTTTTCTGCAAGTCAGAAATGTGCTGAGGTGCTGGGCTGAGAGAAGCCTGAAGGAGAGGACCTGCCCTGCCAAGGACAAAGTGAACACTGGGGAGTTTGTTATAAACCCATTTCACTTCTGTTACCTCACTTGAAATTATTTTTTGCCCTGTGAAATAAATAGATGATATTCTAGTTTGTTACAGTAAAACTCAGGTTACAGAATTAACATATTCTTGTGGCTCTTGGGTGTCTCATTATGGAAAGGTGCACGCAGATCCATCTCCACAGTGCTGTCTTACTTGCAGTCCTTCCAGGAAATTTGTTAATACAAATTAATAAATCAAAATACTTAAGTATTTGAGTAAGGTCTTGAGAAATAATTGTTAGCTTGGACACATTAATAGATCTTCCCTGTCTTTCATGAGACAGCCTCTGGATGCAGCAGTGACTCTTTACATGCTTGATGTATTTAGTGAAAATAATTTTGTTAACAAATAGAACATGAGAGAACAATGAGAAAAAGATTTCTGAAAAAGTGAAATTCTTTACTTTGGCCAGTGACAGAAAATGTTATTAGGCTTGGTGTTCTGGTGCTTGTTTCTGGTTTGTTTGTGTTTTTTTGTGGTGGGTTTTTTGTTTGTTTGGGGGCTTGTTTGTTGGTTGTTTTTCTTTTGAAAGCACAGATGGTCAGGTTGTTACATAGTGAGGTATCAGGGAAAAGAAAATTTTCTGTGCTCGTTGCCAAGCTGTTTGAATGCAGAATTACATACTTTGCTAGGCTTTTAATTGTTTCAGCAAACAAAACTTTCCTATTTTTAAAAGCTAACTGAATTTTGAAGCAATTTACTGTATGATACAAAATACAGTGATTCAGCATTCGTGATGAGAGCTATTTATAGTTACTCTATTTTTATTCAAAGAAAAACAATAGCACTGAATTTCAGGCAGTGTGATCAGACATTTAGGAAGGTCCCTATTGAAGCTGAGGAAAATCTCATGTTGCTTGGATCTTGAAAGCTGAACTTGTGAGCTCCTTCGGCATCACCATTTCAGTTCTGTCCTCCCGAAGGTGAAATTCAGTGCTGTGCTGGAAAGCTACACGAGCAGTGTTTCTCTGGAGCAGAGTCTGTATGCATTATTTTAGGCTATCAACAGTCACTGTTTTATTTTTGAGGGATTGAGCTATATCATTAATCTCTGTTCATTTTGACCATCTCTTTCAGGTCTCCCTGACCGTTCTGTTACCCTGCTGCTGCAACCAGTGTGGATCTGAATGCTGTGGCTGCAAAGGCTTTTTACTTTCTCATGCTGGATCCCTCAAATCCAAGAGCTACTCGGCAGTTTCCAAGGCAACCACCTGTGGAATAATTAAAAAGGATGGAGTGTTAGTGTGCTGGATGGAAGGATTTCTTGCCTGGAGAAAGCATTTCATTTTCATCTGCCTTGAAGAATCAAATGTGTTTCTGCCAGGAAAGTTAAGGTAGTACAATTAAAAAGTGGTGATTTATTTTCTCAGGGTACTGAAAGTTTGAGTGGGAGCAATAACCTTAATATCTGTATACTGTTCACTTAAGAAAATTACCATGGATCCCTTTCTGTTAATTTTTTTTTTATATATTTAAACAGAAAATGTAGGAGAAAGATGATGATGATAGAAAGGCAATATGGATGAAAAATATTTTGCATCAGTAAAACAGTTGCATGAACTGTTTTGGACTTCATGCCATCTTTCCTCAGGGATGATTTTAAGCTTGGTAGGATTAAAATGGAGCATACATTAGTGGGAGCATAAATATAGGAAGTGTGGCCTTCATGCCAAGTACACCAAGATTTCTTTGGCATTCAGTGAAGTGATAGATATAAAAGGAATGTAGGAGTGGGCTCACTGCAAAATGACAGTCAGAATCAAGGATCAATCTTTATCCCATAGCTTAAAGGGGATGCAGTGATTAAACTGATGGTGAAACTGCACTGATAATCTTTCAGTTTTGCTTCTTTGGGGAAGCAGCATCTAAAATGGTTTTAAAGACCACTTACCCAGATTCAGAGCTGAAATTGCATAGTGGAGAAACCAAAAGGTAGGCAAAAGAGCTTTGTTAGAAAAACAATAGCAAAAAAAGCAAATCTGCTTCAGAAAGTTTGAAATTGTGCTACAGAAGTTTATGGTAAAGCTATTAGGCTTTAGTGAACTGGAGGAGTTCTTCTTGAAGTAAAATATGTTACTGGATGTATCTGCTTATTTTATCTTCCTTCTCTGCCAGTCATTCAAGTATATTTGAATAGAAAAATATTACTAATTTCTGACAATGAAGTTAAATGGAGAAAGCCACATTCACATTCTTCCAATAGTGCAAATAATTGTTCAGTTAAGTCTGGTTACCTAGCTTGGTGCTTTTGTGTAGTTAATTTTAGGCGTGATGCTTTGTGCAGTTTATTTTAGGCAAAAAAATAATTTCTAAATTTTGAAGTAGAAATATTTGGGATGCCATCTGGGCTTTACATAATAAATTTTCACTGCCAAAATGTTTGTGGGATTCTACTGGGATGTGGATGGGATTTCACATTCCTTCCCTTCCACAGCACAAGAGGATCATTGTTTTTAGATATGGAGGATCCAAGAAGAAACAAGGATTGCATGATGGCAGCTTTGTGATTCTACAGAATACAAATAGAACCTATCCCATGACCACTCCTACCTTTTACAACTGCTAGAGAATTTCAGAAGTTAATGCTTGGGGTACCAACTGAGTACAACTCCAGCTAAACCCTAATACTTGATTTCCAGTTCATTGGTTTGCTCTCACCATGGCTTAACTGCCAAATTGGTTTTCTGTTTTGGAGTTATTCTTTGGGCTGTTCAGTTTATTCCAGTGTAGAGCTGAAACCAGTATTTATCTTCACCAAGCACAAAGGAGATGATAAGAAAAGAATTAAGACAGTGCAAGTAAAGGCAGTTAGTGTGTGTGTGTGTATCCAAATCTTTTGCTTGCCAGGAGATAATTCTCAGAGATGGAAGTGGATAGTTGTCAAGGAGCTTATGTGGTGTGTATTTGTGTAAGAGTGATGGAATAGCAAGGTGGCAATCCCATGAAGTAGTGCAGGATTCCTGGGTATACATGGAGGAGAAGGCTCATTGTGGACACCCCTAGAAAACACACTAAACATAAACAGGTTTTTTCTCTTTTATGTCAAATCCTGTGGTGAGGTTCTTCTCCTGACATTTAGATTTCCAGGCACTGCTACAGCAGGTGGGGAAGAGCAGGTAGAATGAAGGCTGCCCAGGGAGGTTGTGGAGTTCCCTTCTCTGGAGACACTCAGAACCTGCCTGGATGCAGTCCTGTGTAACATGCTCTGGGTGATCCTGCCTTGGTGGGAGAGTTGGACTGGATCTCTAGAGGTCCCTATAAGAATTATCACTCTGGTAATTCTGTGATTCCCTGAAGGTACCTATTCCAGACTTGAAGTAGGTGGCTTGCCTCTAAAAAGGTACCTGTGGAATGAAACTTCTCTCTCTACATTGATGGTTCAGCTTGGGCCACTAATTTAGCCTAGGTATATAATACTTCAGAAACACAAATGTAAAATTAGATGTCTTTCTCTGTGAAGCTAACTTACACTTTTTTTCTCCACGTTTCATTTCCAATCCAGAGCTTCTGTGCTAAGTGGAATTACACATGGGTTACTGGTACAACCCACATACTCATCTTCATTTCCTTAACTTGGGTGGTTGACCCTGGCAATTTTTCTAGACTTCATGTACAAGCCTGTGGTTCAGTATCAAGGATCCTGGAGAGCCACATGGAGTTTGTTAACATAGCTTCTAATAGAAATAAAAACATGCATGCTAAATTTAGGCAGCTGGACTGTGTGAAAGAAAATACAGTGGCTAGGCAGAATTGATCTCTCTTCTGTATATAGCTTATGTTTTAATGATCTTTATCCTTGAGAAGTTTTACAAGACTGTGGAGGGGAGTAAAAATTTAGAGGCACTGATTTGTTCAACAGTTTTAGTTTCTTCAAGTTGATGCAGTATGTGGCAAAACAAGTTGTTCGTGTGGCCTTGACTATTAGGAATTAGTACTATATGCACTTGGAAAAAAAACAATTTGTATTCCCCATTCTGTAATGAAGATTTGTTATGCGTCGTGTTGGAGTAACTTTTCCTTGCCTTTTGAAAGGAGAAAAAATGGGAAATAGTGATATGGCAGTTCTTCAAAGATTGTTTTGATACAGTGGTGCCCATTTCCCTTGTTTCTGTACAGACAGAACAACTGTATCAAGAGTCACAAGTGTGGCAGTCTAGAAGTCATTAAAATATCCATTAAGTACGTAGATAACAATTTCCTTTTGTTTGCTTGGAAATCTGTGTAATTTTTCAGGTTGGGCTTTTTCAGAAGGAGCCTGGAGTAAAAATGTAGAGGAAATGTAGGGACAGAGTGATAAGCAGCAAGTCAACTTCTGGTTCTTTGAAGAGGAAAATCTCCTGTGGAGAACAGGCTGAGGGAGCTGGGGTTGTTCAGCCTGGAGAAGGCTCCAGGGAGATCAGTGACCTTCCAGCATCTGAAGGGGCTATAGGAAGGCTGGAGAGGGACTGTGTGCAAGGGCCTGGAGTGATAGGACAGGGGGCAGTGGTTTTAAATTAGAGAAGAGTAGATTTAGAGTGGATGTGAGGAAGAAGTTCTTTACCATGAGGATAGTGGAAAAATGGAGCAGGTTGCCCAGGGAGGTAGTTGAGGCCTCATCCCTGGAGATTTTCAAGGTGAGGCTTGAGGAGGCTCTGAGCATCCTGATCTAGTTGAGGGTGTCCCTGCTGACTGCAAGGGTGTGATCTTTAGAGGTCCCTTCCAACCCCAATTATTCTATGATTCTGTGATTGTATTGTCCAGTCAGTAATCTGCCCACAGTCCTTTTTCATTTTTTTCCTACTCATTTGCTGTCTTTGCTGCTGTGAATAACTTAGTATCATCAAAAGATGTTGTCATCTCACTGTTGAGCCCTTTACATGTCATTTTTGAATTCATTGAACAGTGCTGGGAACAAATCCCAGCAAAGATCCCCATGGAAAGAGCTGAAACCTTACCAAGTCCTACCAAAAGCTTGTTTTTGCACATGGCACGATTGATTTTGTAGGAATTTCATTGTGTTTTTGGTACACTGGTAAACGTGGAGTCACCATAAAAATGTTAGTAGGAATTGATAATTGAATGTGTAAGACATTTACTGTCACTCTTCATTGTCTGTGTATTTGTGATTTCACCTTTGAAAACAATACAGTGAGGAGGGAGTTCACCTTTTTGTGTGATTGAAGATGATTGCCTTACAGTTTGAGGCCCAAACCTTCTTTTTCTGAGTTTTTATTCTTGAAAGCAACTCTGTTGACAGTTACCAGTTTTATCACTCTCTGAATTACTAATATATACAATATGATATTGAATAAGATAAATTAAACAATCAAATCTCCACAATGATAAATTTACCATGGTTTTATATGGTAAGTGTAGGAAATTACCTTAGCAACAGATCTGTTACTTGAGGGAACTGAGAATGTTTAGTTTGGAGGAGGCTGAGAGGAGACCTTATTGCTCTCTACAACTACCTGAAGGGAGGTTGTAAGGAGCTGGGTGCTGGGCTCTTCTCTCCACTGAACAGTGCTAGGATGAGAGGAAATGGCATAAAGTTGCACCAGGGGAGGCTCAGACTAGATAGCAGGGAGAATTTTTTACTGAGAAGAGTACTCAGGTGCTGGAATGGGCTGCCCAGGGAGGTGGTGGAGTCACCATCCCTGGAAGTATTTAAAAACCATGTAGATGAGGAACTTGAGGACATGCTCCTGTGGGCATGGCAGGTTTCTTCCTAAGCCTCATCTGTGTTGTTCTGTACCCTGGTGTCTTACCTCCTTCCTAAGATGGGGGGGACCAGAACAGCATGAGGAGTTCAGGGTAGGAACAACGAACACAGTGTCACAGTGTCACCCTGCTGCTTCCTGTGATGTTCTCTCTTCCCTTCCTAATTGCTCCTGAAATTCTGTTTGCTTTTTCACTGCTCTTGTTATCAACCCCTGTGAAAATTGTATTTTCATAAAGCTATCTACAGTGACTTCAAGGTTTTTCCTAATCAAGAAAAACTACTTCAGAACCCATCATTTTCTGTGTATAGCTAGGTTTTGGGTTTTTTTTTTTTCTCCAAATGCAGGGCCTTGTGTTAATCTACTTGAATTTCATCTTCTGTTTTCTCTCCCAATCAAACTGTATAATTACTACTTGGAAGAAAAGACTGAGCAGAACTGCTTTGATGCACTTAATGTCTTATCTTTAATAGACCTCTGACCTCACATTGCATGTTTTTCAGCATAATTTATTTCTAATTTAAATGAGAGAGCTCTAGCTACAGGTCTGTCTAGGAGTCTACTTTTCTGTGTGTGTGTATAGATGGATATATTCTTAGCATGTTAATGAGCTGTTGATTAGTAAGACCTTCCTCCTCACTGCACTACAGATGAATCTTCTTCAAGAGCTTTTAGTGAAGTTGGTAATTTTCAGGGTCTCCCAATATGCAATTAATCAGAGCTCCTTCAGAGCTTCCTATGTGTGACCTGCATATTGCAGTCCATCACTTGCCATTTTTAGTATTTAGGTTTCCTTAGAAATCTGGCTGAGGACACGTGTTCCTGGCTGTGTTACTACTGGTAGTGACAGGTGAGGATCCTTTTTCCTTGTCTACCCTGCAGACAGATTCCAGTGCTGGAAGTTTCCTGAGACATTACATACCAAGCAATCAATTAATTTGTTTTTTTGTTTGGGAAATAAGTTGAGGTTGTCCCTCCTCCCTGGAGCTTTGTCTTGTAAACCATACTTTTTACATTTTTATCACCTGTTGGCCCAGCAGACTTTCTGATAAGCTTCATCCTTCTGGTGTATTTGTTAAAATTTTCTTCTAGTATAGCTCAGTTCTCTATTATTTTTTTTAGATTGAAATGCAACAATTTTTCACTTAGTTTGCTGAAGTTTGTATTTTTTACTGGCATCCCAGTATGACTTTACTTTTTGAAGTGCATGCATTTGCATACTTTCTTAATGTGTTTTTTTTTCCTTGGTAAGTTACACTTACCCTGTTCTTCCATATGCAATATGGGATCTTTAGCAAGCTGTCAGCCCCTAAAAAAACTCTCACCTTTTTGCCTGTTCCTTTAGTTTTCTTTAAAGAAGCTTCATTTTTTTTCTTAATACAGAACGTTTGAAGTTAGAAAGGACCTGACAAAGGTCATGTGGTCCAACCCTCCTGCTCAAGCAGGTTTTTTTTTTAGTTGCATGGCTAAAAATAGGAAAAACTAAAATTTCAAAAACTGAACTTGAGTGCATTGTAATCAGTAAGGTCTTGTACACAGTTGGGGACTGGGTTGAGCTTTGCTTCTGTTGCGAGTTTTCAGAGTTGTTGAAGTGGTAGTTAATGATGTCTTAAAAATGCAGTGTTCACATCACTGACAGTGCAGAGAATTTCATCTCTCTCTGAAAGCCTAAAATTTGGCCACTTTATTCTCAAGAGGTGATGTTCCTTTCAGGCTGGAGCTGGGAAGCCTCTGTCCTGCTGAACTTACTGTTGTGTGTTTGCTTTCTTACTGTGCTTTTATTGGAAGAGGGTTTTAAGCTTCATAAGCTTCAGTGTAGTTTGAGATACTCAAGTCACTCAGATGATGTGATGCAGTTTCTACTGGAAAATTACTCTGGGGTTGTGGCTCTCATCCAGCTGGAATATTTTACACTATTCAAAACAGCTCAGTCATGGTGATGCTTAAGAAAGATCAATGCCAGATCAGTGTGGTGTGGTCAGAAGCAAGGAGAAGGCTTGCAGTGTCTCTTTGGTTAAAATGGAGGTGTAGATTTGTGGGTGACCTAAAAGGATAAAATGAGAGTGCAATTTAAAATTGAACATAAAGATAAGTGTATAAGTCATGTTTATTGTGAGGAACAGCTTGGAGTGACTTGAGTGCTTGGTAGTTTTGCCTTTTTTTCCTCAGCTTTCTTAAATGAGTGAAAAGTCTACTACCTAGAGATGTCATCACATGTTGCTGGCATTTCTGGCAACATTATGTATAGAATCATAGACTCATTAAGGTTGAAAAAACCTCTAAGATCATCAAGTCCAACCATAAACTCAGCACCACCAGCTAACTAAAGAATGTCCTCAAGTGCTACATCCACATGTTTTTTGAATGTGTGAGTCCACTACTTCCCTGGACAGCCTGTTCCAATGCCTGACCACTTTTTCCATGAAGAAGTTTTTCCTCATACCAATTGAAACTTACCCTGGTGCAACTTGAGTCCATTTCCTCTCATTCTATCCCCAGTTAGATTGAGAGAAGATGCTAACCCTCACCTCCCTACAGCCTCCTTTTAGGTAGAGCTCCAGACCCTTCACCAGCTGTGTATCTCTTCCCTGGACACACTCCAGCAATTTGATGCTCTTTTTGTAGTGAGGGGTCCAAAACTGACCACAGCTTTGAGGTGCAGCCTCACCAGTGCTGAGTACACGGTAACAATGACCTCTCTAGTCCTGCTAGCCACACCGTTGCTGATACAAGCCAGGTGCTTTTGACCTTCTTGGCCACCTGGGCACACTGCTGGCTTGTGTTTAGCTGGAGGTCAACCAGCACTTCCAGATCCTTCTCTGCCAGGCAGCTTTCTAGCCACTCTTCCTCAAGCCTGTAGTTTCTGAACTGCAAGGTCTTTCTGCAGAAAGCAGTAATAACTATACTTTTCTCTGAGTTGGAATTGTCTGGCTGAGATGTGAGTATTGCCCACAGCTGTGACATCCACTGGTGACCAACCAGTGCCTGTGTAAACTCTGCTTTTTGTAGTGCTTAATCATAGCCCTCTGCAAACCAGACATTTTCTTCCAATGTGAAGGAGAGGCAGGTATGGCCAGAGAGCAGTCCTTGCACTAGTGTATGATGAATCCCATGGCAGGATGGGATCAACAGTTCTTCTTTGGAAGTGCCTGTTCCACAGGGGTTGTAGAAAGAGCTTCAGTGAATGAGGAAAGCCCTGACATTTTCAGCAGAAGAAACTGGGTGAGATGAATCTATCCTTAAAGGTCACACTTAATTTGTGTCTTGCCACTTTCTGTCTGTTCTATATGGTCAGTGGCAATGTATCATCAGTTCAGCTGGTTTTTGAATTTTTAAGATGAGTTTGTGTCAGTCTGGGGTTATTCATACCCTACCAAAAAAAAAACAAAACCACCCCAAAACCCAGACCTTTTTGAGTCTATCTTTTAGCATATTAGTTATTAGTGATTGTTCATCCAAATGACTGATCTGACTAGCTGGAAATTTTGTGGTTCTTTACCTTCAACTTTATGAGAATGCATGCTGCAGCTCAGGGTTGTGTGGGTGAATGGACAATACTGTGTAAGCGTGCAAACACGGGCTGGTAAGCAGCCTTTGGGCTGAGGTTAATGAGCTGTTTCTGTTCCCTTTTGTTCTGTCTGGAGCTTCCTCAGTTTTGGGCTCTGAGAATGCAGACTGGTCTAAAAACTATGTAGATTATTACATAATGCAGGGCTGGGTTTTATGTCAGCTGAATGGTATCTGATCTCAGTTTCTAGCAGGTTTGAAATGCTCTTCTGCCCACCAAACAATGCCAAGGTTAAGGGCTGGAAACAGGTGTTTGCTTCAGCAATGAAGTTCACTGATTTCTTGTCATTATATTAATTTGGTGTTTTCTGGAGGACTGAGAACGCAACGTTGATTTGTTCCCATCAAACAAACTGAGTGAAAAAGCTCAGCAATGGTGTAAGGTCACAGAAGAGGAGGGGTGTTTTCAGTTAATGCCTGCCAAGGATTAAGAAAAATTAGCACAAAATTTTTGTGGTCTGGGTTCATACTCACTCAACGAGTTGTCTGGTCCACAGATGAAGGCTGCAGAGGGTACTTGGGTTAACTCTTTTGAAACAAGGGTTCATGTACAATTTGCAGGGTGATGTTTCAACTTCCTTGGGATACAGTAAATTGCAGTTCAGTTTTGCACTTCTAATGATTCTCAAGAAAATGAACCCATTGTCCCTGCTCAGGCAGAAATCTCATTTAAGTTCAATGGAAAGGTTTTGGTTTTGGTACTGAGGCCTGAAAAAAAGAATTAGAGGTTTACTCCATACTGTCTTTAAGTATGAGACAGGACTTCAGGGTATTGGTGAATAATCAAGTTCGTGTTTATTCAGAAAACTTGTTTCCTTCAAACTGTCTATTTTCACCTTCTGTGGAGTCCTAAGGTTATTTCAGGAATGATGTTTCTCTTATTTTCTATTTTAGATACTTGATGCAGGATTTCAAATTCTGCTGAGGTGTTGGCAGTGTTACACAGTATGTGTCTCATTTACAGTAACTCCTCTCCAGATTTGTGATGCAAATACCATATTGGCAGATCTTCAGAATGCTGATTCCTCTGGATTTGAGGGTTTCATCTCACCTAACTTGCATCATAAAAGGCACTATCCATCTAGTCCAACTGCATTAGAATTAATCTCTGATTTTCCAAGTGCTAAAGTGAGGTGAGATTTATCCAGAGTCTCATATTTGTTGGATTTCAAACAGCAAGAAGTAAGATGTACTCTTCTTTATATTATTGTTGCTCAAAATGGAGAACTTAAGCTTCCTTCATAGTTGTTATTCCTTGGTATCCTGCCATAAAAAGCAGGCTAAAGATAATTGTGCAAAGGAAACTTCAAGCTTGATGTGGAGGGGTATTTGTGTTGGCAGAAAAAGATTAGCATCCTAAAGACTTAGGTGTAACTCACTTGAAAAAAAGCTTGCTGTGGCATCTAGGCATTTTTTTTAGAATGATACTGCTTCTCTTTCTTGAAGCTCTTTCTTAAAAAAGATCTTCAAAAAGCTTAAAAAAAAATACATACTGCCATATGCTGCTGCAATACCAGCACATGAACTGTATTAAAATATAAATGAACAGAACTGTGATTTGAGGTTTTAATTCTGCAGAGAGATTCGTTTTGGAACCCTTTTTAACTCTACAAAAGACCTAAGTTTAGTTGTACCACATGCCTATCTAAAATGTTTTGGAGGCTTTTGGTCTGCAATCAGGATGAAGAGACTGAGAGAAAGAAACTTCTGCAGTTCCAGTGCCTGGGAAAGTATTTGGTGAGCAGACAAATGAAACTGCTACTGCAGAAAAGCTTCACTGTGGTTTAGAGGATGGCAATGTGCACTGTGGACTTCATGTCAGAACCAGTCTTTCTCTGGTCATTTACACTTCTTGTTAGGTTGTAGATCACTGCTAGGTTGTTGGTGCTCAATGTGGAAACAAAGTGGGCCTCTTCTAGTAAACTGAGTGGGTTTGAAGTGCCCTGTGGTCACAGCATGCTCCTGGACAGTGCTTGGCCAGCTGAAGTTCTTCTGAGCAATGCACAGTGTCAGGACAGCAGATCTGTTCCTGGTGAGGATGTGGGTAACACACCCTCTGCTGCAGGCAAATCAGCTCAGCTCTCTGGATGCAGGTTGTGCACTGACACTTGCCCTCAGTGCCAGAAATTGGGCTTTCACCATTTTTTTTGTCCTAATACAGGGGTAGGCACAGGTGTCTTGGTGCCCAGTGTTTCACCTTTATCAAGTAAAAGTCATGGGGCAAACTTTTATAAGCAAGAAGTGTGGATACAGAATTGTACAAGTTTGCTTGGTAGCTTTCAGAATTGTAGGCATAGGTTCACAGTCTCTTTTACTTCTGCTGTTTACTGACAGCAGCTTGAAGACACAACTATTTCAGTATTACATAGGATTTAGACTCTAAATGTGAGTGGTGATCTTTCAAGATCTGCTTGTGCATTTGAACAAAATTTGGGGACCGTATAAACGTGTTCTTAATTGTGAACTGATAATTAAGATGCCAATTTCTTTGTTTCATGTAGGCATTTGCTAAGGAAAAGAGTTGTGTCTCCCAGCTGCTTCTGTCCTCAATGTTGTTTTGGGCCAGAGGAATAACAAACTTGGAAGTAATAAACTCACGGAGCTGTATGTTGCTGTCATTCATGGGGAAGTGCTCCTGCTGATTTCATTCTTTGTGCTGATCTGATAGTGGTTGATGCAGTGATCTCATAAGGAGACATCTTAGTTTAATTCATGGCTTTTTATTAAAGCCATATTTGTTTATTTTACTGATAGCATCAGGTATTTGCAATCTTCAAAAGGTTAGAAAACTGCAATTCAAAACAGTACTTTTTTTTTTTTTTTCCTCTTTGGAAAAGAAGACCTGAGAGGAATGCATGGAAACTGTCGGCCACATTCCTGACCAAAAATTCAGGCACATTTAGGTCACTAGCATTTCAATAACTTGATAATTAAAGAGAAATTATAAATAACACTTTGCGTTGCTTTTACGTGCCTTCTGGGTTTTCTTGGAGGGGGGAAGAATGTCAGACAAATTTCAGGCATTTCTGTGTTACCTTGGAGACTAGAAAATATTTCATTATTGGCATCTGAGATTCTTACGTAACCTGGTAATTCTGGGAACAAGAATTAAAAAAAAAAATGCTGAGCAGTTGGAGTCTTCTCATAAAACTATGAGATTCAGATACACTGTGCTAGATACTTCTGTGATAACTTCCTCAGAAATAATGCTCTTTAGGTTCCTGAAATGCATTTATTTTGCTGGAAGTCAGGATTACATCCTTAGGGATTTGAACTTCAGTTCCATGGAGTAAATGACCTGCTGGCAATTACTAGATAAAACTTCTGTATTTGCTATTGAAAAATACTAAAATGGCATAAAATGGAAGTATAAGGGCAAAGAGTTCACCTCCTGGCATCAGGAGCAGAACTGGTATGTGTTTAGGTGTGGTTTGTGTGGTGGTGTGTGTGCAGCCCCCAGCACAACCCTCTAAGAAGGAGTTTGTCCTGATCTCTTACTGCTGTCAAGAGGATTTTTGTTTTTTTCCAAGTTCAAGGTCTGTAGTTCTAGTGGGACAAGCCAGGAAGGGACTTTCCCTGCTTTTATCTCATGTGAAACACAGCGTGGCTTATCTTACCTGCTCTGTTTGTTCAAAACTTTTATTGCATTCAATGGAGAGGGCTTTATTAATTTTTTTTCAGCATAAAATGAAAATGATGATGAGTTACTGTTGCCTGCCTTGGAAATTTTCTGATTCTTTTAAGTTGGTTAGAAATTGCCTTATTCTGATACCTTCTTCAGAGTACAGAGAGTCTGACATGGGAATCCACAGCTTCAGGATGACTCAGATTTAAAAATGAGTCAGTTATGCCTTATTCTGTTAAACTTAATTCTATTTTTTGAGGTATAGATCTAGAAGCAAGTAAAAGGAGTGGCTTATGGTGCCCTGTCCAGTACTGTGTAAATTCACCTGCAATGGGGCAGAGGGACAGTGTCAGAGATCATTCAGTATCTCTGTAGCAAGGGCTGTAGAGTGACAGAGTGAATAAAAGAGAGGAACAACCTACTGTCCTGAGCTGATATTAATCACAGAAGGAACCTCTTTTTTGTAGAAGAAATTTTGAAGATTGAGGACTTAACCTGAAATAAAAAATAGTAATTTTTTTAAGATTTAATACCCACAAGACATGGCTTTCTCTTTGGTTTCTGAAGACCAGCTTTTGAGTTTCCAATAAATACTATCAGACATCCTGTTTACAGTGCAGTTTCTAAAATAATATTTTTCAGTTTAGATCAAGGGTCATACATAAGCCAATGCTTGCTTTTCATTTTGATTTTCTTGTTTCTTCACTTCAGAGTTCAGAATCTGTATCTTTTATTTTGTCTTTTTCTGTGTCAAGAAACAGTCATCCTTCCCTACAGTATTTCTTTTAGTGTTACTCATTTGTCAGAGCACATTTGTGATGCTGATGGATTCTTTGTTTGTTACCTTTCCTCTCTGTGTGCTCCTTGCAAAGTGTTTCTGATGGGCTCTGAGCACACTGGCACAGCCAGTCATGGAGGGTAGAGATGTGCTTCTAAAAGCCTTTACATTTTACTGAATTATTGAACTCTGTGTATTGTCCACTTCATTCCTCCAAGATCTCTTTCAGCTTAAGTAAGAAATTCAGGTTCTGTGATGACGGGAGGGATGGCAATAAAAAGTGTTTGGATGGTAGGAGGGCTGGGAAGAGGGAGCTGTGTCATGAAAGCATCAAGTATGTCTTTATTCACTTCTGTTAATTGCTTTTCTGGCTAAACTGTTATCCTCTTTGTACATAAATCCTCATCGTATTCTGATAATAAACAAGTCAAGTTGCCATCTATTTCTCCTCTAAATTAAGGTCTTATGTTTTCTTTCTCTTCTGTCTTCAGCTTCCATGGCACTTTTTGAAATAACAAGGTGCAAGAAAAATAGTAGCTCATCCATTTTCCGTGCTTGTAGTTCTGCAGATAAATCTATGAAGGGAAAGACCATCTTTAAAATACTTCCTTCAAGTCAAAAGAGCATGGTTAATCTTCAGGCAGCATACAGCAATAAGCATTACATAGCAGTAACAGTAAAATTGAACATTAAAATTAATGTCAGTAGTAGTTTAGGATTTCATAGCTAGCTTTTAATAATTTTTAGATTCATGTTTTTATACCAAGCCTGTAATCAACCAAGCCTTGTATGTAAGATGAGGTATTTTACACAGAAGTGGGTCTTAAAGTGCTGTTAGAAAGCTCTCTAGTCCTAATAAACCAAGCAGTGGGAAGTATTGAACAATCCTGTTGCTAAAAAGTGACAAGTTACTTCAAATCAGATCTTTTTTTGGCTTCTAGCTGTAGATCTTGCTGTGTCCTTCTCCGCAAGGATTTTCAGGGTTGTTTGTTATTTGTCATATTTAAAAAATACGTATCAAACCAAGGTTGCATACTCATCTTCTCCTTAATAAAGGAGAACTTTGAGGTAGCATCATGAAGTCTGTATCCCAGCCAGACTGAACTGTTCTTCTGAGCTCTTCATTTGAACCCTTGCCAGTACTTCAGCATCTTTGTCGTGCGGATGTCAGAACTGGACATGAAGTTCCAGCTTAGCCTTTAGCTTCATTTGTTTCATAAACACTGAAAGATGAGGTCATCAGCCAGGCCCTTCAATACAGCTTTGCCCTGCCCTGGCAGCCCAAATGGTGGTGATTCAGTACAGTTGCTTCAGAGCCTTTTCTGGGTAGAAAATGTCCAAGTCACGGAGTAGCCCGTGTTCCTTTTTCAGACATGGGTGACCTGATTTGTTAGGATTAAAACTGGTTGTTGTCTTCAACCACCAGGCTGCTATGGAGTTATTATTTCTTCTCCCAATAAATTATTATTATTATTATTATTATTATTATTATTATTATTACTATTATTATTATTATTATTATTATTATTATTAAACTAGCCTGTCATCATCTACTTGCTTTGCTTAACAAAGGAGTTACCAGCTGTGGAAAAAATGAGGGGACTTTGGTGTTGCAGGTGATTATTCTTATGGATGGAATGAGTCATTTTTATGTGGACTTTTTAACATGCAGGCAAGTGAATCATCAGGTGGTGATCAGATTAGTCTTTTCAATGGGACATGCAGAAGATAATGTTTTCTTACTGTGACAACTTGAACCTGTCTAAAGAAAATATTATGGAGGCTGAAATGCATTGTGTGCCTTTGAACAGGTCACACTGGGAGAGGATCCATAAAACAGTCCAGTGTTGCTTTTTCACAGTTCTTGGTATGTGTGTGGGGGGTAGTGACCTTCAAAGTGTTCTTAGGAGTAGTTGATTTGGGGGGGGGGCAGAAGTTACAAGTGTTGCATAAGAAATGGGGCACAAGTTTGACTTCATCATATTTTGTGTTCTGAAACAGTTGCAGGGAGGTTATGTTAATTTTCACACTACATGATGATGATCCAGCATGGATCAAGAGCACATGAACTCCTAAACCATGACTGAAGGTGTTTGTCTGATGAAGGGCTGTACCTAATGCCCATTTAGGTACTAAAAGCAGACTAAATTACATGGGTTGTCTCAATGCTTTTTCTATTTTGTAGTCCACAGCCAAGTTCCACCATCCAGATTTATATTTAGTGTTGGGTTTGACTGAGATATGAAACTTAGAGTGAAACCATCTTGCTGTTAAGACTGAGTCAGGATAGGAAATGAAGTATGAAATTCAGGCCTGGGTGGTTAGAGCTGAGGGCTTCAGTCAAAATTCACCACAGGTTTACATGAAAAACTGTTGATCCTTTCCTAGAACTTCAGTTAAGTTTTGATTTTGTAATAATACTGTGAGATCAGGGAATTTTCTTTATAGGTTTCATTATAAAGCATTCCTCAGTAGGTGTCTTTTAAAAGGTTTTGAAGAGTTAGAAATAATTACAGAGAGCCTTACCTGGACAGAAAATTTTCTGAGCTGTGCAACTTTTTGTCTTCCTCAGGGCTGCAGGCTGAAAATGAATTTATTTTGGTCACCAAGGTAAATTTGAAGGGAGATCAGTTCATTCATTGAAAATTAAGAAATGCAGATGCTTTAAAATCTGACCAAATATCCATAATTTAAAGCATCTTCTTCATCCCTACAGACTTGGGAATATGGATTTCATGGAGTGGAAGGGTTGAGCACCAGAAGTGCAATAATAATAAAAAAAACACACTACCACCCCCACTCTTCACACCCACCCCTTCCCAGCTGTCTAGCTCAGTAAATTTCACACTATGGTTGCAAGGCCAGAATGATGATGAATTAGGGTTAGCACAAAATCTAGCTATTTGAAAAACTTATTTTGCTGTAAAGTAGAGGCTAGAATTGCTTAAAAAACAAATCTGAAAAATGCACAAGGGCAGGGAGGTTGCACTTCCAAAACAAAATCCATTGCAACAGAAAATGGGCTTTCTTAACCTTGTCTTTCAACCAAACAGAATCTTTCATTGCCCCCTGGAACTTTGCCTTTTCAAGTGTCATCTGTTACGCACTCCTTGGTGCCAAGTTCCACTTTCTGCCTGATGTTCTATAGGAGAAGGTCACACTACATTACAACTGTTTCATAGAATCAACATTTTTGACTTCTGAATCCTTTTTGACCTTGATTTTTGAGTGTCCTTGGGCAAAGTGGTCATGAGCCAAATTAGCAGTGGATCCAGAATGTGGGAAGCTTTTAAGTCTTGTGTGTGGGCTCTGTGAAGGGCTGTCCTCACTGAGGTGAAAGCAGCATGCCTCTGACTTTTAGCTTCAGCATAGATCTAACCTGTTCTAGTTATCTTAGCTCTGCAACATACTGCTTTTAGTATAGTGGGATAGCCAGGAATGGAAGTTTGTTAAGAGTGAGTGTGTGTACATGAAGAAAAGTGTGCATGGAAAAATAAAGATGAGCCTCTTGCTGGTGATGTCCTTCATCTGTATTGTTGTCTTTGGTCCATCTTAACCAGGTGAGTGCTAAGCACCAGTTCTCTAAATGACAACAGCCACTTCAGCACTGAAGTCTGTCACTTGGTGGGCAGCTCATTCTGACAGATGAGTTTTCATCTGTATACTCAGTGGTGTAACAACTCTTTGCATAGAATCATTTTGGTTGGAAAGGATCTCTAAAAACTCATGGACTCCAACTGTAAATTTCCAAGACCACCACTAAACCATGTCCCTAAGTGCTACATTTATAAATCTTTTACAGTGTCTCTGCTTTAAGAATGGCAGAAGATGGCTTTCAAATGCTGTTGTTTTTTTTTTTTTTTTACTTTGCAGACAGTAGTATTTGATTACAGGTTTTACAGTAAAGTTAACAGTCTAATTCCAGTACCTAAGGATGCTTTGGCTGGTGTCAACTTTGATTATATTTGCAACTAACTTCTCATACAGAATGCTTAATAATACATCTTTTTAAAGACTGTTGCTCTTTATGGCAATATTAAGAGGTATTGTATCCAAGATCAACTTACTTAATTGCTGTGAAAGAGTCACTGTAGAAATAAGCTACATAGCAGTCACAGCCTTGCTGCTTGCTGCCCTTTTTTTAAAGAATGTGTCAAGAGCTGTGAATGCTGCCTCTGGGATTTCAGTAGAGCATTGGCTCTTCAGTTGTCTGTACCACAACACTTCAGGGTATGTAAGAATTAGGAACATTCTCTAGAGACTGGTCATCCCCAGGAAATGGCAAATTCGAAATCAAAACCACAGTATAGGAAGAAGAGATCATGATGATTGCCATTGTAGATCTAACAATCTACCTTAATTTTCCCAAAGCAAATGATGTGAGGTGGCTTAAAGGCTTTTCTTCCCACTTCTTGGAGCACCATGCACATGCAGGATTGTGGGACAGGAATACTGCTGTGTTCTGCACAGCACTTCCACTCAGGGCTCTTTTATCCTGCTGTAATTGTGCTCAGGGTGACAGCTACTCCTGTTAAGAACATACTGCACTCATGATACTAAAAAAATTACTAAGATCCAGCTTTTAATTTATTTGTCCTCTCATTTGGAGAGAAGAGCTAATGTGATTTCATATAATAAAACCAACCATGTGAGAATCCACAAAGGTGATTTTCTAAATTTAAGATTTCCCTTGTATTTGGTTTTATCAGAAATAGATTGGATTACTATAGGCTGTGTCAGTGTGAGTCACTTGTAAGTGCCTGTTAATCCAATAAACCTGAGTGGTTTCTTATGGAAATACTATTTTGTGATTTCTATTTATATGATAGTGTTGGCCTTGTTGAATCCCCACTGACTTCACTGGAAATACCTCTTAGGAACAAACTGATGTGGTTTCATGTGGTAATGGACAGTACAGCAAATCAGTAAAATGAAAAATAGCCTCAAGTAATTAGTAAATGTTTTAGAAGTTCCTCGTGTCAACTTTCTTAGGTATTTTGGAGCATTATCAGCTGAGACTGAAAATATTGGTCTGGGGGTGTGTGTGGTGTTGTTTTTCATTTAGTTTATATGGAGGACAGAACCAGCATTGTTACGTTCACGCAGTGCTGCAAATTTCAGAAGTTTTTCTCTCCTGTTACTGCCACTGCCCTATTTGTAGTGGTGGTTGCATCACTGTTCCTTAATTTACCACCCATGCCATACTCAGGCTCTGCTGAAAACTAAAAGTCATATGTTTTCAAATAATGACTTAATCCTGTCTTACTTGTGCAGCAACTGGTATTCAGTGGCAGGAGAAGACAAAAAAATGTTACTATGGTTTGAGATATTTTTCTTGAAATAAGAAATATGGGGTACAAATATTTTTTCAGCCTTAAGATGTACTTCAGTTTCAGAGTAAGGGGAGGGTCTAAACACTCTTAAAAGATGGCTGGTAAACCTGTTTTGAACTAGGAAATGCAAAATAAAAAGCTGTACAATACACATAGGGAATTTCTAGTGCTAAGGGGGGAAAAATAAAATTTACTCTAAATAGTTTGATGAAATTCAGTGTTTGTAACACATGCAATCCTACTGCTACTGTGAGGCACCACAGTTTTCTTAATCTAAAATTTACATGCCTGTACCAAATTTCTAAATATCCTCCTCCTCTCAGTATCCACTGTCAAATTTTATTGTGTATGGTAGGAGGGACAGGATGCTCAAAACCCCTGATTTTTTGATGCATTAAGGCTTTCTGAAGATTTTGTCTGCCTGCTTGATGTCAGATGCTTGTAATGATTATTGAGCCTGTGCTGTAAATGCTGCCTAGGGAATTGGAGCCTTTGTGGAGGAGATGGGAAATGATAATCCTTCTGCTGTGGTAGTTTCTGCTGGTGAATGTTCCATGGCATTTTAGAGGCACTTCAGGACTGTGTGAGGCTGAGATTCTAGATCTGTTGGTGGTGGTAGTTTATTGGTAGCAACTTCTGATCCTAATTAATTGGGATTTCAGCTAATTTTACCCACTAAGCATATGATCTCCAGAGCAGATTCTCAAAGGAGTAAGAGGATACATGGGTTAGCAAAGCAACTTGAATAAAAGCACAAGAAGAAAAACAAAGCAGAGAGCTGTCCCTCACTCCAGGGACATACAACTGAATATTCCTATAAAGGCATATCAGGTGGGGTTAATCTAAAACCTAAGGTACAAAAAAAATGGGTAACTGGAATTAATGGGTAACATGAAAAGACCTTGTAAATACATGGGACATTAGAGGAAATCAAGGGAAAGTGCAGGTCAGACCTCCTTTTACCAGAGTGGGGATAATTAATTAGAGATACCACACTGAAAAAATCACTGAGCATAATTGTATTTAATCAGGGGACTTTTGGAGGAACCAAAAACCCTTTGGACTCACTGGGGGAGTAACTCTGGTAATTAACAGCTCACATTTGAAAGCAGAGTGGATCATGATTATCCCATCTGAGAGCAGTACAGACTCTGGCATTTTACTTGAAAACAGTATGCATGGGCAGGCTGAGAGAGGGTCAAATTTTCTTACTCAGAAAGTTGCTAGTTTAAAAAGAAAAAATTAAAAGCGTTTAAATATGTATTTTTATGTTTATTTCAGTGAATTTTAAACTAAAAAGGGAAGAGCAGGGGTGGCTCTGGCTGCTGTGACACTGTGATACATATTTGGCCAAGTGGAAGCACAGTCCCTGGCATGGTTTTAGCTTGTGCCATCCAGCACTTTTCCAGGCAGTGCTGGGGCATTGTCCAGTGATTACCATGGTGCAGGGGTTGTTTCTGATGGACACCTGGGATAAGGCTACCCACTTCTGGGGCCAGGAAAGCTTGCCCAGAGCTGTAGGGTCCCAGCCATGCTGCTGTGGCTGGTCCATGGGCCAGAGGACAGTCCTTAACCTGGTTTTGTGCATTAGGTAGCTGTTGCTACAAAGTCAGGAGTTGCTAAGACTTCTGATCCCAGGTGGGTTACTCCAGCTCAGTGTACTGGTGGGAATGAGAAACATTTTAAAAGTTCTCAAGACTGTTTGGTTTGTTTTTTGGGTTTTTTTTTTTAAATTGTTTGTAGCCAGCAATACAGTAACACATTGCCAAGAATTGGGTTTGTAAGCTGTGTTCCCATCCAAACACATACACAAACCATAAAGCCAGAAATTGATTGTTTTTTTTTTAAACTATTATTTCTATTTTTAATTTGGGTTGTTCGTTTGTTTTTTTCTCTGGTTGACTTCTTTCTGCAGAGGTATTCAGCTACAAGGAAGGACTCTCACCCTGAATACAAGAGACCTGAATAAGGCAGGCTGGGTTCCCTCTTTACATATCCTTGGCTTATATCAGTAAGCCATATTTGTCCTTTTTGTTGTCCTGGGAATCAGTCTGTATGGAGTCCTTCCTGCAGGAAGGGAATTCAGTTAATTTCAACAGGCAGAGGCTGGGATGTTGATAGGCATGGCTGTCAGTCACACTTTGTGTTTCTCTCCTGCTCATGTAGATAAACTTTGCTTGCCTTGGGTGGCTTCCTGCAGGCAGGGATGGCATTAACCTTCTCATCCTCTAGTAAAATGAGGTGAGCAGGGTGCTCAAGCCAATGACAGTGTTTGGTGAAACAGCAAACATTGTGTGCTACTGATGGAGTATTTGGGAATGTTAATTATAGAGAGGGCAGAGTTAGATCCTCAATCTCATTTCTGGGTGAGGTGTATGGAAAGAAAAAATGCAAAAATCGCTCGTGTGTCAAGAGAGGGGGAAACCACACAGCAAATCTTACCTACACGTTTCCAGTTGATGTATGTTCAGGCTGATTGCCCCCCAAAAGTAAAGCTGTTCTGAAAGAGTTGGGATTTCTGTGTCTATATGGGCCATAGTCTTGAGATTTCTCAATCTACTGCCTTAGAAAAATGTGGAGCTTCTCAAATTTGCCATTGTCTTTTGCCAGCTTTATATATTCCTGAAATGAAAGGTTCAGTCAGCAGGTAATTTTAACATCAACAACAATAAAAAAAATTACACTGCTTTGCAAAGGCTTTGGGCAAACTTGATGTTTCTGTAAGTGCTGCATAAACAAATGGAATAATACATTTTCTTCTGAAGGAACGAAGGTCAATTTTTATTCCATTTTATGCAAAAGATTGGTCAGTATTTGTTTATCAAGCAGTCAGAGCACTGTGGAAAAGAGAGGAAAATAATTTTAAAAAATGAGTAGCAGAGGATGTTTTGGTAGTACTTCTCTTGTAGATGTGTTTCCAGGACAACAGGGTTGATGATGGAGTTAGAAAGTCAGTATGTGATTCCCTTGCCCTTCATTCACTTGTCATTAATCATTAGGGTAGGAAGACTTCTCTTTGTCCTTGATTCCTTTTCAGAGATATGCATCACAACAGTTACTAACTCTTTACCTGTTTAGGAGATGACTGGTATGCAAGAAATCATATTTGTGATTTTTTTTTTTTTCTTTTTAAGTTCCCATGGTATCTAAAAAAATTACCATCTCTGGGCTACTAACAGCTTTTTGGGTTTTTTTTTTATTTGTTCAAGCTCCTCTCACTGGTGGGCTGTGAGTTTCTTCAACTGTTTGTACAGAATTTTTCCTCTGTTGGCATAATACCTCTTTTTCTTAAATACAAAAAATACCATGCAAATGAATTTGGAATAAACTAATGGAAATAATTTCCCCCTAGAGTATAGTCAGCTGTAGGATTCCATCATGAGATCTATTTTAATTGGAGCTTGGAATTTGGAATAAGAAGCCACTGAATTAAAGTTAGTTGCCAATTTTAAAGGGGCAGAGCTAACATAAAATCACACCCGTCTCCAAAATATGTTGATCTGTTTAAAATCTGGAGGATTATGATGAAATCTGAACTTGTGTGGTTTTCCTTTGTATATTTGATTGTACTCTGAGTTCAGTTTTTTTCTGGATTGTTTTTTTTCCTTCACAACAACTGAGAACAGAAATGTCGTATTTTTAAAACCACAAATATTGGCTGTGCATTTCAGAGGCAAGCACAACCAGAATACTGGCCAGGTCATTAGTGAAAAACACTTCAAAAAGCTCTATTGCTTTGCTAAATTAAATAGCTTGAAGTTTAACTGTGTGCCTTTACAAGCAGTTAGATGATTTCATACCCTCTACTGATACATGTGTTTATTTAATATTGAGATTTTAGAACAGAAATTAAGATTCAGAAAACATTCTTGTGCCTAGTTGTTTGAATTAATGAGATCCTCTCCCTCTGAATGTTTTTTCTAATGCTAAAGGTAGGGTGCCACATGCTAAGAGCAACGTGTGTTGTGAACTATTGATGGCTTTATTATTCCGTTACGTTTTTCCAGCCAATTCTACAGCGTATTTATGAAGACCTAACTTAATTATTGATACAGGAGAAAATGGGATGACATGGCATACAAACTAACATGCTCAGGTGGCTCAGGACTACAGCAGCCTCCCCCCATCCCCTGACTCTTCAGCTTGTTGGAAAGGGGAGGTAGGCAGGCTGACAAATACATGTTGGCATTTGCTTGTTGCTTTGTTATCCCCTCCTGGCTGCAAACCATGGCCAGGGTTAGAATTCTTGGACTAATGTTCTCCCTTCTCTTCTTCTTTTCCTTCTTCTTTTCCTTCTTCTTTTCCTTCTTCTTTTCCTTCTTCTTTTCCTTCTTCTTTTCCTTCTTCTTTTTTCTCTATTTTCTTTTTTTTTAATCATTTTTCTGTTTTTTAAATTTTACTTATTTCTTTAGTTAGTTAGTTAGTTATTACCTGGAGGATACCAGTGCTTTATGAAGGATTCAGTAGTTCATCCAGGTTGCTACTTGGCATAATAAGGGAATGAGAAATTTTTTGCTGTTTCTACTAAAGGTTTCCTAATTGTGTGGCTAAGCAGAGAATGTAGCATTAGAGCATTCTTTTTAAGGACAATACTCTCATAACTGTACTTAGTAGATCTTTCTGTCTGGTATTTTTTGGTTGCTTGCCTTTTTCATTTTACTCTTCCAAAATCCTTAAAAACGTTCATGAATTCCCGGTGAGGTAGGGATGTGCTTTCTCTAGTTTTTGAATCCAAAGTGCAGAGCAGGACATAATGGCCAACCCTCTCATACCCAACACTCACTGAAGTATCTTAGGATTCCTGAAACATGGGGCTAGCAGGTCCATCCAGGATGCCTCCCCATCACCTTTCTGGTGTAGGTGCTGGAGACGAACAAGGAAGAGTGATAAATTCCAGTGAAACACTGTAAAGCTGGTTTTGAGCAATTAAACCTTGCTTTACATTTCTTCACTTCCTCTATGGCTAAGAGGGAATTCTTTGGTGAACTTTGCAAAAGGGTTTATAATTTATTTCTTGTTAGTTCTTCAGTGTTATGCTCAAATCATGAGGCTGTCTCCACGATTCATCTTGATAGAGCAGTTTCATGTAGCAGAAATATTCTGGCAGTTGAGTCAGACAAACAGATATAGAATCACAGAATCATACAATTGGCTGGGCTGGAAGGGACCTCAGAGATCATCAAGTCCAACCCTTGATCCACTACCACTGCAGTTCCCAGCCCATGGCACTGAGTGCCACATCCAGTCTCTTTTTAAAGATCTCCAGGGACAGAGAATCCACTACTTCCCTGGGCAGCCCAATGCAATGCCTGATCACCCTCTCCATAAAGAAATTCTTTCTAATATCCAACCTAAACTTCCCCTGGCACACCTTAAGACTGTGTCCTCTTGTCTTGCTGGTAGTTGCCTGGGAAAAGAGACCAACCCTCCCCCTGGCTCCAACCTCCTTTCAGGGAGTTGTAGAGAGTGATGAGGTCTCCCCTGAGCCTCCTCTTCTCCAGGCTGAACAGCCCCAGCTCCCTCAGCCTCTCCTCATAGGATCTGTGCTCCAGTCCCTTCACCAGCCTGGTTGCCCTCCTTTGGACCTGCTCCAGCACCTCAATCTCCTTCCTGACCTGAGGGGCCCAGAACTGGACACAGGACTCGAGGTGTGGCCTCACCAGGGCTGAGTCCAGGGGCAGAATCACCTCCTTGGACCTGCTGGCCACGCTGTTCCTGATCCAGGCCAGGATGCCATTGGCCTTCTTGGCCACCTGGGCACACTGCTGGCTCATGTTCAGCTTCCTGTCAATCCAAACCCCCAGGTCCCTCTCTGTCTGGCTGCTCTCCAGCCACTCTGTGCCCAGCCTGGAGCTCCCCATGGGGTTGTTGTGGCCAAAGTGCAGGACCCGGCACTTGGCCG
>JAAWXA010000003.1:63560972-63691980 GCA_038090715.1 Florisuga fusca | reverse complement strand
GTATCCAAAGTGCAGGACCCAGCACTTGGCCGTGTTGAACCTCATCCCATTGGAATCAGCCCAACTCTCCAGTCTGTCCAGGTCCCTCTGCAGAGCCCTCCTGCCTTCAGCTGATCCACATTCCCCCCCAGCTTAGTGTCATCTGCATATGAACAGTGGAAATATTTTCCACTGCTGACTAAAAGCAAACAGTAAGCTTCAAGCATTAATTAATAGTTTAATAAGAAACTTCAGTTCAACCACGTACTTTTTTTTTTTTTTTAAACAGAATTTGTCTTTTCTTTGTTGTGTTGCAGAAGAAGAAATGGTGACTGCCTTGTACAAGCAAACCAGGACAGTCCAAAAAGTAAGTCAAAAAAGAATGCTGATTTTCTTCTTACATAAGACTGTAGGACAAGTGTTCTGTAAGACATCCATTTAATTAAGAAGGAAATTAGTTTTCCTTTTTTTTTTTTTTTTTGACTGTGCAAGTAGCAAATGCAGTTGTAGAGCTGTTCTGAGTCACCTGATTTCAAGCCATGTGGTTCAGGGTGAGTTTCATTAAATAGATGATTTTCATCACTGTATCAAGGCAGAAAGTAGTTCAACATTCTGTCATGTAATTGTATCAGTGCTGTTGTTGTGGAAAGGAGAGGTTTGTAGGGAAAGTCTTTGCCTCTACATAGGCTGTTTCTGAAAAAATTTGAAGAATCAGACCAACCTGCAGGAATGTAAAAAAGGCTGGAAAGGGTTTTTGGGCTCTGAAGCTTGTTAGTATTCACTGTAATACCAGTTGGTGTAAGAAAAGCTTTAACCTTACTTTAAAGCTGCTGTATTTTTGGCTGAGTATCTTTGAATATATTAAAAGCATTTACATGAGAGTACTGTATATTTTTATGGTTAGGTGCAGAAGTTTTTTCCTTTTTGGTCAAGAGAGCAGGATGTTTTTCAGTTATATTAGATAGCAAACCTTTACAGCTCATCTTTCTAATTCACTTGTTAGTAGACAATGGCAGGTATTAGGGACAGATGCTTTGATAGATGTCTTGAGCAGAGCATGTATTCTGTGCAAGTGTCTACATTGCAGTTTTAATAGCAAAAACTAAGATTCTTCTCATTAAAAGGCTGCATGAAGTTTGGTGTGGATTGTTGACTGAACTTATCTGTCAGTTTGAAAAACATGTCTTGGATTACTTACTGAGGGATGAATATGTTTAACTCAAAAGTTTTGAAATTACTGATGACTCCTGTTTCTCAAACAGACTTTGTGTGGTGCTTTATTTATATTTTTTCTCTTACTTACATGAACGTCACTTTAATTTATACCTGTGCCTATTTTTTGTCTGCAATGTTATAAGTAATTCTACAGACTTGCTTTTTATAGGCACTTTCTATTAGGGGGGAAAAAAAAAAAGTGGTAGAACATGTGTCAGGCATATGCAATTCCTTCAGCATCATGTTTTCCACACTGGTTTAATAGCTATTGAGTCTCCTCAAATATTCTTGTTTCCAAAACCTGTTTTATGGTAATAAATCTTCTTGGCTGCAAAATTCTTGAAATGATTCATTAGAACGATTGTTTCCTTAGCACATTCCCTGAGAGATCATAGTTAGAAATGGAAAAGTCCTTAACCAGGTCAACTTTTTCCCTGCAACACATGCAGTCAGTGTTGGAAACAATCCTCAATGAAATGGCCAATATTTTTTCTGTCAAGTGGCAATTGTCCATCACTCTCTAATATCCTGATTTCTCCCTTGGTAATTCACAGTAAGTTTTCTATTAGAGTGTCATGCTAATCTACACTGAGAAATTCCTACCCAGGTAAAAATCAAAGCTGTGGTGTGATGCAACTCTTAATTTAGAAACCAATCTGTCTCAAAATGCATCTAAAAAACATTAATTAAATTGCCAAAGACTTCCTTGTTCCCTGTGTATTTGCATATGAGGCTAGGGGATGGTGTGGTGTGCACAGTGGGCTTTTTGGCATAACATATAGAAGAAGTTAGTTAAAAACTATCTTGGTTTAATCTTTTATTACTTCACCACCACTTGAGTGCCATTTTTAATTGTTGGGTTCTCAGTTCTCATCACTTCTCTCAGGTTCTCTCAACTGTAGCAATAGAGGTTGCCCCAGTATGTGGTCTGTTGTGTTGCTAGCTTGTACTCCTTTGGGTTTGTCATCAGGGTACCTTTCAGAAACTGCAAGCCCACATGCTGCAAAAATCCCAAAGGATTGGTGCAGTCCTTGTGGTAGGTTGTGACTGGACAGATGGTCAGGCAGGCAGGGATGATGAAGTTGTGATGTCTGGTTTGGTGATGTCTGGAGCTTGGGGGATGGATGGCAATGTGGTAGCCAAGGGCTGTTTGGACTTAATAAATGGTGGACAGCCCATTGAGTTCCCAGAACCACAGGATCATGGAGTTGTGATGGTTCTGTGAGCTCTCCTGAAATGGCAATGGGCTGCACATCATGATCTCCCCTTGAGCAGGGACACTTGTTAAGGTTGGTCCTCAATGCTGAGCTTCCTTGGTGCATGCTAAACTTAAAATCTTTGCTAAGTGATGTGAAGGATTGATTGTACATATATTTCAGAAATAAACCATTGACCAAGTTTCTGGGTAGGACTGGACCCAGCTGCACCCAGGCTTCTCTCTGAGAAGGGGTTTAGAAGACAAGTGGGTGCTTTCTGTACCCCATGACTCCACAGGAGGGTCACCCTGACAGTTTCATCTGACTCTGGCCTCTCTGCAGTAAACAGTCTGGTGTACCTTGTCATCAAACCTTGCTAAAGAGCTGTCTCATTTACTAATGAAGTTGTTTATATTACATAACTTGTGTGGCTTTCTGACAACTGGAAAATTGTTGCTAAAATTGGGCATTACTTACTGGGAGCAGCTAAGAAAGGAAATCTGCCCAGAGCCTGCAAGGAGTTGTGTGTATTTGGTTTTCAAGGCAGTCCATGAGGTAGTTCATCTGAAACATGGGGTATGCAAAAAAAAGGGGGATGTTTGTTTGCCAAAACTCTCTGCACAGTGGGAACTGTATGTAAAACCCCCAGGTTATGCTGGAAGACTCAGAATTCCTTGATATTAATATTTGTAACTTCCTGAAATACTTCTGTTTTCTTTATCAGTGTTTTCCCAGTTGGGCATCAAATACTGGAGTTGTACACTTAGGTTGTTCTACACTGATGGGAGCAGTAGGTGCTGGGGTTAGTTCTTCCATGGGCATTTCCTTCAAATACTCAGGCTTTGGGATCTGAGATCCTTGATCCTCTTTGAACACCTTATAACAGGAACTAGGGCTTTGCAGCTCCCCCAAGATTATAAATCTGTGTATTACATCTGCTCTTTCCTTTGCTTTAGAGAAAGAAACCTTGTACTCTTACTAGCCTTACCCACCAGACTGCATTTTAATGAGATGCTTTTATTACAAGGCATAAATCATAGGGTTTTCAACTCTGTACTTCAAAATGATCCAAAATGCCTTTTCTTCATGTCTATATACTGTTAGTTGTTACAGAGAATAAGCTCTGCACTTCAAAGTTGGCCTTAAAGATTACTACTATAGGAGCATCTTGTCATGTCAGTGTGTTCGTTCCAGTTAATGTCTTACAGAAGAAATGGTGACACTGGGGACCATTTTATATGTGTGTGTATGCACACAGAAGTTTTGAGAGTTGGGCTTTGCTGCCATAGTCCTGCTGGAATTGTTGGCTGGCTGTGTGATGAAGTAGGATGGTCTAATAAATGGACCAGATGATGAGAAACTTTTTACTGGCAGTTGAAATTCTGCTAACTAATGTACCTTCCCCAGAGTCACTTTGTATGTTGTGTTTGTGGCTTTCCCCTGTGAAGTGAGGGCACTGTGTTTCAGATTTTAGACACAGTGATACAGACTAATATTTTGACTCTGCAGAAGTAGAAGCCATAGTGGGGCATCCCACTCATTGCACATGTGTCTGCAAACAGGTGTCATGAAATGCATTGCCATTCAGAGTGATGCAGAGTGATAGCTTTGGGAGGCAGATGACAAGATTTGAAAACAAAAGCACAGCCAGTAACAATGAAGAAAGCCATTTTCCTCTTCAAGGGTCTGTTTTCTTCTGAGAAGGTCCACTAGCAAGAATGTCTTAAAAGGAGACAAACCACAAAGAGGTCAGTGTCATTGGATGTGTGTGAAGTAGCCATCAACACAGGCAGTGAGTATTCAAAAAGAAACTCTTCATTTGACAGTGATGTCTTCTGGATGACTTAGAAACATAAAAACACAATTTATTTTTGAAAGAGTACTTTTAATTTTTGTCAGATACGAAACTACCTGTAAGTTTAATGTGTGCTTTGCAAAGAGAGGAGTGTGCTAGGACTGGTTACCACATTTCCATTTTATGAGTTGTGTCTGTGATATGATGGCTTCATATGCAGAATCTGGCACCACCATTAATACTGAGAAATTCTGCTGTGCACTTTGTAGGACCCACTGCTTTTGGGCAGCAGGAGCTGTGTGCTGTGGTGTCTGTGCTGCTCACTGCACTTCACTGGGCTCAAGGATGGACTTCAGTCAGTTTGGATTCAGTGTCTGCAGCCACATTCTGAGCTGCAGGAAGCTCCAGGGAGCTGGACTTATCTTTTTCCCCACCTCCCCATAGTAATACAGCAGCTAAAATGACTTTTTCTGACTTCTTTAAAAAAAAAAGTGATTTGTCACCCTGGAATATGTGCATCTATATTCACAAGAGCTGGCTTATACTTGCCCAAGCTAAGTGGTAAATGGTGTGTTCTTACCTTCTTCACCTGTGTTCTCTGCTGCTTTGTGATACTGCAGAATTGCAGTTGTTTGAAGACTTGTAATCATGGAAATTACAAGACACCTAGCAGCAAATTCTTCTCATTTTTTTTCTGCTTTGAAGTGCTTTCTTAAAGGAATATAAAAGCAATTGCTTCCAGATATTTTTTGATAGATAAACTCCTAGATTTACCTAGGAGTTTCCCTTTCACTGATTTGTAAGCTGAAAATGTTAACTCAGTGATCAGTATCCAACTTGCAGTGCTTATGCTGTCTTCCTCACCTCTTCAGACACGTGGGGTAACAGAGGAATGCAGGATCCTAAATGCACTGTTTCTACCTGTATAAACTGCAGCTGTGTTTGACTTCTGATGCTGGAGAGAGGAAGCATCAGAGAATGGGCCACTGGTCTCTATAAACCTCCTATTGTGGTACTGCTGGGTGAGAAAACATCATCATGACTATATAAATGTTTGTGCATTAAGAATACTTTTTCCTCACATAAAACTCTTGGAGTAACAAATCATTATTAGACATTATTTAGATTTTATTTTCCCCTAACTGAGGCTAGTTTCTGTAGCTCAGGGGTGGAAGCCTTTATTCTAAAGGCTATACATGACTCACAGCTGCTTTATACAGCCTACTATAACATCATTTTTTCACATTAAATATTAATTTTCACATTTCATATTAATATAGAACAGTACTGGGACATTTTTTTAACACATGGTCATGGCTTTCCAAATAGGCTTAAAAACATTGGCCCTTAGCTAGAACAGTAATTCTCTGATGCTGATGTGTTAGATCACAACTCATTTTCCTTAGCAAGGACACCAAGTGTTTATGAGAAGCCCAACTCATTGAGTCTGCTTATACCTTCACATAATTACAGTTAGGTGAAGTGATGAACATGACTGAAATGCTCTCCTTTCAGCACCTCTTCTGTAAAACTGCAGTCCATCTTCTCTGTAGAAGAAACCATAGAATCATAGAATGGTTTGGGTTGGAAGGGACCTTAAAGATTACCTAGTTCCAACCCCTCTGCATGGGCAGGGACATCTTCTGGTAGACCAGGTTACCCAAGGGCCCATCCAACCTGGCCTTGAACTCTTCCAGGGATGGGGCAGCCACAGCTGCTTTGGTCAACCTGTTCCAGTGTCTCACCACCCTCACAGGAATGAATTTATTTGTAGTGTCTAAGATAAATCTCCCCTCTTCAAGTTGTAAACCATTTTCCCTTGTCCTCTCACTACACAGCCATGTAAAGCCCTACCCCAGCTTTCATGTAGACCCCCTTCAGATACTGGAAGGTTGCTCTAAATGCTTCTCCTCTTTCCCCCCTTCATCCTGGCTGCTGTGTTGTCATGAGACATGCCCTTTCTTCAGTAAACGTCCTTCTCAGCTCACCAGCTCAGAGGAGCAGACTACAGATTTGGCTGGAAAACAGCATCCAGATCTGTCATCCTCCCAGGAGGAGAGCTGTTAGCCTGTTGGAGCAGGGTGATTGATACATGGATGATCCATGCAGATGGTCATTGGGTTTCTTCCACTGATAATCCACTGTTTGCAGTGTCTTAAAATCCCTCTGAATGGGGCATGCTATGGAAAAGACTGAGCTTCTCTGAGGCAGGTGGTTTTCTCCATATGGAACCCACCTCCCAGTTCCAGGATAAGGATGGAGAGAAGAAGTTCACTTCATGGTGGATCAGTCACAAATAATCAAGGAAACTTGCAGTCTGTTTTATGTGTTTAGATGTGTATTAATGACTTCAGTGTAACACAGAAGCTTCAATACTCTGGATGGCTTTGAAAATAAACCACTGAAAGTTGCCTTACACACAGACACCTACCCAGTTGAAAGCTTGCTCTAAGAAATTCTGGAGATTGTTGCTCTACATTTGGTGATGGGTAAGATGAGCTTTAGGGAGAGCATGTGGGGTGAAAGTTCCATGATGGGGATACAGAAGAGCAGGGATTTGTGTCTGGGGATATTTTCAAAAGCTGCATGGCCAAAAAAAACCCCACCACAAGCCATATCATACACCCCTGAGTGTCATGGCCTCTGCCCAATCTATTTGGTGTTCCTGGAAAGCACATGTACTACTCTGGTACCCAGTGTAGCTCATTTACAGCTAGCTGATGTAAGTTCTTAGGAGTTTAGCCACCCACTACTCTACTTGTAAGTGCAAAACTGTGTCTAAGCTACAGAAGGCATGTGGAAGAAGGGTAAATCTGTTACTAAAGGGATGCTCTTCAAAATGTTCATCTTTACAGTTCCCTCCAAAATTATAACATTATGTGGTGCATTGGTCAGCATTTTTTATTTCTGTTTCATCTCAGCCTGCAGTGAAGTGTGTGTACAGCAGCACAGGTATTACACAGAACATGCTGTACATGATATTACCACAGGAAATCAGAACATCTTAAAGACATACACTGAGTAGCATCTTGGCACTTTTAATTTTCCTGTGGTTTCCAAGCAGTGTTTTCTCTCTTCATAAGATAAAGACTGAGTGCTACTTCAAAGCTGTATACATTTTGTCCATATTAAAAAAAAAAAGTGCTTTAAATTAAAATTTGGTATTTTTTTCTCTTTCTGGTTCTGAAATACTAAATATCTTTTATGTTTTATGTATAAAGAAGGAGATAATGCATGACGTGATGACACATCAGAGAAAAATCTGTGGATATGGAGCTCAGAATTAATGCTAAAAACTGTGGAAGACCTTGTTGTAGTAGAAAACATATTTTTTACCAAAGGTAACAGGACGCAGACATGGAGCCTGGAGACCTGTGTTTTGTTTGTACTTCCCATCTGTTATGTAAGCTTGTCCAAATTTTGTTGCATTTTCCTGCCTCATCTCTCCTGTCAGAGCTACGTATGTTTTACTTTCTATTGGTAGAGCACTTTCAAATCTTGAATTAGTGATGCTGCAGACTATCTAAGCTTACTTAAAATTCTCTTCCTCCTCACTCTTGCCTTCCAAAATAAAAGAATAAAATGTTTTTTTAAATTTATTTTCCACATTGCATTGATTGACTGATACTCTGCAGCTGCTTAAGGTAGCATTTCACTGATCCTTTCTGTTGCCCAGACACCCCCTAAGCAGCTTGAGCATCAATCAAGTAAACCTTGGAGCATCATGGGTGGGTGGCTGACCTGTAGCTTGATGCTGATGGAAATACAGTTTGTATAACCACAAAACACCCCATCAGGCTACTAAAATAGTCTGTATCCTCACTGGGCCCTGTGGCACACAGCACTTCAGCAGCATTCCTCAACACCTCATCACAAAACAGACTGAGGTACCGGTACCAAACCATGTTACCCAGCAGCAGGGGACAGTTTGCCCTCTTGCAGTGTGGCACAGTGGGTACAAATCTCTCTGCAGAGACAAATCCTTGTGCTGAGATGCTGCTGCTGTTGTGGATCCAGTCTCCAGGAGCCCTGAAGTGGATGCAGTGGTTAACCAGGAGAAGGCATCGATCTTGCACAGCCCGGAGTACAGAAATAGTTCAGTGGAGTGAAATCACCAGACTACTGCCCAATGAAGCCTCCTTGCTCAGAAGCAGGCTGACCCCCTGATGAGCAGCTTTTCCTTCTCCAGTAATGTCACCAGTGTCTTGGAAAGAGTCCCACGTAGGGAGCTGAGGAAGTAGGTAGTGTAAAAGCAGAGCTCTTTGGGCTTTTTGTTCTGTGCTGATCCATCAGCCTGGCTGCAACTGGACTGTGGCAGAGCATCTGTGTTACATGTTAGAAACACAGAGGCAGTGTGCTCCTGAGGGATGGCTACTGAGCATTCCTTTGTTGCAGTTTTGGGGTGTTAAAAGGCCTGAAGTATATATACAAGCCAGCTGTAATTTATTTTAATTAAACACAAAAGCTGCATGCATACTGCAGAAGGGGTAAGACAGGGATTCCCCATCTCTTATTTGTCTTTTGTTTGCACTTCTTTGCTGTTGTCTTTCTTCCCTCTCTCTGATCTGTGCAGAGATGTGTCATCCTCTCCCTCTTAGCAGTGGCATCTGTCTTCTGAAATGCAACACATTTGCTTAAACTCTTTGCTTCTGAGAAGCCATTGTTGCTCTGGGATCATGGATTGTGTGACAGCAGAGCCATCCTTGTCCCTCCTGACACACACACACACACACACACACACACCTATTCAGCATTGATTTTAGAGAGCTACAGGAAGCAGAATCCCCATCCCCTGAGAGCCATCTCATATCTGAGTATTATTTTTTGAATTAGGGAGTTTGGGAGTACCCACCCTAGGGCTGGCAGGCAGCCTGGCAGGAAGCTGAACAGACTGGCGTGCCGGCCAATCTTGTTGCCTTTTATAGAGCATTTTCATGAAATCAGCACATTTCCATGCAATCAGGGTTTTGCAGTGTAAAAATTGTTGTGTTTGGGAGGTTTTTGAGTAGCTCTAGTTTTAGCCTGCAGCTTGTGACTTCTGGGAGATTGTTGATTAATTTTAATAATTACTAGAGATGGTTTCGTGAGAAGAGAAGTTATGTTTCTAGGAAAGAAAATCCTCCTGGAAGGATGCTCTTTAGCCTGATGCCTGTCATTGGTCAGGCAGGTGAGTTAGCTGGCAGGGACCTTATGTTCCCCATCCACAATTCTTACCTGGTTGCAGCTGTTTCTGATCAGATTGCTGCCAGCTGTTTTCTGTCTTCTTAGAATGGCTGATCTGGAGAAAATCTAAACTGTGAGGGGCTAAATCTCTGAGCTTATAGGGGTTGAGAGAGGGGAGTAGGGAGTACAACCTGGGAGAAGCCACAGAAGTTTTTCAGTCTGGTGTCTTGCAAACAGTGTGGCACCACAGCATGTGTGCTGGGAGCAGGCTGTGTTGTCTCATTAAATCACTCCAGTGCTAAACTGGGCTTGATTCTTCAGGCAGTCAAACTCAACTTCCTGCTCCAAACAAGATTGTTAGGATGACCTGCCAAGGGTCTTTACTAGGTGCAAATCTCCCAAGAACAGAATGCTGATATCCTTTATATTCATGTCTTCATATTGAAGACTTTTTTTAAACTTAGGTTGAAGCAAAATATGATTTATGGTAGCCCATGACTGTTGCTGCTGTTTGTCTGTGTGCTCATGAGAGGCATCTGGTTGTGTTTTCTTGGTAGGTAACCAGAGAGCTGATGAAGGAGTTTGGCTAATAACTAATGTGCTGCTTGAATTTGCAAGCTCTTTACATCACTTTCCTTCTGTTGGGCCGTGGAAGTGCTAGAAAGAAGCTCAAAATTAATTTCTCAAGGGATGATAGTGCTGTTGAAAGATGCTGTGTTTTCTGGACTTCTTTAGCACCTAGTGTAAAACTTCTCAAATCCAGAGGTACTGGGTAGGCCCACTGATCCACTTTCAGACAGGTCAGAACAATCCTGAGCATATTTTGTCTCATAGTTCTCTTCAATAAATGACTCTGCCTCCTTGGAAGATTCTTTGCATTATGAAGCATTTTGAGGTTGTGACTTTACTTTGAATCATAAATGAACAGTTCAAATGAAAATAATATCAAGTAAAAGCATGCTTTGTTTGCTTAAGTAGTTGCTACTTTTGGAGGAAACATGAATGTAATTGGGGTTCTCAGAAGTGGTTCATGTTGTGGTGGCCTTTGAGTAAGTCCTTAGAATGGATCTGATGTTTACACAGACGTTACAACTCATCCAGTCATTTTGAATGAGCTGCTCTTAAATGGAATTCCATTCACTAGGGAAGTATATATTTGAAAATGCAAAGGACTTTATATGGTTTCTGTTGGCTCTTGGAGCTCCAGTATTTGCACAGTTGCTGTGTGTGTAAATCCCATCAGAGGGGAACCTGGGAGATAACCAAGAGCACCAGTAAAAAGAATAAAGAGGAGGATTTTTCCTTCATGTAATTAGTTTGAACAGGTTTGGTGGTTCTTGTGTACACATAGTGTAAATTCACAGGAGCCCATCCAGATTCACAATAGGTGAGTAGTTCCATAGAAATTAAAGGAGGTATAATCTTATAAAACTTGCATAATAGGCAAGTTTGGCCTTTGTATCCAGAAGCTAAGCTGGCTAAGCAAACATCTCACGTTGACTTGATTTCTTAGTCTGCCTGCCTTTGGGTGTGAAACTTACTTCTAGCAAGATAAAACATCCTTTTTTTAAAAAAACCCAAAACATATTTAGCTTCTTCCTCAAAAAACCACGTATGCCATATGCTCCTGTCTTTGCAAAAGTGTCCTAGCTTGCTTCGTGCTTCCTGGTCACTCCCTGTTCTCTGCTCCAGAGAGATGCAGAGGGAGCTGGAACTCTGGTAACGTGGCTGTTGCTTAAATGAAACTACAGTGAGATGTAAGAGTTCATGGCCTACAGGAATCAACTCTGCAAACTGTTTTTTCCATACCCAAGAAGCATGAGTCAGATTTTGTGAATTGAGTCAAATCTATCCTCAGATTCATTCGAAGACGCTGTAATGGATCTAAAACTTCATCAGCATAATGCATAGAAATGGCTTATTAAACTAACAGAGTTTGCAGCATTCCCTCTGTGTGGGAAGGGGGACAAGGTGGACAGAAGTGATGGGGAACCATGGAGGAACTGATAGGTCTGATGTACCTCAGTCCCTGGGAACAGCAGGTAGTCCCAGGGAGGATGTAGAAAGATTAATTCACTGCTTCCATGGGGGTTGCCAGGGCCCTGAGAGATTGTTAATATAAGAACTCTTACTCTTGCTGACACTGCTGAACTATGGTCTTCAGCCCAGCAGCACCAATTACATGGTAATGAGAGCTATCCCTGGGCTTTCAGAATTCTGTGATGAGGCCCTGCTTGGCTCA
This sequence comes from Florisuga fusca, assembly GCA_038090715.1. NCBI lineage: Eukaryota > Metazoa > Chordata > Aves > Apodiformes > Trochilidae > Florisuga > Florisuga fusca. The sequence goes on along the minus strand of JAAWXA010000003.1, from coordinate 63,680,390 downwards.
TCCTTTAAAAGGCCTGCTGGAGATCTGTCCATCAGCCTTGTCCCACAGGAAGGGCAGTATTCTCCTAAAGGCTCGTTTTAAATAAAACCCTCTCCCTTTGCTTCACACTCCTTCTCTTTATCTTCACCTGGCCAGCATTCCTCTGCATAAAGCTGTCCTCTGAGGTCAGATGTGCTGGAGCTGAAGCCCTTGACCAGGATGTGACTCTTGCATGTTTGGCTGGCTGTGTCACACAGAAACCCTCCCTTTCCTCTGGAGGAATTACATGACAATTAAACTTTGAGGCCCAGTCACCTTCCACATCTCAGTTTCTTCTCCTCTGTTCCCATGTTTAACCCTTCCTCTGAGAAGTCTCTGATTGTGAATTTTCACCAGGAAATGAACTTGATGGTTCCATTCTTAAGCTTCAGTCTTTGACTGGCTGCAGTCAACATCCTAATATTGTGCTCAGAAGAGTGACTAATACCTCCTGTCTGGCATATGTCTTGAATGAATTAGTAGACAGGCATGCATTTATTTTTCCTATTCCTGTGTGTAACCAACCTAGAAAGAATTTCATAGATTTGTTTTTCTTCTGAAATTTTTTGTGGGGACCCTGAGGAAATGAATGGTGGAATTCAAATGTAGCAGTTCAAGGAACATCTTTGCTGTTCCTTATTTGTGGTGCAAAGATGGGTTGGCAGCATCAGGTACATGGTTCCCTGGTTGATGCACACAATCCCTTGTAGGTCTCTTGCTGCTTTTTATTCTTCTCATAACTCAAACCAGCTCTGAGTTGTCTTGACTCTAAATGAAGAACATTACATTTTTAAAAACATGATAGTTTGTTTTGGATCATTCGTATCTTCATTATCTTTTCTGAAGGGTGTTGATTTACCAGATGATGGTAGCAGATTGGGATTGAGGTTTCCAGCAGTGGTCCACTTACTAGGGTTTTTTTTCTAGTTTAATTTCTGCCAAAGTTTTGTGAACCGTACAATGCTTGAAAGATGCTGAGAAGGAGGGGGACATGCAGCAGCAGCAAAAAGCTCTGAAAACCAAACGAAACACCAGACATTTTTATTAAGCCTCAACTATTAGTGTATTTGTGCAGAATGAGATGGTTGGTTACCTTGTGTGTCAGCACTGCTGTTCATCATATTCTGCCAAGATTCTTAGGGATGAACCAAAGCACACCTGAGTCTATTTCCAGCCAGGGTTCCTGACTGCTGCAGGAACACCAAGTTGCACTCACTTTGGTTCAGGATTTCTTACACAGAACCACTTCCTGGACAGTATGATAAACAGTTACTTTTTATTTTTTACTTTTTTTTTTTTTTTTTCTTCCCCCAAACGATTTTTGTCTTGTTTTTGATCTTTCTTGCGGTTGCTGCCACCCATGCTGGAGGCAGATCTGACAGTTTTGAAGTTCAGGAAAATACCTGAGGATATGGTATTGAAAGACTGTCAAAAAGAAGACTTCATAGACTGCCAGCTGTATTTTCAACTACATACATTATTGCTCAGCTGTTTACATGAAGTCTGCCCGTGTTCTCTTCAGACTGTTCAGACAACACAGAGAATTCTGATATTTGGCTTTTTAACATTTTATTACCTGTTTATTAGATGTCAGTGTAATAATCTATGCATCATTCTTACAAAGACCAATGAAGTTACTTTCTGTTGAGACACTTGATAGTATCACGAAAACCATGTATAAAATTAACCCAGTTGGTTCATTGTTTGCTGGTGTAGTGTGTAAAAAGAGATTTTTTGCCTCTAGCCTAATGAAATAAATTGCCATTATGAGTCTGCTGTGCATAGATAATGTGTGTGTTTTACCAAGTGTTTGTCACAAGGTAGTAGAGTCTTTCAGTATTTAATAGAGGGCAGCATATTAATAGTGAGCTTGTGCTACAAAGTCATTTTTTTCTCCTCTTTTCCATTTTTAGGTCAGATGATTCAGGTTTTCCCCAGTGCTTTTAACCTTTTGCCATCTGAGCAAGCTGCTCAAGGGACAACAGTGCTTTGAGGCCATCACTGAAAAGGAAAATGCCACCTCTTTTAGGATAGTTCTGTTTCACTGCTTTTTAATGTTTGCTCTTTGTCCTTTGTTGCTTTCCAATTGTGCTGAGCACTCAGGTAGCATCCGTACAAATATTCCTCTTTTGTTTTTCTTTCATCTCACATTCTTTCTCCTCTTTGTATAAAAACCCATGCATGAGCGACAAATAAAAAAAAATTCCTGTAGCTCATCTTATCTACCAGCTTTTACTGGAAATTTAGACTTAATTGCTGGCACCAGAGCACAAAGCAGAGCATTGGAGTTTCTCATGCTTATTGGAACAAAAATTTCCGTAACTTGCTGGATGTTGCATGCTTGTGTTTTGTTCCCCAAATAATAAAGCGAGTGTAAGCTTTTGTTAACTTCATGAAATAGGAGTTTGCAGTGCACTTGCAGGCTGTCTGGATTTTTAAGTATTTGAATTTTAAGTATTAAGTAGATTTGGAAACTTTGATAGGAGTGTGGAAGTGCACGGGATCAGCAGATGGGTACCTGGATTGTTTGGAGAGAGAGCAGTGAAAGGAGAGGTGTCAGAAACATATTTAAAAATACCCTGTGACTAGATCTTGTGGTTCTTGCTCGGTGTGGAAACTCTGCATTGAACAGACGTGAAAAATCTGTGTTTGAAAAGCAGAGGCTAAATTCTGATTAATAAATGGCTCCGTGCCTTTACAGTGCAAATATTTTATTGTATTTGGAATGGAATAAATCTGACAAAGGCAGTGGAGTTATAAGAGACGTACATTGATGTAAATGGAAGCTGAATTTCACCCTTCTTGTTCTGTGTTCTCAGTTATGTGGTAATCTTTCCATAAATCATGCACTTGAAAGGTTTTCTTGCTTCCTGCTTTTACCGATCAGATGGTACAAAATGCAGATGAATCAAGCTTCTGGTTTATTAAGCATAACCAGAACACCCCCTCTAAATCCCCTTGTGTCACAGCAGTCCCCTTCATTTTAAAACAAGATAGCAAGGATGACAAACTGACTAATACAGCAAAGTTGGTTGTTTTTTTTTTTTTTTGTCTCCTCCCTTTCTTATTCTGACCTGTACTTTGCTTTCGTTATAAAGTGAACATAGAAATTACCCTGTGGGAGTGGTGAAACTGCAGCAGAGGAAAAAAAACTATTTGGATCCATCCGAAAGCTGTTCATTTGCTTGCTCTTCTTTTTATTAACGGCTCCAAGCATGCAGTTGGTCTTGTTCTGACTACGTATTTTTCAGCGAGAAGGAGGTAATTCTTTGTGTCTCTTTCCTTTGGATAGTGCTTTAATTTGATCAGGAAAAGTGTTAGGGTTTTATCATAATCTATTTAACTGATTTAAATATATCTACAGCTGCCTGATGGATATGGTTCTATCGATCTCAATGAGCTCCTTTTCTTTTACAGTAATTTTTGGGTTGGGCTTTTTTTTTGGTTTGGTTTTTTTTTTTGAGTAGAGGAATGGAGCTTTAGGTTCAGATCCAGACTACGCAGGTGAAAATCACAGCTCTCTCCACAGGAGGTTGCAAAGCTGCTTCCAGCAGACATAAGCATATTTGCAGCCAAAATTTAGTCAGTAATAGGTTTTTGTTTTAATCATCTGCATATGCCAAGATGAGCGTCTCTCTGTCCCGTTGGTATCTCCAGCATTTTTTCTCCTGGGGAAAGTACGTTGCTGTGAACTGATGAACAAGTTCTCGTGGCTGTTTTTTTTCTCTGGCGGGATAAGATATTTTTAGCAAATCATTTCAGAAGTGTAGAACTTCCTGATGCTTTTCGTGTTGATTCGCTGCAAACTGAAAATGCAGGATTGGCAGCATCTAATTCTGAGGATTGTTCTCTAAACGCAGGAAAAACATTGCTGGTCCCTGGCCGGGAGGGCAGGTTGTTATAGTTATGAGACAAGTGGTATGTTAATGGCACAAGAAAAGTTTTGTTTGGCTGGTGGCTGAAGCAGAGGTGTTAAAAATGCCTCTTAAATATCACAAAGTAACTTTATACTCCTTAACGCCTTTGCAAGGTTTTTGCATGGGAGGGAAGAAGGAAGGACAAACGGAAATCCTTTAGATTTTGCTAATATTACCTTAGCTAGCCACCCCTGGGACTCTTCCAGAAATCTCTTACTGGGTGATTTCTGTACTCCTCATGTGAAATATCCCCAGAGTGTTAATCCTAGCAAGTCTTTGCTCTTCTTGCTTGCACAGTGCTTACAAACAGGTTGTCTGTGTCTGCAAGGGGAAAGAGGAAGCAGTGGCTTTATGGGAAAGGGCAAGTTAACAAGTTTTAAAGAGATACCAGGAAAGAAAGACCCTCTGGTTATGTGTCCTGGATTTTAAAAATAATACTAGCTGCTTAATAATGTATGTAAGTATGGATTCTAGTGTTTGCATTGGTTTTTATCATGAGAACGCAGCTCAGTTTGCCTCTGAGAATGTAGATTTTCCTGAAGTGCTCACTGAAAGCTGTGTCTGTGAATCCCCATTACTTTCAGGAGCAGCAGTCAACTGTATTGTGCAGGGAAAATTTACAGCAGTAACTTTTAAGTTAACATTACAGTTCTCAGCCTCTGATCAGGGGCACCTCATAGCAGTTTTCTGTGCTGAAGTTTTCCATTTGAAAATGAGGACTGATAATACCTGTTTCTCCCTTTCTTCACACCATGTGAATGAAATTTAATTCCTTCATTACTACTGTTAGGTTAAACATGTGAGAACTGAGAGTTGCTACAGCTAGGAACTCTTTCCAAATGACCATAAAGATTTGATAAACAATGCATAATTAGTTACAATTAATGGCTCAAGTGTATTCTTGTAGTGGCTCATGCCAGTGTTCAGGTTGTTTCTGTTGAGTTGCAAGCCAATTAAAGCCTAAAACTAGGTTGGTAGAAGAACTAGAAGAGTTTACATGCAGGATAGTCATTAGTATAAGCTAAATAAGGTTTATTTAATTAAAATCGTGTGGGAATACATTGCTGTGTATTCTTGTGTTTCCACTCTTTCATTAATTCAGAAAATTCATTTAAATCAGCAACCAGTTGTCCAGGACTTTTGACACCTTCAGCAACCAACCCAAGATTAAAAAAAGTCTCACAAATGTATTTGCTGTTGTAGCACTTGTGTTCAATCATTAACTGCATGTACTTTTTTTCCTTAGTGAGTATTTCTCTGGACTTAACTCAGCTATTTAAAGACTGGATTTCAGCCTTCTTTCTCAAAAGTTCTAAGTGTGCTAACATATTTACTAGATGCAAGAAGCTAAGTGGAGATGCAAGGTGCTGTAGTTAAACAAGGTCATATTGTTTCCTCTTAGTGTATTTCAGTTGGGTTTTTTCAACTGGTTAAGTCAGTGAATTGTTTTTCAAATATTTTTATTTTCATCATCAGTTTGCAAGTGATCAAGGGAGGAAAGATTGGTCTCACGTATGCCAAAAAAAAAAAAATGGACATGAGGAGAGCAGTTTTCTACTCTAGTCTTTTCTCTCTGGCTTGCTAGGTCATGCCTGGTACATACTTTGTGTGCCTCCTGTCAGGAAAAGAAGGTTAGTATTTGGAATTGTTTACAGAGTCAGAAGTTCCTTAGTGATCCTAAAGCCCTATGAAAACATGAGATGGAAACTTGTGTAAAAATGAGTGCCAGTGTTCTAGACCACCTTCTGTACCTGAGCTTAAATTTTGCACAAATGGTTGCACCATACATGCAGCTACAGAACCTGCCTCTTTTTTGTCCTTTCTTTCAACTCTCTCTTTAACCACAGCACACATCAAAGCACTACCAAAAGAGTGAGTGCAGGAATTTATATTTGGAGAGCATTATCCATAGATGACTTCATGTTTGTTCCAGTCTTCCCTGTTTTCAGGTTCTGAAAGGCTTTTGTAACCTTTTCCATTCGCATCCCTGCTTTGAATAGAAGCCATTTTAAAAAAAGAATATTATTTTGTATTCTTTAATGAAAACTTCCAAAATTTACCTCCAGTTTGAACGAAACTCAACTGCCACAGCCCTTTTTTCCTAAACTGCAGAACAGAGCAAAGGAAAATAAATAGAAGCTGGCATGTTTCTTCTTGTGCAGTTTTATTGGTGTGCATGTTTGTTCATTTGTCTGTTAACTTGTAGAATTCCATGATCTTACAAAGTGGTTTGCGGTTTGGTATGAATTGGTGAGACTTCCCTGTTTTTTCACATTTTAGCCATTACTGACATTTTCATGCAATAGAAACAATGCAGCAGAGGAACCATAGTTTTTAAATAGCCATTTGGTGTTACAGTGCTCTGTGTCACTGCTTTTAGAAGATTTTTAATAAGTTTCTTTGTAGATTTTTGAACAGATTTTTATGAAGTATTTCAGAGGAATGTTCATGTGTATTTGCATGCATGGTTGTCAAAAACTTAATAACAACTAAGGTGAGAGACATAGCCCAAAATGTGTGTTTCAGTCACAACTCTGATAAGGGTAGCTACAGCACTTGCTGATTTTTATGTATATTATCTGGATACATATATCAGATCATGTAATATATTTCATATCATATATAATATCTGCTTTCTATATTAAATCAAGTTAATTATTTTGATTGCGAGCTCACCCCTTGCCTGCACTTGGGTGGTTGCATGTTACACCTTTTTTTGTGCTTTGTATTAAAATTGAGGAGAGCTTGACTGGTACCCTGAGCGTGGGATTGAGCAAAAACATCTTGAACTTGCTTGGGTCAGTGGAACATCAATTTGAGCGTGGTGGAATATTGACAGCTGTATTTTCTTTTCAAAATGCAGCATTTCATGCTGTAACAACAATACTACTCTGAAGCAAGAGGTCACATTGATCTACACTGCAGTTCACTGATACTGAGGTTTTTTACTGAGGTCAGTAATGAACTGACACAACCCTTCCAGCATTTGCTGTTCCTTTTCATGGTGCCAGTGGAGAAGCTGGGAACGACCTCCTGGAGTTTTCAGGGAAACTCATTGTTCACGTAAACCCTGAGAAGGAATTTCCCTTCCTTTCTTGGCCTGCTAGGTATGCAATGAACCATACAGTTTGCTTTAGCTACATACCATCTGCATTTTATTTTTGTTTTGTTTGCTGACTTCCCAGCCCTGTATGTGCTTCTTTGGAGTATCAGTATATTGTACATTCCACCTTTGTCAACAGCCTGGGCTTTGTTGCTCTGAGCAGTCTCATGTTGTGCAAGTTATTGGTGTTTGGAACAGAGCTAGTCAGGGAAAAAAATTAAATTGGTGGAAATTTTACCTGTATTGTGTCCTCAGGAGAATGGGCATTGACTGCTTTGATTGTTTTAGGGCTGCTGTTGTTTGTCTGGCATTCATGCAGTTCTGTACTTTGTACTTGTGTACCACTGTGTGCTAGGACCTGCAGTCCTTGGAGCACATTGCTCTCCTGAGGATGAAAGTGGCTTATTTCTTCTCTATCTGCATTTTTTTTTTCTCCCCTTCCTTCCCGCTTCTTTGCTTCTTTGACCAGCTAATTTCTTGCCTGCTGGAAGAATTATTTCTTGCTGAGATGAGTGGCTTGAACACCACCACTGTTCCCAGGAAATCTGAAGCTGATACTGCAAGAATAACCCCAGCCCTCAGGATGCCAACAGGAGGTACTGCAGTTGGAGCTGAAGCAGTGTGGTGTGTAGTCAGGTCTGTCCATAAGCAGACTGTTCTGGTGGTGATTTTACTGTAGCCAAATACCAGAACAGTGGTGTTGACTCAGAACTCATCAACCCTGGTGCTGGAGGCTTTGTGAAGCACTGTGGAAAGACACATGAACTGCTCAGCACAAACCCTCAAGGCTGAAGTGCTCTTGTAGAGGAACATAGCCACGTTGCTTTGGGACCCAGGCTGGATCTGAGCCTTTTTGTGGTGCTGTGGCCAAGTTAATAAAACCACCCAAAGATGCCAGGAGCTGGCTTTGCAAAGAACAGTATTGTTATTGATGGTTTTTCATTAACTAGGTTACTCCAGCTTCCTGTTATCAGACATATTTGAGAGTTGACTGTGTTCTATTGTATTATAGTTCCTTACTCCTGCTTCATGGTCCAGAAGCTTGACTGGCTTTTCTTTTGGGATAGCTGTATATTCAGTATCACTTGGGATCCAAATGTTACCAGATGCTTTTGGGAGACAAACCTTTAGTGTAAATGCAGCCAAAATCCAGGTTACCTTACTACTTCTTCAGAGTTAGGTGAGATTGAACAATTGGTTAACATTCACTGAGCAAAGTTTCCTTTTTTCTCTACAGACTTTGCATCCAGCAGCACTGTGATGATAGGACTGCATGATGACATTTAGTTAAACAGTCTCCTACCAAGAGTTCTTGCTGTTAGATAAATCAAAACATGTTATTCAGAGGGTGACTCATGGAAAACTAAGTAAAAGTTTTATAATCGGACCCTCTGCAAATGCTAAATAGCACATCACAATAAAATCATTAAAGTGTCCTTATATAAATTGTTTATAAGCTGCTAATCCTTCTTTACGATTAAAAGAGCTTTCAGTGGGGTTTTAGTACAGGAAATTTGTATAAGCTTTTAGTTACCTATGCATGTCTGAGTTTCATGGTTTGGCTGAATTTGAATCTACTGCCTGATTTTCAAATCTGAAAATCCTACGTGAACCCAGCTGGAAGTTTCTCAGGCAGGATACTTCTCAAATCCTCTGCCACGGCTGCAGAATAATCCAGATTACAGACACTCTGCAAGGGGAAGATTACACCAAATGCATTTCACTGTCACTCCCTCCAGAGTGACATTCTTGTCCTTCATTGCAGAGTGCAGTACCTTTGTCCCAAAATCACCCTAAATAGCCTTTCCTCTTTCATCTGCACATGTCCCAAGTCTGGAATCTTCACACTTGGATCTTGGGAGAGACATTCTGTAACTTTTACTTGCCATGGAGAAATGCTGAGACAAAGCAAAAGGGTTGGTGGAAGATGGGGGTGGAATAACCAACCTGCTCGCTGGGAGTGAAATCCCTGGGCTTGGCTGGAAAAATATAACCAAGCTGAAGATCTCCTTTCATGAAGAGCAAGATGTGGAAGAGAACTATTTCACCAAGGACTGACAGATTTAGAAGAGATAGAGCAGATCCTCTGAGTTACAACACTGAACATTTAACAGGTTAAGTGTACATGTGAGTGTGTGGGCTGGAGGAAGCTGAAGAAGAGGAGGAATCAGTTGGCTGAAAACAGAATGAGGGCTGACCAGAAGTCTGCACTGTCACTCTGGGGAATAGAAAGACTTACTAAAAGCAGTGTGGTTAGGAGGAAGTACAGAGTCAAATTTTCCCTCGTACTTCAAGACTCAATGTGGATAGTAAATAAAGAGCATACTGCCTTTTTTGGGTGACCTTTCTTTAGTACTATTCAGCTGGTACTGTTTAATCCTTACTCTTTTCAAAGAGGAATTCACAGGGAAATAAGGAGGTATCACTAACAGTGCTGGAGTGAATTTGCTTATATGCATGTGAGCATAAATGGTGTTATGAAATGGAGCAAGTAGGGCATGGGGAATTTCCAGATCCCAAGATGAAAATAATTTCAGAGAAGTATAGACAAGTTTGAAGCATTTTCCAGTACAAATGAAAGTTGCTAGGTCTTTTTTTTTTTGCTGCCACCCAGTTCTCTGTACCTTTTGGCAGCAGAGATGTGTATTTTTTTATTTTATTTTATTTTATTTTCTCTCATTAGACTAATAACATGAACAAGCCTGCATGGATTTTATAACATGATACTTGCATCATGGGATCACAGAATAATTCAGGTTGGAAGGGACATCAGGAGGTCCAACCTCCTGCTCAGAGTAGAATCATCTGTCTCTGGCATTTAATTGACAACATTGCTAGTAATAATCTTAATAGTAGATGTGATTATTTAGTCACTGCAGTGAAAAAAAATGCCTGTCAGGATAAAGGCTACCTGTCAGTACTGTGAAAGTTGTTCAGTCACACTTGTCACTAAAAGTAATAAATACTTTCCAAAAGCAGGTGTGTGGTTTTGGGTGATAGAGGCAGAGAGGATAAAGGGAAGGTCAGACACAATAATAATGAACTTCTTTTAGGTTATCATCCCTTTGTTGCTTTTCATCACTTTCCAAATATGCCTTAAACTCTCCTGAAGGGTGTTTCAGTATTGTGACCCTCCCTGAGATTGATTGCAGCTCAGGAGTCAGTTTCCTGCAGTTCAGGGAGCCTGATGGTGGGAGACCACTGTGATTCCAGTGACCATTTTAAACTTGATGTGTGTTCTGCCTCTTTGTTTTCAACATCAGTGGGTATCATTAATGAACCTTGTTGGAAAAACTTAGACTTTTGGTGTTATACTTACCTTTTTTTTTTTTAACCTTTTAATATGATGTTGATGTAGAATCCTGTTTAGGCAAGGCTGCATGTGCTGCTTTGGGTGGTTGTAGGAGTTGGCAGGAGGTCACACACATTCCCCCCTTTTCAGCAGGGATGTGTTTCCTGCTGGACTCAGCTGAACAGCACTGGAATTGCTGCAAACATTAGGGATCTCTTGATAGGTTCTTACCTAGCAAAGCATTTTAGGCATGTCAGTAATCTGCATGAAATTAAGATGTTATCCATTGGGGCCTTAATTTTTACTAATTTACTTTAGAAATTTCTCTCAACTGTAAGAAGAACAATAAGCAACGAGATTTTATGCCTTTTTAAAAAATGATTGCCTGATTCTGTGTTTAGATATAGAAGACTGATTTCAGGAAGTTTTGAGTATTCCTACTCAAGGGTCCAAGGACCCTTTTTGCTGAATTTAAGTGATACTTGAAATTAAAATAATGTGACATCAATGATGGACTTGAGAAAGAAGCAGGAGATTCATTTTTTTGTGTAATTAACAAAGCAAAGGAGGAGGACAAGAGAGAGTAATGCCTGGGTACCCGTTTAGTTCAGTGGAAGAACATGGGTTCACTTACTGAAGGAAAGAAATACATGACAAACCTTAGAAATATCCAGCAAACTTGGAAGATAAGTCCCTTGAAAAGGAGGAAGTTGTGCTTGTTGAAATCAGTCCTTGCTGGGAGCTGCATTTCTCGGCACCACTTGGCACTGCAGCTCGGCCAAGTGGTGTCTTGGCACAAACTGGGCTTGACCAGGAAATGGTTTTCTCTGTAGCTCAGTGTGGAGGGGAAGCAACTTTGCTTCTCCTTAGAGGCATGCCTGGAGAGCGTGGTCTTAAAAATGATTCAGCTTGAGCAAGTTCATGAAAATTTGTCTGGGTGACAGTGAAGTTTTTCAGCCTTGCCCTGAGCAGCTCTTCCCTTCGAAGTTATTGTGGTGTCATTATATGATGTTTGTGTTACTGGGAGAAGTACCTAAAATCCATATGTTTACAAGGCAATTTGTATGCTATAGAAGACTCTCAGAAGGTGAGGTACAGTTTTATATAAAAATGAGGACCCTGCTTTCAAAGCCAGGTTTACAGGATAGAGTATCATTTATCCTGATGGGTTTAGTCCATATTTTCCTCTGTAATCTCATCATTTTCCAGCTTCAATAAAATCCTTGTCCCTCCTAATTCAGGCTCAGACTGCATTAGAATTCTTCTTCTCATTCCATCATTTCCACTCCACTGCTGGAAAGAAAGAGGGTGTCTAAAGCTCTGGATTATGACTTAGTTGTGGGGTCATATAGGGGTAGAAGAGTGCAGCTGAGAGGATGCAAGGTTTTAATCCCACACCGATGGTAGTGGCAGGTGAGTGAAAATGGGCTGATTCATGGCTTTGTTAAAATCTCAGGTGTTAAAGTTTGACCTCCAGTGTGTGGCAAAAACCCATGGAGGGATGAACAGTACAAAAGAGACCTAAGCTTTCAGTGTATGAGACTTACAGTGGTGACAGAAATATCTGGGGTTTTGGTAGTGACTTTTTTCTTGGTATTTTTCTTCCCTCCCTCTCCCTCCTCCCTTAATTGTTTGCCACATCTCTGGTTAAGGTAAATCTGTCCTATCACATTCAGTCTGCAGGACAAGGCTTTTACAAGGGCATGTAGTAGTTTCATCTACTTTTACAATGGCATGTAGTGATAGGATAAGAGGAATGGTTTCAGACTTGGAAGTGGGTAGGTTTAGCTTAGACATTAGGAAGAAATTATTCAATGTGAGGGTGGAGAGAGATCCTGCCCCAGGTTGCCCAGAGAAGCTTTGGCTGGCACATCCCTGGAAAGGCCAGGCTGGATGGAGCTTGGAGCAACCTGGTTGAGTGGGAGGTGTCCCTGCCCATGGCAGGGGAGTTGGAACCAGATGGTCTTTAATGTCCCTTCCAAACCAAACCATTCTAGGATGGTTGGGCAGTGGGCTTTGCATGTGCTTAACATTTCAGCATGCTGTACTTCTGGTCTTCCATGGCCAGTTGATAACAACATCTGACACCCTTGTTATTTGGCACATGGATACAGCAAGATCAAGGCTGGCTAAAAGAAGCATTGTTCAAGTGATGTGGAAGTTGGTACCAGTTAGTACTGCATCTGTTTCTAACCATATAGCTGTACCAGGTAACTGCAGAAATGGTGATGGTTAAAAGCAGTGCAGGTGTTAACTGTGTCTTCTTAAATTAAAAGGCTACTCAGCTTCTGCCCTGTGAAACAGCTATTGCCATTATGCCAAAGGGGGATGGGGCACAGGTGGTTTATAGGAACTGTCCGTGACCTCAAAACAATTATCCAAACTGGGTGTAGTGGCATTTCTCTGCATTACTTTCTGTTTTTCCCAAAGAAAATCTTAGGGCTTTGGAATCTGACTGCAGAGGAGCAGCACAGGGACATGGCGTTGTGAAAGATGGGTTCAGCTGAGCTCTCTTAGTTTTAAATATAAGTGCAGCATGAGAGATCCCTGTCAGATAAAACAAGTGCTGAGGAGTCTACCAAGTCCATGTGGCTGCTGGAGATGGGAGTAAAACACAGCTCCTTCAAGCAGCTTTGACTCTAAAAAAGGAGATTTGCCAGAGCTGTCATGGAATCGAATGAAGACTTCACTGTCTCCTGTGTTTGTGCAGAGGGAGAGTGTATACAGCCCCAGCTGTCAGCCATGGGAAATGTGAAATTAGAATCATAGCATCATCCTTGCAGGTAGATAGGTGGGTAAACAGGGACAAAAGCTGTAATTACTGACTGGTTTGGAAAGCACCCTCATGCTCTCCAGGCCTCCTGGTGCAGCAGCCTGATGCCAGCCAACTGCAGAGGAGCCACAGTTGGGTGCCAGCGATTCATACCCATTTTGCAGAGTAGCTTTGAGATCTGCAGATGATATAACTGCTAAGTGTTGTTATGAATGATTCAGAGCTTCTGGCTTCTATTTCCATACATGGATCATCAGACTGTCTTTCTCTGCCATTTTAAAGTAATTGTCTGAATGACCTGGATATCTTCGAAGTAGCTTGAGTTCTTGTTCAGGCGCTGGCTTTAGAAAGGAAATCTTTCATCTGATGCACTTGATGTTAATTTTGTTTCTTTAATGGGATTCTCTTTACCCAAATTTACATGATTCAGCTTGTAGCCTGTTGAATACATTCTTCTCTTCCAGTGATAAATTTGCCCAAGCATCTCTGAGGATGTGTTGAGAAACACGTAGGTAGCTGTTTGTGTGCCATCCCCTTCCACAGGCAGATAAACAACGAGGGGTTTGTTGAATTCTTGCTCCAATGATACTTGAGAAAAGCTCTGTCTGGCCTGGCTGTCAGTTCTGTTGTTGTACTTTGCTCTTGGTGACATCGTTGGTGGCAGCTAAATGAAGTATATTAGTTGCTAGATGCTCTTTGACCAAGGATGTTGACTTTTCTTGGCAGCCAGTCAGACACTACCAGTTTTGCAGGAGCTGGTGATCTACCCCAGTACAGCAATCTCATCGCACTTGCTGGTGAGAATGGAGTGGATCTGTTTATGTAGATGGGAGATAAATAATTAAAAGAGAACTGAAAGCCTTATGAATTCCTTTTACATTCTTGAGGTCTGATTCTGCATCAGCAGCATAGAGCTCTGCAATTAAAATCCTCTCCTGCCTTAAAAATTACTGCGATGCCCCTGAGGTTTGTCTTGGCCCGGGGAGCAGTGCTGGGTCACAGGGTCACCTCTTCTTGCAGGTGGAGGTCTCCCATTTCTTCAGAAAGCTGTTTGTATACATGGGGCTGCCTGCTGAAGGGATCAGCCAGGGCTGTGAGGTTAAGGAAGTCCTTGCTTGCTTCTTCTGCCCAGAAAAAAGCTGACTGTCCAGGGAATGTCCAGACAAGATACATCAAATGAAGTAGTGCTGCAGAGGCCACAGCAGTATCATGAGTTGTTGCACATCCTTGTAATTGTCCTTGGGATCCAACCTCCTTGCAGGCAGCTTTTCCATACAAGAAGAGCTTAGCTCTTAATGCTGTGCTCCAGAGAAACTGTGCCAGCAGCTCCCATTTCATCCTCCTCCCTGGAAGATCTCCTTCCATAACCATGGCCTTTCCAGAAACCTAACCCTGAGGCAGTAAATAGGATGTGTGTGACACTGAGGTGGAGACATACTGGTTAACCTAAGTGAGAAGTAGTCCAGAATTAGTAGTGCACTTTGAACATCTTGGCCTTAATCATAAGATGATTCCTCCTTCCTCATAAACATCCTTTCATTAAAATAGAAGGATACTGCATGATGAAATCCACTTTCTACTCTTCAGGTTACTGTGAAAGCAGATCAGTTACTTTCACTTTGTACATCGGCCCAAATTCTTCATCCACTTCTTATATACCAGGCCAGTTCTGCAAAATTTAGTTTGCAAATTTGAGCAAGAGAATTCTTGAATGAAAATGATGAGGGGCAATACTCTTACTTGTGCTTTTTCTGCTTACATAAAGTCTGTGCCATAAATCATGATGCAAAAGCCTCCCACTTTCCATGTTGCTTTTTACAGTAGCTTAAAGCAGCATTCAAGATCTGATACCACTGTAGTTCAGCTGACAGTGCTGCAAGGTTCCCACCTTCCCTTTCTGGGGGGAAAATACCCCAAGCAACTGTGTGGACTAAGTCAGAGGGATTGTGTCATGGAGGTGACAGTTCCTTTGCACTGAGTGTAAGGGAGTTCCCTGTGACTAACCCAGATACCAACATCTGTGCTGCAGGTATTGAAATAGAAGTGAGATTAATCCCACTTGTCAAGTCTCCTCCTGACTTCCTGTTGAGACACAGTGTGCTGGGGGTTTCATTGTTGTGGGGGGAAGAATTTGGAAAAGAATTCCAAGAATTTTTATTTGTAAATACCAGCTGGGGATTTTTTGTTCTGGTTTGGTTTGGTTTTTTTTCCACCACCAAATTCTACAGTGGAGTTGGACATTATGGTGAGAAACAAACCCATCCATTGGAATACTTGCAGTTCTCATTTGAAAGCATTTAAAATAGATGATAGGTGCATATTTGGAAGAAGTTCAGCATCATCTAGTGGAAACCTGCTCTTTGGGACAGCCCACAGCCATTCCTTTCCGTAGCCCTGAAAATAGAGCTGAAACTGTAATAATTTCCATAGTCCCTCTGAACTGCTGGCATCTCTGCCTTGGCATGTCCTCATAGGAGTAGGAGCTGGATCCAACGTACAGGCCCAAGGGGAATGAAAAGATTCAAGTGAGGTTATTGTATCATTATGTTTGAAATTAGTTTCTCTTGAGTTGTTTGTACACTGAAAATAGAGACCTTCCTGGAATATTTCTGCAGAAATCTGCCATAGGTTGATGTCTGGATACTCTTTGTTGGCAGCAGGGAAACACACTGGGGAGGGTTATATGGCCAACAGCTTGATACTGTGTAGACATGAATATGTAAATACTCAAATAGTGCAGGATTGTTGGAGAGAAATTCCCAAAGAGCACTCTAGGATGAATAGTGCTACTGCAAGCTTTCCTCTGCTGCCTCAGGAATGCACTTTGGTCCTTTAGAGGGATGGACACTTCAGTGTCTCTTTGCCAGCTAGTTCAGGTCATCTTTACAGAGCTGAACCCTACTTAAGGGAAGGAAAACAAACTATTTTTGGTGCAGTGCTGGGTCTGAGCTGTTCTTTCTTCAGAGAGGGAAGAGGGTATTTCTTCTTCCATCTGGACAAGCAGTGCTCTTCTCCATTGCTCTTGGGGTCTATCAGCAAAATTTCTTTCCTTCTGCAGTTTAAATTGACAGTTATGTTTTCCATTGACATGAGTGCCAGTTCTGAGGACTTGAGGCAGGTGCTGAAGCACTCATAATAAATTGTTAATCCTCATCTATTGAAACAGCACACACAGGGAATGTGGGGTGCAATGCCATGACAAGTACAGCCCCTGAGCACCCGGGATTGTTGCATCTGTGCTGAACCAACTTGTTCTTTTATGAGAGGATGTTAGTTAGGGCAGATACATGCTTGTGCTGATGCACTTCTAACGTGGGTTGAGTTAAACTGAGGAACTGGCAGCAAGAACAAGCAAGAAACCCAAAGGATGCAGTGCTGCCAACCACTGGCATCCCTGCCAAGGCCAGTACACCAGGGTGCAGCTAGGTACACTCTCCAACATGTCCAGCACAAGAGGTGACTTGTCCGTGGAGCTGACTCAGTGGGTCACGGGCTGCTGTGTGTTTGCTTATTTGTTGTGGAGTGTTTGGGCCTGTGGGGTGCAAAGTGCTTGACCCTTTCAGAAGAGCTGGGTCTCAGAATGACAAAACACAATGCTGGGGGCTGGCTGAATGTTCTTGCCCCGTTGTTTGCTTGTCCCCTGAATGCTCTCCCTCCCATCAGTTCACACCAGTGATGTGTTGGGGAGGTTGTGAATAGTTTTTATGTCTGCTGAGCTCTTGGGAATGTGCAGGGCAGAGCATTTGCTCACCTCTCAGTGAAAGGCAGTGTTGTGCCTCTGAATTTTCCACTCTCACCCTCCTTTCCCATTTTCCTCTTGTCTCACACGTGTTCAGACACTCTCCCAAGGTACGAAGTGATTTACTAAGGCCACACCAAGATCAGAGTTAGAAGCTCTGGAGCTCAGGTCTCCCTGGCAGTCCTGCTCTCAGCTCACTGCCTTATGTTTCCTTCCCACACGGGCACGTTTCTAAATGCTGTTGTCCTCGTATCTTGGTTCTTTGCCTCTTGAGATATCATTTTACCTGTATTTTTCCATCACAGATTAGGTGAGCGGGATAAACACGGTGTGATGCAAAGACTTTGCTGTGATTTCACCGAGATGCCAACAGTTTCAAACATGCCATCTAGTGGTATAAACTAAGAGCAATCTAAAGGAACGCTCCTCCCCCCCAACTCCACTCTTCTTCCAATACTAATTTCTGAAATGCTCCCTTGTTTTGCACAAAAAATGAGGATTTACAGCCCCTGCTACCTTGTCAGGTTTCCTGAGTGCTGAGCATCCGAGCTCTTGAAGGATTTGTTAAGCAGAAGGGACAGGGAATTTTTTAGCCAATTACATAAAGTGTGGTGTACCTTCATGCCAAGAAAACAGAGTTTATGCTGGTATTGTCCCATCGTCTCCCCCCCCCCAGCTTTGAGGATCTGAATCAACTTTGCAAACAAAACAAATCTAAAGTTAAAGCACCCTTGATTTAGGGGGGAGGGGAGAGGGAGGTAACAGTAATGTGCTTGTCCGTAGCCATGCAACAGTTCATCAACAGAGCCCTGTCATGGGGTGTTCCAGGTTTGTAGATCAGTACTGGGACATATTCCACCCTAGCTGGTAACCTGAAGTGCTTCCAGCTCCCTCTCTGCTAAGGAAGGCTGCACCAGAATTGCAAAAGGCTCCAAAACCTTTCTTAAAACTACATTCATCACCAAGATAAGAACAAGCCTTAAAATGCGGAGTGTTAAAAGGCCTGAGGTTTATACTGCAGTTTGGCATGTGTGTTCAGTGAGTTACAGTCTGAATTAAATGTCTTGGGTGTTTGTCTTTACTGTTATCATCAGTTCAAGCTCTGGCACAGAATTAAAGTTGCTCAGGTTGATGTTTATGTGTGCTTGCTGTTCCTAGGATTTTTACCTAGAGGTCATCGTGTCCTTTTCTCTTATTACCAAGAAACTTGCTTGCTGTTTGGATTGGATTATGTGATCCATCTGTTGTAGCTACCAGAATAAGTCAGGAGAGCACTTCTGTAGTGCCTTGCGTGTCCCTCAAGTCATCTTTTCTATGTCAGGATTCAGTCGTTGCTCTCAGCTCCTTCAGCTCCAGACTTTCTTCATGCACGCTGCTTGTGTGGAAGCCTTTGACACAAAAATCTAAAAAAAAAAGCTGAAATTTGCAACAGTGGAATTACAAATAAATTAATAGAGAAGATGCCTGGAGACGGAATAAGAAGAATTAAACACCTAAGAAATGCCAACAAGTTTAGTGGGAAGAAAAAAAAAGGTGCCAATATAGATGGCTAGAAGTGTAGGTGTCCTAACTTGAGGTCTGCTTATACAGCTTTGATAAAATGCAGAAATGGGATTAAGAAAATAAATTGAAACCTAGACTTCCAATGCCCAGAGAAGTCCTTTTCTTTCTAGGGTAAGGGTCAAGCTGCTCTTGCATATTCTCCCACTCAGAATCTTTTATGTCTTTGTGAGCAACAGCATTATTCAGAAGAAGGGATGAAAGGTCACCACTCATAGATGTGTAGTATCAAAATCACAGCACACTTCCAGGCTGTGGTGAATAGGAGGAGAAAGCAGGATTATTTCCTCCACTTCCCAGGTGTGAGGCATAGCAATAGGAAGGTGCAGAAGGGTGAGTAGCATCCCCAGCCATATTTTCCAAAGACAATATTCAGTGTAGTGCTTTGTGCTGGACCTCAAGTGCTGTATTGTGGACCTCTGTGAGGGTGAGGCTGAGGTACCTACAAGGTCAGTCCTGGAACACTTTAATCTTAAGCAAGAGGGGTTTTAGTCAGCAGCTGGTTGAGTTCTTGAACTGCTTCTGGGTGATAGCAGCAAATGGGATGTAGCTGAGGGGAAAAAAAGCCTTGGAATTATCCCTGAAGTGCTGTGGAAAGTGCTCGTGCTAGTCAGGTGAAGCCTGATTGATTTATGTGGATGTAGACACCTAAATGACACTGAAGTAGGTGGTTTTGTCTCCCTGGCTCTGTGTGTGTGTGTGTGTGTGTACTGACTGCACCCACTGAGGGAGCCACGATGTCCTGCCAGCCCACATAAAACATGGATGTGTCAGCTGGAGCAGGCTCCCTGTACCCATGCTGCATGGTGCTCAGACCAGGGCTCCTCCTTCAAGGTCACAATTTTTCATATTTATTTAGTGGAGTGGGGTTTGTTAGAGGTTTGGTTTTTTTGTTTGTTTGTTTGTTTGTTGTTGTTGTTGTTGTTTTTTAAGTGTCTGGGTTAAAAGATCAGCCTGATGCCACAGTACCACTTTGGTGGGTTTTTTTCCCATAGCAGCAAGAGGATGAGTTTCAAGACATGGTCACATACTCAGATTTTTCTTCTAAAGCCTGAATTCAAGTTCAGCGTGACTTGATAGTGTGTGATGGTCCCCAGGAGTCACTGATCTTGCTGGAGCAGTGTCAGAGGGCTGTGTGAAGCCGTGGGAGCTCAACCTGGTATGAACTCAGCTGTGCTGCAGACTCAACAGGGTTTCTGGAGTGAGCCATCCCTGCAAGCACACCCAGGTGTGCTCCCTCCTAACAGAGGCCATGGGAATAAGCTTCCCACAGGTGTACTGCCTAGCAGAGTTCAGAAAGCTGTGTTATTTATTAGGCAGACTGGATGTACTCGCCAGTGGAGTCATTTGTTCAGGAGAACAAAAATACCAGCAACATACTTGCAAGCAAGCAGCACTGGGAAAGTTTACATCATATATTAGAAAATGGTTGCCTTGTTTGTTTGGGGTTTTTTTTTAATCAAAGTTAAATCAGACTTGGCCAAGCAATGAAGATGAGCCATTCCAGCAACCACTTGCTTTCTATTTTAAGGAGCACAATCTTTTTATAGCCAAAAAAGCAGATTATTTTTACCTGTCACCTTCCCCTTGGCTGAACAGGCTTTGATTTTATGGCAGGAAATATTTGACTGTAGAACTCGGATGCAGCTTTTGGCTTTATGTCTGCAATGCAGGTCTTTTATTAGCAGAACTTAATGTGTAACAGGATAATTCCATTGCACCTATTACTATACTGGCTTGATTTTGTACAAAATAAGTTTCTACTTCCTTGAAGGCCTTCTATAAGCCTTCAGTGGGAACAAATCCAGTGTGTTTGCTCACAATAAAGGAGCTGCCTCAGAACGGCTCTGCTTTAGAAACACTCGTAAACAGGTTTACATATAGGACCTGCTGTTACACACAAAACTGAATGAAGAAATATTTCCCCAGAACTGGTGGTTTTAATACGTGCTGTGGGGACCCAGCCTGAGCCAGTTTGTGAGCAAACCTTTTGCAGGGTTTAAAAGCAAATCCTCATCTGCTGAAAGGGCTGGGGATTGAATGGCTCCTTCCTGCAAGAAAGGCATTTGATAAAAAGGCTCCGAAACTTCAGCTGGCATCCTACATATGCAAACCCAGGTGCCACACGTGTTATATTTGGATTTCAGGGTTTTTCACCTCCGTTTCAAGTCGATCAGTAGCAGCTTTACGTGGTTGGATCCCGTGCTTTCATCACCCCTGCCCAATTATTATACATGAGCTCCATCAGCCCCCTCTCCCCGCAATAGTGCCTGCAGCTGAGCATCAGCACGCTCGGGAACAATAAAGGGCTCTCACTTGGGAGTTTTGTTCCCTTCCTAATGGGGCAGGACCCAAAATGACTCCTTTACAGAGCACACCAGTCGGGTTTATGTCTTGAACCAGGTATGCTTACATCTCAGCAGCATGAGGGTTGGTTTGAGGGGAGCTTTGTGTCCAGTTACGCATTCAGCATCGTCGGTTGTGTGCTCTCGTGGAGTTTCGCATAGGACAAAACATGGATAGGCTTCTGCCTTTGTGATGGATTTTTAAGGACAATTTTGGTGGGTTTTTTCCCCTTGCCTCCTTCCTAATGAGCTGAGTTGTTAAAATATGTAAATGGAAGGAGAGACACTAGAAAGGGTGAAGCAATATACTGACACGTTGGATAATTAGATCATCTCCTGCGCAGGAAAAAAAGTACGAAACAGGAACAAGAAGTGTTGCCCTCCCCCACTGTAGAGGCACCAGGTCTGGCTCTTTCTGCATGCAGAAGCAGGTTAGACAATTAAATCTTCATAATTTTTTTGTGTGAAATTTCTGCAGATACAGAGTGTCAGGTATACTAATTATCTCCTATTCATCTGCTGTTTTTGGGGAGAAGTAGGGAGTTGTTTCGGAGGGATGAATTTGTGAGCTGCATAATTTGTGATGAAACAAAAAAATGACTGTTGTTGGACTGAATTTGTCAATAACTTTGTGGTTCATCAGGTCTTCTCTGGAAAATTTTTCCTGAATGTTGCCCTGAATAGCAGTTAGATAAAGGGAATTACATGAAGAGGCACAAGACATTCTGGCTTCCCTTCTGATATAACCTGGTGTTTTGGCAGTGTTTTGCATTTCTTGAAAAGATTTATTTCTTTGAAATAATAATTGTTTAATAATCAATAAGATCTCAGCCCTGTGTGAACCTATGCCTGCTGGGAGGACTATGACAGTACTCAGTCTGTATGTACATGAGGAAGCACTCTTCTGTGTTAAGTTTACTTGTTTGATAAACATAACACTTTGCTTTTGTTCTCTTAATCACTTCCTTCGAAGAGTTAACTTCCTAAGCAGCCACAGATTAGTTCTCTCAGTTGTTTTGATTATTTTTCTTGTCACGCACAGTGAAGGTCTAGTGTTTGTGAAATGTTTTTTTTTTCTTTTTTTTTCCCCCTTTTTTTTTTTTTCTTTTTTTTTTTTTCTTTCTTTCTTTTTTTTTGTCCCCCTTTCCGTGGCAGCTTCAGTGATGCTGGCATTGAAAACCCAGCCAAAATTCTCTCTCTCTCTCTGCGGTCCTGGCACTTACTGTTTCTTTTAACCAAGTTGTACCTTTTTGAATCTTGGTGCTACGGAACAGAAAGCTTTTCCTTCAGGGTGGTTTGAGTGCTCCAGAATTTTGTATTTCTGTGTAAGGGGTATGCCAGAGGCTGCAGCAGTGGCTTCCACGTGCTCTCTGCTGAGTAATTTCCTTTTGTATTGCTGACAGGTGACTCAAAGCAGGAGCTAGCAGATGGCTGCATGGTTAGCTGGTGGTCACAGCCTTATGAGTTGAGTTTTGGAATTTCCATCAGAAGTCAGGATTAAGCTCAGGATACGCCACTGGCACAGAGCATCCCGGGGGAGTGTGGAAGAGGAGGAAATCGTTCATAGCGACTCATCTTGTGGTTGGGTGAGTCAGGGGTCTGCTGCTGGTGGTCAGAAAGGCACGTGGCTGACTACACTATCTTTGTGTGCTCTGCAGGATGCAGACTGTATCTGAAATTTTAATTCCATCCTTTTTGATTTTTGTCCAGTGAGTTACTTCCAGAAAGGAGTTACTGTATTTTCTGGAACGAGTGTTGTGAAATTCTTCTTTTTATTTTAATAGTGGGCAAGTTTTCAGCTGGTGATTTATCAACAAAGTATTTTACAGGATCAGAGTTAAAAGCACTTCTTTTAAAAAGAAAAAAAAAACAAAACCCAACAATGCATCCTGTGTGTGATAGGGAAAGTAAAAGCATCTCGGTTTCCAAATGATGAAGGAATAACCGAAAGAGCCAGTTCTTGGAATAGTAGCTCCATTGGCACTCGTTGGTGATTTCCTGTGCATTTGCTGCAAGAATCACTGTGTGATGCGAGTAGGTGGTACTAAAGGGTTATTACGAAACCAATTTTCAAACAGACGTTTTGAGTCATGGATTGGGAAGAGGGATAGCAGCTTCAGAGCTTTCTCTTTGTTTGAGCAGTGTGCCTGAAACGCACACACAGGAGACTCTGTGCTTGCATGGAACAAGGGGACGGGGCTGCTGGGAGGTGAAGTGCTCTCCCTCACGCCCGCTCCATCTCAGGGATGGGAAAGGAGAACGTGGGCTGAGAGCCGGCAGCAGCGTGCAAGGTGCACAAGGAGCAGAGTTTCCTGACTCTCTTTCCATTGTAAGTATTTTCTGGTGGTTTTTCCCAGACGTGGGAGACAAAATGGAGTTGCGTCAGGATGGATGTCAGTGCCAAAACGAGGTGGTGGTTTGGAGCAGTTTGGTTCTGTTCTGGAAGCAGATGGACTGCCACTGGCAGGAGACAGTTGGCTTCTCCATCAGAAAACAAAAAAAAAAAAAAAAAAAGAGGGGGTGTTTAAGGGAATTGGTCTGGCTCCTAAACTGAAGGAATTGTTGACCTACTGACTCAGTTCTGAAGCATTAGGGAAGCAGTCTTACTGTGGTTTCTTTTGTTGGTGGCAGATTCAGAAGACGTCTGTGAGCATACGGGTGTAACAAGCAAAAGAGAGACTCTTCTAGTACGTGCTGCTTGTGGGATTTATTTTGTGCCAAGAAGGGCTGAAGGTGCTGACGACTAAATAACATCTAAACTTTGTTTCTGATGCTTCTCCTGATAACGCATTGGTAAGTTTATGTGCTTCTTTTTTCAGAGCTATGGTGGTATCTTGTTCAATGTGATTGAAAGAAAGCTCTTCCACAGCTTTTCAAATGTAGCAAGGTGAATTTGTTTTCTTATTTGTAGCAGCTTTTACAGAAAACCCTAGCTGACCTGCCACAGCTTAGGAGCCTGTAAATAGGGGTGAAACTTTCTCTATCACGGCAAAAATAACAATTTGAAATTGCTGTTCCCTCTCACCTTTAACCTGCAGACGTCTGCTAACATTGGTACTAACCAAAGGGGTTGGGCCAGCCCTCCAGCTTTGGGATCACAACATGCTGGAGTCGTGGCAATGCTGTGATTTTCCTGTTACACTTCACTGAATGAACCAGGCTTCAGTCTTCTTGAATTTCATATGAAAATCAGATGTTCGTCCCTAGAATTAAATCTGATGATACTTTTCCTAAAATATGCCTAGAATAGAAACGATGTTATTTTTAAATGGCTCTGTAAGTCCTAAGGAAAAAAACAAAAAAGCTATCAATTAGTGGTTGCTCAAAAAAAAAAACCCCAGATCATTAACATACTATTGGCTGGAAGGAAGCACACTGGCTGGCTGAGTTAGGTCTGGAAGTCACGCTCCCTGATTCTGCTGTGGACTCTGCCACTGGTTTTGGGAGGGACTTTTTTGGATGGAGTGCTTCTTGGGCAAGTCCTTATTTATGTTGTCAGTAAAATGAGGAATAGTGGTTTTTAACTTTCCTTGAGTGCTTTACCAACATCATCACTGTGTATTCTGCACTGGTAACCTGGAACTGTAGCTCCTGGATTTCCAGAACATTGCTTTGAATGCATAGATGGAAAAAGCAGAATAGTGACTATGGAATTTATCATACTTTCTGGCAGATCTCCTCCAGACATAGGAATTGCTGGTGCTGTGTCCACCAGGATGGGAGGAATGCTGGTGTTCTTCCCTGGGTGGGTGACACCAGGACAGGTTCCCAACCCCTCTTGAGTCAGCAGTTGTAGCGAAGCACTCCTGGATATTTTTTTCCCTCTTCTCCAAAACAGCAACCAAAAAGGCAGTCTGTATGTATCCTACAGAACTGCAAATAAACCCAGCGGTTAAGGAAAAAAAAAAAACACAACAAAACAACACCAAAAAGGAAGGTTTAACATTGTATTGGATTTCCTTTCCTTAAGTGCTTCCTTTGGATCCTGGGAGAGGAGCTCAAGCGTAGGGTGACTCCAGCGAGCGGTTGTACCCGAAGGCGTGGGAGGCAGGGTCAGGGAAGAGTCACTTGGTTGTTATGTGGGTGTGAAAAGCCTATGAAAAGGAAAGGGTGGAGGAAAATATTTTACTTGAATTAAACAAATAAAGAAGAATGTTATATGAACTAGATATTCAAAGTCAGGTTTTGCCAAGTATTTCTGTGAATTAACTGCGTCTCTTCTGAAAATCATTTATTTAACCATAAAGCTTATCAAAATGTTCTCTGGGGGAACTTTACTTAAAAAAGAAACAAACAACAACACAACAAAAAAATCATTGTTGTCTTATCACTTGAGATAAAAAGAAAGGAAACTGCAAATTTTTATAGCCCCAAATTGTTAACTGCTAAGCCTGTATTGAAGTGGTGGATCAAATTTCCTGAGGCTTAACACTGGAGCAATGTCATTTACTAAGAAATTACAAGCAGGCCCTGGTTGAGGAGGAGGAGTCTTAAGTCCTCTGTTTGTAGTTGCTTACCTGCCTGTGGGACAGGGAAACTGCTGCTCTTCGAAATCATCTATTTTGGGGAGCAGCTTCCATGCATTAGCATTGATACATTGCACAGGGATGTTTACAGCCAGAATAACTGAAAAAAAAAAAAAATTTGAAACCTAATGAAAGCTGCTGTGGTTTTTTTTTCCAGTGGGTATGTTTGTAGTAACTCCATTTTTTTCATTCAGTTTTTCAAATGTTGCTTAATATGACAGAATCTAAAGTACATGTTGTTGAGATCCCATTTTTCCATGTTTTTTATGATGATCTTGACAAAAAAAAGCAGCATATAGGCACAGTTTTAACAGCACTTTCTCTGCTTATTACGTTAGTTAGTGAAAGATGTGATTAAAAAAAAAAAAAAGCAAAAAAAAAAACCCCAAAACCAAGCAAACACCAACAAAAAACCCCTCTCCTTTATAAAAACTGGTAGCTTTCTGAACAGAGGCCATAAATTACATATAGGGACCAGGTGAAATTAGATGCAGAGGTGTGTGGGATGTCTCCTAAAAAAGCAACACAATGCTTGACATTTTGGGTCTGTGCAGCATCCTGATAGTGTTCATTTGTGCTGATCTCTGAGGGGTTCCCATGTGAAAGTTCCCAGGCAACGTATAGAGAACTTGTTGGCTTTTTCTTGTGGTTTGTTTTGTAAATTTTTTTTTTAAGTTCTTTTTGGCTTGTAGCTATCCAAATACAGTTTGCAGCTGAAGTTTGCTTGCAAAGTGATGAGCTCAAAATTGGGCCCAGAAAAGTGATGCTTCCTCTTCCAGTGCACGACTGCAATGTAGTACCAGAATGGAAAAAAAAAAAATAAAAAATTAAAGTTTTAAAAATGAAATCATCATTGAGCAAACTAAAAATGTATGTGTACCAGCACTATGAGGTGTGAAGAGATGCCACTTCTATCTGCACCTTTTCTGGGTAGAGTTGTGTGTGATGATTACAGAGTGATTTGTGTTGGAAGGGACCTCTAAAGGTCCTCTAGTCCAACCCCCCTGCAGTCAGCAGGGACACCCTCAACTAGATCAGGTTGCTCAGAGCCTCCTCAAGCCTCACCTTGAATACCTCCAGGTATCTCTGGTGTCTGATTTCCTCTCATGTTTCCAGAACATCTCCTGGCAAACTGGGCACCTCTAGGCAGTGTCACCGTGCCATGCTGTCACCTCGGGTGGTGCTGGATGCAGTCAGGTGAAGCTAGCAGGGGATTTCAACTTCTAATCAAAGTTTGGGCACCTGAATTGTAACTTTAAGGACCTGAGTGGCTACTAAAATTCCCCATACTACCTGTTATTACAGGCTCCTGTGAGAGTGCATATGCAGTTTCATTGCCAAAACATGGGGTTGGCAGAAGTGAGTCATAGCTGTGAAGATCTCAGCTTGGCTCTTTGATTTATTTCTGTCCACCAAAAATAATTTCCAAGAATACAGCTAGGTATATGCTGTTCTGTGTTAGGGCAGAGCTCTCACTGGCTCTTCAGCCTATTTAGGTAGTTCATAGGATGTATTTTTCAAGATTTAGTAGAAAAGGAGCTGTGTATACATTTTATCTCATCTTCAGTGCAGTAGGCATGAGCAATTCCTGGAGAAGGGATCAGAATCTAGGGCTGTACCCATTCTCCTGGGAGTCTTTCTCATGGAGTCATACTTGCCCTCCAGTGCTTTCTCTTTATGGCTTGGTGAATTTTGAATTCCTCTCTGAGCTGGCCCAGCTCCCGTGGGAGGGCAGAAAACAACCTCAGCCCAAGCTCTGCTTGAAGTCTCCTGGATCCAGGACTTTGTAGGAGGTGGGATCTGCAGGGCAGAAGTGTCCAGCTTCCCAGGTGAGCTCTAAACATGAGATTTTAAGGTGACAATATCCTATGGACATGTCTTTGGATTATTCTGATTGTTACAGGCTGTCTTGCAGCCAGTGTTGTTCTTGTGTCACCAGAGTGTCCCTAATGAACAGAACCACTGTGCACATTTCACATGGACTTCCAAGGATCATTTCATCTGTGGTCTTTGTTAATGACCACATGGCCTTGGGGTCAGCCAGCTCAATTTGCTGATGTGGTTGAAAACTACTTTTTTTCTTGTCTCCCTATCTTCTTTTTGGGGAAAATGAGAAGGGATGCAGCTCATTACATAGCTGCATGACTGCTAGTGCTGATGGGAATGCAGCAGGAATTTGTGGCCAGAAGCAGAGAAGGAGGTGGGACTGTCCCTTTCAGTGTCACTTGCTTGATGTTCAGTTCAGCCTCTTCAAGAAATCACACCTTCCTTATCTCTTAATCCCAGTGGAGCTCAACCAAGAGGTAATTTACCCTTGGTCTCCAAAACAATCTAGTGAGGATTCCAGTTCCATTTTTCATTTGGCATCAGCATTTTAGGTGCCTACATTTATCTCTTAGGCATCTGTGTAGACTGAGTGGTCAGTGTGCTCCTTTTGTATTTCCATTGTCTGTTCAGAGCATAAGTACTTAGGAATAGGGTTAATAACATTGTATGGTGGCAAAGAGGAGTCAGTCCCTTACTAAAATTTCTAGTTATCAATGTAAATAAATAGAACAGAAATAACACTTAAGAGAGCTTGATAGGCTCATGACTTCTAGTGAATTCTCATTTCTTTGTACAGCATTGCAAATTGTTGTTCTGTTCACAGTTTTGACAAAATCTGCCTGTGGCTGTAATCCCACAAATCACATCCCATGTTAATCAGAGCTGGGGTGGAATTTTCATTACCCATGAAAAAAATATGAGTGAAAACACCTTGAAATCTGACTCTGCAAAGATTTCAGGGCAGTGATGCTTCATGCAGTGGGCTTCCAGCAGACACAGCAGAGTTCTTCATGTCGTGGGGGATTATCTTTTTATGTGCCTCTTTTTTCCACAGTTCGCCTTTGGAGTTTTTTCACTGCCTCTGCATTTTTCTCTTAGTATTCCTGATTCTTACATTTGTGATTCTTTTAATCTATTTTTTCTCATGCATCCTTTAAACATAAAAGATGTGCTCGTGCCACACGTCCTTTTAGGCTTTCTTCTTCCTGCATGTATTCTTAACTAATAACATGAAAATATCAAAGAAAGCACGTGCTCAGAGAAACAATCTGGTATTTTACCCTAAGGGAGGATTTTCTCAGTGCACAAATCAAGAGTAAATAGTTAAAAATGCCCTATAGTATATATACAACCACATTAATGTTTGCTTGCATTCACAAGTGAAGCTATTTGCATGCATGAATGTTGACAAAGTTGAACTCTGTCTTACCAAATCCGCTGTCAAAAGTTGACCCCCGGGCATTTTACAAGAAAGATGATGATTGTCTCTTTAATTACTTAAATTCTGTTTTGCCTATTTAGGGAGAGCTACCCACAACTCTGTAATTACTACACGCCTGCCATTCACATCAGGCTCTCTACTAGCAACGTGATGCACGACTTTGAATGAGAGTGGTGTGGCATAGCTACAACATCCAGCTTACAAGGACCTCCTTTTAATTGAACATTTTGATTATCACACAATAATCAGACTTCTGAGTTGCTGCGAAGGTTTGCCAGCCCTCTGCTAAGTGCTTCTGTGGAATTACAGAATCATAGATGTTAGAGATGGAAAGTGCATTAGATCATCCAGACTGTCTTCTTGCCAGTACATGCTTTTTTGCTTCAGTTTTGGTTGGTTGGTTTATTTATTTATTTTTTTTCCTTCTGTGGTTTATGGCTAGAGATACTCTAAGAACTTGGCTTTCCACTTCATTATTCTGGAGTCTTTTCCACAAAGTTTGATGGTGAGATTTTTCTTTGCCTGATATTTGACCTAAATTTTTCCATTTCTTTGCTTCATCATATTATTTCAAGTCTACATTTGCTGTAATTCTTCTTTCTGTGGTGTTAACAGCCTGCAAATACGTGTGGAATATTGTGAACTCTTGAATATTAATGAGTCTCTTACCTGAAGTGCAGCGTGTTTGCCTCTTCAGGATTTGGGAAAATTATACTGATTGAAGACAGGTTTTAAGCTGAACTGCTAATAGTATAATTTCTGTGACATTTTTTTTTTATTCTAGTGTGAGAGTGGTCTGTTCTGGTGTCACTTGAGAAATTGTTGAAAATTACCTGAAAAAGGCCAGTTTTACCCAGGAAATAAAATGGTTTTATATGGAGGAGTTAGTGCCAGTATAACCTAAGTGATTTTTACCTCTATTGTGGCAGTTAAACTACAGAGAAGTCGTGTGCAGGGAGGCCTGGAGGGGACCTTGGAGGGCAGTATGAAAAAAATACAGTTTTCCATTAGTGGCAGAAACCAAAACCAGTGTTGTTGTAATGTAGTTATTTTGAGTTTTGCCCCCCAGCTTTCCCTTATCCTGTGTTTTTCTCAGAAGATTTTTTTACCTCGGCACTATTGTTTCTTTTTACAGTTTCACTTTTAAAAGTGAAACTTTTAAAGTTTCAAAAAGTGTCCCCCTTTTGGGGGGATTGCATGTTTGTTGTTTCATCTTTAGGGTTTAGGCTCTGCTACCAGAAGCCACAGACACCCAAGCTGGGTTGTCTGCAAACAACCTCTTTTGTTGATCACAAGGAGCTACATCAATATCTCCCCCCAAAAAATATTCCCTGGCCATAAAAGAGACAAATGGGTACTGGTTTTGCTGTCACCCCATGAGAGACAGGTTGGGTGGTGTGAGTTGGGGCATGGAGCTGCCTACAGTCATGATCCAGTGCCTTTATCCCAGACCTCCTCTGGTTTCTGAAACATCACTACTGTTTTTTCTTTATGAGCATCCCAAAAGATTGAGAGCATTGTGTTGTTAGCTTCCAAACAAAGGATTTTTATAGGGTTGGGAGCAAGGGTGTGCATGCCATGCCTGCCAGAGGCACAGCACACCTGGGAGCTGACAAAGGCAGCGTCAGCACCAGCGTGGTGCGGTCCTCGTCCCCACCACCCATCCAGGCTGTGTCAGAAGAAGGCATCTGACTCGTTCAGAAGGGATCCCAGGAAGTGGATTAGTGTTGGTGGGGCTTGGAGAGATTCACTTCATGGACCCTGGGAGCTTGGGGTGGTAAGCTGTCTTTTTTCAAGCCATCAGGACTCTCAGTGCAGGGTAGGGATGTTTATGGAGAGGTGAGGATGGACATAAGCATAGGAGGTAAAATTACTATTAGAGAGTGGATTGAAGGTGTTTGAGCATCAGGTTGTGTAACTGAATGGGGAGATGAATGAAAAAACATGTAAATGGGTGGGTTAATGAGTAAGAGAAAATGTGAGTGGGTGTGTAATTAAACTGGCAAGTGAAAGAGGAGGTAGGAGTGGGTGAGTAGATGGGTTGGTATGTAGCAAGAAAGTTGAAACAGCATTATGGGCCAACTCTGTGATGATAACCTGAAAAACTGATAACAGACACTCTCCTGGAGACACACAGAGAGGACTGATGGTCAGGAGAGCAGGCAGACCCTCAACACCTCTGTTGCTTTGCTGGTCTGTGTCCAACTCATTTGGCTGGCACATCATTTGCTGTGCCCAAATTTCACCATGTCTATGTGTGCACTAAACAATAATCTTCACCTTGGTCAGGTAGATGCATTTTACTAGTGTTTCTGTATAGATGTAAGAAATGTAAAATTTTTATATCTGTAAAAATCTGTAAAACCATAATTACTCCTTGCTGGGTGTTGTGGGTCTAAAAAAAATCACAGGGGAAGCAGGCAAAGCACAATGTAAACTTTTAGTGTGTTGGGAGCATTGCAGTTTTGCAGTGGGTGTTCCCAAGAGCTGCAGGTGGAAGGAGTTAACTGAAAAAACCATACAAAAAGGGGGAATATGCTGGAATTACAGATGTACAACACATCAGCATGAAGTCATCTCCCAGACTTTGAAGCACCTTTCATTTTAATGAATGAGACAGGAAGGTAAAGGAACTTTAAAGCATTGTCAGACCTTGACTGACAGTGGTTTTATTGTAACTGCTGTGAGGCTGGACGTAGCTCACTGTGACTAATCCTTAACTGGTTTTAATTTACTATGGTAGAATTACAGCCTTAGCTGTGACTGCTCACTATTCAGGTACAGTCAGGCCATAGTTACAGGTAATGGCTCTACTATCCTGTTAGGTTGTATTAGGTTGTGCAGGGTACATTTTCAATAGTTACTCTAATAGAGCCTGTCCCTTTGTTACTGTCCTTTTGAAGCCCAAATAGAGGTGAATGACTACTGCAGGAAGTTTCAGGCTGTATCTTCACTGCCAAAAAGGTGTTTATTTACTAGGATGTCATACTGAAAAATCCTATTAGAAACCAGTCCCTGCTGGTTTTTCATCCAGTAACTGGGTAAGGCAAGAGTTTTCCTTGCTGGACCTACTTTTTGATGAAAACTCCATTGCTGTGTCTGCATGTGGATTTGACAGCAGGATGCAGACTGGGTGTATCAAGCAGTCTGCTCTGAGGAGAACTTGAACACCATATTCACCGTGGTGTTGTACATGGGTGGTTTCAGCAGAGGTTGCATCACCTGGGATTGTTGCACCCACAATCATGCTCTGGAAGCAGTTTGGGCAAGGAGATGGCAGCCCAGTGTTAGGGTGTGTTTGTAACTCCTGCCAGCTCCGTGGTGTTTGCTGAGTTCTTCATTGACAGGCACTGTAGCACTGGGTTACATGGGTGTCTGGAAAATCTTGTCAGGGTTTTGATAACTTTTTAAAAGTATCCCTAAGCAGGGAGTGAAATCTTTCTCATCTTCAACCTAGTCACCTGTCACAAACTAAATTTCCCATGAAGTTCACCAACGTAGCTGAGCCAGCTCATAGAGGAGTCAGTATTTACTCTTTTTATCCAAGACAAATCCAGAAATCCATTGCTGCACTTAAGCAGATGTTTCTTCCCATTAAAAGACAGCATCTGAGTGATGTTAATGTAGTAACTGCACTGAGATACAGAGGAATGTGTGGGTATGTGTAATACAGACCTGTTGGGTTGTAGATCTGTCAAACCATTTGCATTTCTTACTCAAGCAGAAATCCTGGTAGTGCTTATGCATGCTTTGCCTGTGCTTTAGGACCTGCAGGAATTGCTGTGTCAAACCCACTGCTTTTAGTTGTCATCTGTGGGATAGCAGGGATGCTGCTGGGATACTTACAATTCCAGTCCTAACCAGAAGTTTGTTAGCTGTTTATGCTTGATATTAAAATTATCACAGCAATCATAAGAGCAGCATGTGACCTCAGTGGACAGTCCTGAGATTCTGAGAATACACAGGAATGAAAAACTTGATGTTTCCTTTCTGTTTAATTAACAATTTTTTTTGTCCATGACAAGGTTACAAAGCATGCTTCATCTTTTGATTTTTTTTTTTTTTTTTTTTTTTTTTTTTTTGTAACACAGCCACTCCTTTCATTTGGAGAATAAGAAATGAGCTGCTCTCTGAGGAGAAAGGAAAGTTTCATAAATATTGCAATCCCAATCCTTCTAATCCTTTGTTACCTGTAGGGGCAGGTGCAGGAAGCTACTTCAGGAGTGGAGGTTTACTAAGTTCTTCAAGGCTTGGGATTACATGAAGGAGCAGGATGTTTTACACACTACAGGAAAAGTTCAGAACAAGATGGTGGGAAGGTTGTTGCTCAGGCATACATCCCTTTTGCTTGGCTTATTTCACTTCAGTGCTGCCCCATAGAGTTCGGAGCCCTTCAAATAGCATTTTCAACACAAAATAAAAATAGATTGTCTGAAGTCTGGGCATATTATCTTACTGGTTTTCTGCTGCTGGAAAATAGGTTTTATTTTTGGAGAGACTATCTCTAAGAATTTTGTTACCTGGATGTTTTATCTTTTTCACTTGAGAGAAAGTGAACCACTGGCTTGATCTCAGTAGAAAGAAAGCAATTAATGCTGTTGGCTGGATTGACTGCACAATGCTGAGATAGTGTCTGTAGGAAAACAACCAGACAGCTTAAAGAAGAAGTAACTTCTTGTTGTTGTTGTTGTGTTTGGGTTTTTTTGGCATGCTGAAACCATTTGAAATGCTGAGATAAGGGTAGGTCAAGTAGGGTGGTAAAGAATACATCACCCATCCCTTGTGATTCTGTGGTTTTGTCTGAATATTTTTTTTTTCTTCCCCCTATGATCAAGCAAGTGTTTCAATTATTATCTCTGCCCTAAGACTGTGGCAGCATGGAAGCAGCTACATTTTTCTAATATTAAAAATATGTGTGTAATAACACTTCTGTGATGATTCCCATCTGGAAGATATGTCACACACCTCTGTATTAAGATTCATTACATCCTTTTTGCATACTACCTTGTCTTGTGGTTGTAGACTCCTATGCATGAACTTGTTAGTGTACAGTTCTGGTCTGAAAAGCAGTTAAAAGCAGCATATTATTTACTGACAGAAATAAGTTTTCACTATTTGTCTGTCTCACTTGGTCTCATAGAACCAATTTGTGAATCCATTTGTGAGAGACTAATTTGTCTGCCTAAAAAATCTTTATGGTTCATTTACTAGAAGAAATGCTAACCAGCTAACGCTTAGTAAGGGATTTGAGGACCTTCTTCCTTGGGTGGTTCAGGGGATAGCAAGAAGCTCTATGGCTTTGGTCTGAAATTGGAAGTACAATCCAAATCACAGCCATATCATAAGGTGTGAATTCCTGTCAAAAATTGTCTCAACATGGTACATGTGTTAAAAAGCATGCCCAAGGAATCATTTCACTGCCATTTACACTAGCAAGGCTACTTTCTTTCTTAAATAAAATCAAGAAAGTTATGTCAAAGAGTGGGCTATCTACAGTGTGAAATAACCTTCTATTAACATTTTCATTCCCAAAATTTTAAGTGAGGTACTGCTGCAGAGGCAGTATTACAAAACAGGAATAAAAAGAGCAGCTTTATGTTCTAGCATGACATTGGAAAAGGGACAGTGAATTGCTGGTTTTACACTGTGTAAAAGTGAGCTTCTGCAGTGCTTGTGTACTTAAGATGCAATTGCTTATTCTTCTCATATTTACTGATATGTACTGATTAATAAATTTCCACTTTAAGTGGGTAACCATCCTTTGAAAGACCAGTTTTTCAGAGTACCAGGCAGCAGACAGCAACCCGAGTGCCTAATTCCAGCTGGTGGTGACACCTTCTGGATGCTCAGCACTTGGAAAACTTCACCTGTCATTTAGGTAATTGAAAATTAGGTTTTCCCAGAGTGTGGCATGATTCCTACTCAGTGGTGTAGTAGTAGAAAACAGCCCAAATCTGCTGTCTCCAAGGCTTGTTCTCAACTGTTTTCTTTACAAATTGCTTTTAAAGCACAACGATGAAAATTGGAACAGGCTCTGCAAATTTGACCTGTATTTATATCTGCATGTTTGGGAGAAGGCCATCAAATTATTTCCTTATTGTTTTCAGTACATCTCCAGTTTATTATTCTGAGAAAATTTGATGCATCTGCAATGTGCACGATCTGGCTTTCTGATATACAGATGCACAGCCTTGCATATCTGCTCCAATCAGTGTAGCAACTGTTTTTACAAATACGTGACAATGTACAGCCTCCTATCTGAGAACCAGATCAGACTAAAATTGGGACTCAGTCCAAAAAATAAAATGCTGCAATCAATCTACTGACTGTGTCAGCATTCAGATTCATTTCTGTTACAGACACCGCAGGGAAAGGAAATGGAAATACAAGCTAGCATCCAGAAACAGATTCCTGAGTCATGGAGGATGGCTGAGATGGACATTGTTAACAGGAGTTGCTTCAAGATTCCCATTTTTGCAGATGCCACATGGTCAAATAAGTGTTAAAGGTGTCTGTGTGACATTAAAGAAGTCACTACCTGACACTAGGGATGCCGTGTGACTTCCCTGTTTACCCTCAGCCCAGCTGTAGGTGGGTGTGAAATGGATGGAACAAGCTGCTTGTGGCACAGCATCCCTGGTCCTTAGCCATTAAAGATATAACCCCTGGTACCAGCAAGTTATCTGTGGAGTTCCATCCCTTGGAAAACCCTATTTTAAATGCTGATGCCTTTGAACTAGGATGACCTCTTGCTCAAGACCATGTGTTTCCTTCCTTGCCGCCTGCCCTGCTGCTATTCTGGGCTGCTGGCTGGCACTGCTCATCTGTCTGGTGGGCATCTCCTCCTCAGGCACATGGCTGGTGGGCAGATGGGCTTCCTCACCCTCTAGTTTCCCATTCCCTAGGCTTACCCTGTCCTAAAATTTGCCTCATCTCAAGGAAATAGTTCACCCATGTTACTGGGGGAGAAGGATGCCTGCATAGCATGTACTACATAGATAGCATCAGGGGCACTTTGGGGTTTTATCACTAAGTCTTTTAAAAATAATCACACTTCAGAAGTGGTTTAAGGATTCAAGTGTGTGAGTTGAAAGCCAGTTGCCAAGCTTTAATCTTCATCCTAAAGCTCTGCTGGTAAATTTGATCTGATGGTTCTGCCTGCATATGGGTAAAGGCCCCAATATCCAAATAGCTTTCCTGATAAAGAGCAGTGGGACTTTTAATGTCAGCAACAAAATTAAAAACATTTTAAAGCATTTTTAACGTGATGATTACACTGTTGATGTGCAGCATTGGTGGGATTTGGCTCTGATGCAAAAACCAGGCAGCATAATGTATGTGTACATGCAAGTCTGCAAGTGCACAAGGATAGGGTTCAGTTACCTGCACCTTGTTGCCTTTGAGACACCTTCAGTTGTCTGGGACGTATCCATAGGGCTGGCAAATGCAGCAAAAATTTAATGTGGGTTAGGCAGGATCCTGAGCATCTCCTAAAAGGACAGGAGGACTAAGTGCTGTGTTTAGACAACTAAATCTCTGCATTATTGTCCATGCTTCTGTTTGTAATTGCTGGAGATGCAATTTATCACTGAATAGTCTAAGAGAGTAATGCTGCTCCCCCAGCAGCAGACATTTGGGTTGAAATTCAATCCAGATGCTACAGGATCTCTAGTGATAAGGCTGCTGGTTTGTTTGGTTTTGTTTTTTTTTCCTCTGACACATAAGGTGGAACAAATATGAATGATAAATAGTTTGCAGTACAGATCAGTTCACATGCTTGCAGTGAACATCTCAGAATTTGTAATAGTAAATTGGGAGGAACTTAGTATTTTTTTGAAACTTAGAAACTTAGTGTTTTTATGCAGATGGAGCTCAGTGCAAAACAAAATCACTGGACCCAAAGCCAATAACTTCTAATGAGTGTGATTACAGCCAACTGCATATGCTGGCTGTACACGTTTCAGTGTCAGGAGCACAGGTATTTAGTCATTAAGTATTTTTAATTGTAAATTAGAAATTTTGGTGATGTTTTGCCATGGCTAACAAGTATAGTAGTGAGTTATTAAGTAAGTAGGGGATAATTTATGTTTTGAGCCCCAAAACTAATGCACACAAAAAAATTGGGTTTCTCTTCTTAATTGTCGGCTTCTTTCTGTCTTTTATTGTATCTTGGTTTACAGAAACCCAAACAAGCCCATTGTGATGCTTTTGATGAGGCTTCAGCAGAGATAATTAAAGTATAGTGTCCCTTTGTGAAAGAAGATTTTAATTATTGTTAATTGCAGTTGCTAGCTTCATTTCTGAAAGAAAACGGAGGTGACCTCATCCTGAAAGTTGTCAGTCTCATGCCAGTGTCATTCACTGCCTGGTAAAGAGGTTGTCTCTTTGTTTTGTGTTGCCCTTTTTTTTTTTTTTTAATGAGAAGCTATCAGCTGGCCTGATGGGCCCTGCAGCTTTGCAAGGGCTGTCCAGACTCTGTTTCAGTAGCTGTGCTTAGTACTTGTTTCAGAAAAGTTTCTGAGCTGAGTTTTAAGAGCAGGAGATCAGCAGAGTCTCAGACCTGTGGTTTCCTGTGTGAACATTTCCAACAGCAGCCAGCACCAAAGACTGCAGGGAAATGCCATGGAGTCCTTCTACTTACAGTTACTAAAGATTTATGGGCTTATTCCTACCCTTTCATACTCACTAATCTAATAATATTGGATGTTTTAATTATCTATCCAGAGACCTAATTTTTTAATGCTTCACAGGTTTTGGTTTTGGCATATTCTTGCCAAGTCCACTTCATCTGTTCTTGGCATTTAAAGAAATGCAACCAGAGATTCCTTCACCCTTTCGGCTGCAAACCCTGTAGGGCAGTGGTGGCTTGAGATGTGCTTGTGTTGGTGCCACTGGGACCTGTCAGTATTCAGTTGGGACCATAATGTAAATGCTTAAATATTTATGATCATTTTAATAGAACATCTCCACATACCAGGAGGAGGGTGAACAGGAGTACTTTTTCATCTCTTTTCACTATTTCATATTTCTTAAGCTGTTACCTTGTTTTGCCTTACATGAACCTTCTCTAAAATACACTCTGAACTTTTCAAATTCCATTTCAGTTCACCCAGTGCCATCTGCCACAATGTCTGCTATGTGTTTCAGTCCTGACAAGAAACCCCATTTCTCAGCGGTACCTCCGCACTTCCGTAAGGATGATGTGAGGAGCTGAGCTGGCAAGTTGTTCCTGCCTTTCTTGCCAATTACATAGCAATGTAAAGAGGCAAACTCTGACAACTTGTGTCCTTAGAGGTGTTTGAATACCAAACTCCAAGTGAAATCATTAGCAGTGAAGCTTTTGAATGTCTGGGCTGGGGTCTCTGCTGAACTTCTGCTCAAGCAATCTCTTGCTGACTTCAATCACTCTGCTGTTTTGTCTGTCTCAGATGTGTGTTTGAAGCTGCTGATTATTCCTGGGTGTCAAAGCTGTTGACTTGGAGATACACAGAGAGCAGGGTGACACCAGTTCCCTCTACAATGGAATAAACATTCAGCTGTTTTGTTTTCTAACCCTGGCCTGGACAAATCAGTGAGTTCAAGCTTGGTACATTTAATAGGTCTCCTCAATACTTTGCCAAATGCATTGGGAACCATGTTATGGAGCTCCCTGTTTATCTCATTCCTTTGCTTTCTGCAGCTCATTAGAAGACACAATTCAAATCTCAGTCATGTGAGATGTTAGGGCTGTCTGAAATGGTTTTCATTCTGTGGCTTCCCAGATTTTGTTGCAGCAAAAGGAGCAGAAGGTTTCCTGAAGTAAGTCACATTTTTCAGTGCAAACACTGAACACTGACCTCAGGTCACCTTAAACCAACTTCATTTTTTCTTTCCTTTGCTGTCTGTAAATGTGGATTAAAGTGCATCTTAAAGGATTGGTTGCTCAGAAAACCATGGTAGTTTGTTAGCATTTCTGCAATCTTACCAACATGTATGTTAAATACAAATACTCTCCCAGTGCTGAGGTTGGTATCTTGTTCTGCTCTGTTTTTTTATTTTTTTCCTTCTGTTTTTAAAAAGTGCAACTGTTCTCATCTTTGCTGTGTACATTCTCCAGATCTGGAGTTCCTGTACAAAGTAACTCCACATGTTGGGAGTGGATACAAAAAGATGTTCACAGAGTTTAGTTTCTGCAGTGGTGGGTACCATGGTGAGTAGGGAGGTTCATCTGCATCAGGACTGAGCACAAGTTTCTTCATCCTGAGCAGAAACACAGGAGACTGGGTCTTGTCTGTCATTCTCACAAGCTACTGCAGAAATTGTGGCTTTCCAGAGTATTTCTTGAATTATCAGACTGTATGTTGTGCAGTTTGTCTCCCAGATTTCAAAATGAAGAACCTGTTACCTACTGACATCAGAGGCACTCCAGAAACACAGCTTCCCCCTTCTGTTTACAAGGGGTGCAGAGTGATTTCTTAACCAGCCTGTCCTGTGGTGACCAAACCAAAGTTCTGTTGCCAAGTTTTGGACTGGATACCTCGTTTCCATTTTTGAAGCACAAGAGGAATGGCAAGAGCCCTGCTGTGGAAGAGCAGGGTTTGTTCTCATCTTTCACATCTTCATGGCTCCCCACACTGCACCACTCTGCTTTTTGTCCATGGGCACAGGGGGTGTTTGGCATGAGGACAAGAGATGTCCTGAGGATTTCCAGGCAGCAGCAAACATAGCACAGCTCCTGCTCCCGTGCCAGAGGAGCTTTTGATGGTGGCGTAGGTTTCACATGAGCACAGCTTTTGATTTCATAAATAAAACAACTTGAAACCTCTGTGGGGCAAAAAGAAATGGCTGCAAGACCAGTGGAGGGTTGAGCAACATGCTAAGGACGTGTTGTTTCCTTTAAGGATTCTGACTACAAGTGACGCCACTGAGATAGTTGGGATGTTTGTGAGCACGATGGGGCTTGGAAAGGGAAAGCAAATCGGAAAAACACTGGGCAGCTGAACAATTTGTTTTGTTTTATGACTCCCTGGTAGTTCAATGAGGGAGTGATTACTCATGCACTGTCACTGCACATCAAGAAAATTCCTCTGGGTTTAAAAACTGGCAGGAAAAAGTGGTTTCCTAAAAAACACTGAATTAATGAGATAAAACCCATTGCTCAGGAGTCTCTAACAGGAAGGGTCAGAGGCAGAGTTGTGCTGGACTCACAGTGTGTTGGAAATCTGCTCTTCAGAGTGTTTCAAAGAGCAGATAGTGCTGGTGGGGATTCAGAGAAGTGATGCAGAAGAGATGCTCAGTGTGTCTCTTTTAGGATGCAGTACTATGGATTTGGAGAGCAAAAAGATAGGTTTGATGGGGACAGTCTTGCCAATCCTTCCCCTCCGTTCCCTTGCATCTGAAAATACCTTGGACTTGGATACTGGACCCCTCCTAAAGAGATGAGATTTCAAGAAAAGTTTTCTTACTCACAGACAATGGGACATGGCAATATATTAGTAATACTGACACTTGAGGTGAGGGAGATACACTTCAGGAGAACAGTATTTGTCTGGGGGCTTAATTATACAACTTGAGTGAATTTTCAGTTTCATACTCTTGTATTCCCATGTCTGTCAGACTTCTGACTTTCTGCTTTTTATGCCTGCATTATTTTACAGGTCTTGACTGCAGAGTTTGCATGTTTACTTCAGTTATTTCAGCTATTTTCGCTCATCTAGTCACATCCATACAGGACACACATTATTCTCATCTTAACTGGGAACTTAATACAACTTTTATGGCCCTGGAAAGCAGAATGAGTGCTGTTTCAGTTTAATGTTTTAAGAGAGTAAACAGAAGACTGCTCCAATCTGGAAATGCAAGTGAATATATTCCTCACCAACCCACTTGCACAATTACTCCCTCGTAGCATAAATTACTGTAATTTCCCTTGCAAAAAATGCAGATACAGCAGGGGCTGTTAGGAGGGAGAGCTGTAAGGAGTCTGTAAAGTGTGAAGTAATGATTAATAATAGAATTATCAAGCCACTGTAACAGTTTTGCTGGTGTTTGTCTTAAATTACAGTACCTCAAACATAATCACAGTCATTCCTTGCCTGATTTCAGTGCTCTGTTGTAGTCTGAATCAATTTTCTCTTCTTTCTCGGTGTTACAGTCTTCGTAAGCACTTGAAAAAAATCTTTTATTTGTTTTTTTTTCCCCCATATGCAAACTTAATCCAAATTATACCCAGTTTATACCCATGAAAATACAGAAGTAGCACAGGAAAGGTGTATTTTAAGCTTCAGATCAAAGAGATGCTTAGCTGTGTCCTCTTTCACAGGCAACATACACTCCCTTTTGAAATATCCTGTACTAAGCTGATATTGAGGCTTTTTTTTAAAGCTCATAGATGCCCAGTTTATGTCTCCATGCTGGATTTTTGCCCTTGGGTGTGGAATTTGT
The DNA here is from genome assembly GCA_038090715.1 of Florisuga fusca. Lineage (NCBI taxonomy): Eukaryota > Metazoa > Chordata > Aves > Apodiformes > Trochilidae > Florisuga > Florisuga fusca. The sequence goes on along the minus strand of JAAWXA010000003.1, from coordinate 63,639,426 downwards.
TGCTTGGGCCAGAATTGGGAAATACTTCTTAGATCTGCTGAGGAATAGCTTTGAATCACAGAGGAGAGCTCATTTTCTCAGCAGAATGGAAATGGGACAGAATGAGACCAAAAAGGCTGGGGGAACAGTTGTAGTGGTATGAAGATGACAGGGGTGTGGAAATGATGTAAAGCTGAAAGGAGGTTGTAGGGAGGTGGATGCTGGCCTCTTCTCTCAAGTAAATAACACCAGAAGTAGAGGAAAGGGCCTGAAGTTGTGCCAGGGGAGGCTTAGACTAAGTATGAGGAAGAATTTCTTCACTGACAGAGTAGTCAGGCACTGGAACAGGCTGCATGGGAGGTGGTAGAGTCACCAGTTCCTGGAGGTATTAAAAAACCATGTAGATGTGGCCTGGTGGGGTTTTTTTGGGTTGACAGTTGGACTCAGTGATGTTAGGGGTTTATTCCAAGCATGGTGATTCTCTGTGATTGATTATTTCAGAATCAAAATAACCAGCATGGAGTGAGGCACTTCAGAGGGACCTGATTTCTGATGCTTTAAACAAGGATTTAAAGGAGGTGGATGTTCCAAGAAGGTGGATTCTATGATTCTATGATTTGGGCATCAGTTGTTCTGAGGGTATGAGCACATGGCAGCGAGCACAGGGAAGCTCAGATTATTTCTGAAAAAGTCCTTTTGGGTACCAGGAGCAGCACAGCTGTTTCAGAGAGGTGGTAGCCTCACAAGTTGGCTCTGTACTGCTTCATTTTTCCAGGGTAGCATCAAGCTGAAGGATGAGATGATGCAAAAAGGGGTTCTCCTGCTTTTTGGATGGGTCTTCAGTGTTCAGGGTCTAGTGAAGATAGTGCAGCCTGAAAAGAGTGCTGGTGTTAGCATAGATTTTAGTTGGGTTTTAGGGGGCTCTACATGGGGTTTAGGCCACTTTTTTGCCTCAAGAGATTGCAGCAGAGTCTAGGTGAGAATCAGATTCCCTCACTCCAAGGGAGACAGCTTGGACTGTGAGCAGTGGGGAATCTCAGGCTGTAGTGTAGGATGTGCTGATGGCCAAAGCAGCTACTGAGCAGAGTTTATCACTCAGGACTCCAACCACTCCCAACAGCCAATTCCACTAAAATTTAGGCAGAACAAAGGCCAAATGGCTGATGTCTGCAGCCTCCCAGTCTCAAGGCAAGGGGCACTCCCTGGGCAGCCATCTGCAGAGCCAGCAATGTCCTGCTGCTCAGTGCTGTGTCACCCACTGAGCAGGATTGGGCTCCCCAGAGCTCCAGTCGTGTGTGTTTTGTGCCAATACAAGGAAAATACATTACCAAGCCAATTTTGGCTTGATAATGATAGAAAACTAACTCAATTTTCCTGTCAATGAGGGCTTAATAGTGATCTGCCAACATTATCATGATTCAGCTGATTTCCTTCCTTGGACAAGTCTCTGTCCTTCATGTTTTCTCTCTGTGCTGAAGGGAAGCTGCTAGAAGAGTCCACGTTGCTGAGAAACAGATCCTAACTCACAGGGTGCTGCTTCTATCTCTGCATTTTGCTACACCACCATCCTGCACCCATTCAGAGCTCTTCTGCCTCCTGATTTATGCTTGGATTTTAATGTGCAGATGTCTGTATGTGCTGCATTCAAATGACCATGACATTTTACATGTAAAGCCTTTTTTTCCTTAAATCTTACTTTGTGAAAACCTTTGCAGCTGGTGTTACATAGCACATACTTTATTATCCCAGTCATCACTTCAGCCTTTTCATCCTTTTAACCTTCACAATTGGGGGGATAATCTAGAGTGAATTTCCTTGGCCAGTGTTAAAACCACAGAGAAATCCAAAGTAGTTCTGTGAAAAAAAGAATCTCTTGATGAAATTCTTTGCAGGGGACTGAAAGGGGGAGTGTGAAATGAAAACCCAGTCCAACTGCAGGGGGATGGCTGTGGGGACACCATCATGGGCTACCCATGTCATCCCTGACCCATTTTAGCCACAAATAAGTTAATGCAGACTGGGTACCAGTGCTGAGCAGGGAATGGACCTTTCTGACAGATGCTAACTGCTGTTTGTGTTGTGCACAATCTCAGTAAGTTTTGCATCAGTTTTTGTTTTAATTTTGATTCCTGCCTTCAGATTTCCCTTTGCTTATCATGTCTAATAAATTAGGTTGACATTGCAAAATACTACAAAGTGACATTAGGGTGTGCCTGTTAACAGAGTAGAATAAATTAATTACATGGCCTGAACTTAACTGAACTCAGTTGCTAATTGATTCATTAATTTAATCATGTCTGCTACTAATATGGGAACATTTATTCTGCCATTTGAATGCTGGCAGAATAAAGAGCTAACTCTCTTCTTCAATAAGTTCTTAGGATTTCTTTGGGTTTACATTCCCTTGGTCTGGTGATGGCCTCATTTCTAGAAGTAGGAAGTTACACCATTTATATGTCATTTGAGGTTCTCTGTGATTCCATCCTACACCACTTTCAGGCTGGCACCTGCCTCCTGGATATATTCCAAATTCTTAGTTGACCTTTCTTAGCCAGGTATCAGCACTACTTCTTCTCACCTTTACTCACTGGTCAAAAATTCAATACTATCACTCCTGTTGTCCATCCTTGAGATACAGTTTTGCCTGGATATCTGTAATTCTGGGGTTTTTGTGGAGTTTATCATATTTATGTACACTGTGACATTCTCTCTTTGCCCATTCTGCATCTTCTCTCTTCCAGATTTCCTCTGCAAACATTTATTTGACTACTGCCAAGTTCCAGATCTGCACCTCTGTGCCTCATGTTGTTTTCCTCCTGAGGTGTTTGCCTGACTTGCACACGTGGATTGATAGCAATCAGCTGCAGCTCAGCACAGATTCAACAGAAAGGAGCTTTCTCCCTCTGCACATGCCACAAAACCACCTTTTTATTTAAGTGTATATTTTAAAGCTCTACCTTCCTGTGATGCCTAGCATAGATAGGCCATCAGACTCTTGATCTGCTTTTTTTTTTTGGCATTGTCTCATTTTTCCTTACGCTTCCTCTTTTTTAATGTCTCTTCACTCTTCCTTGCCTCAGGCAGTAAACTAGAAACAAAGCTCCTTTTATTCTGTTTCATCTGAAGCTCCTGGTTTGCTGTGTTTTCATTCATGACAGGACCTCTGCCTCTGCTTTAAAGTGTCTGCCTTGGACATCACTGGGAAGGTCAATACCTGCATAGCTTCCAAATCCACACAAATTCAGTTTCCTGGGTCCCAGAGAAAATCAGAGAAGAATCAGACCTTCATCATTCCTTGGTTTAATGCCCAAATTACAAGATCCTGACCTTGTTTATAGCTTTAGAAGATGGAGCCAATTACAGAGAGGAGACAAAAAATATCACAGGTGTGTTACACCAAAATGGATATACCTATGTTGTGTTCTTCTGATAGAGACAAATTTTTCTAGTGTGACTGAAGGTGTTCAATAGCTGCAGCTATTAAACAAAATTACTCCACAAAAACTACAAAAGCTGACAGCCACTCTTCCCCATCTCTTGCTTTTCTGTGTTTAATATGAGGAGCATTATGCTGTGGTCCCCTAATCAGCTGCATAATTTTCATGGCATATGCCAGCATCAGTGTTTATTATGGAAGCACAGTCTCTGTTTTTATCACCATGGTGTGTTTTGTCCTGTAACAGTAGTCAGGTAATTGAACTGAGCAGAAAAGGAGTTCAGGAATAAGGATCAGTGAATACAGGAATAAGGATCAGTGAATACTCAAAGCTGTGCATGGTCAGGCAGGTGTAATCAGTCCCAGCACTGCCAGATGCTCACAAGTTGACACAGATGATGGGAAATCATCCCTGTTCAGCATGCAGTGAAGGTCCCTCTCATCTCCTGGCTCTTCCAGTCTCCTGCACAACTTACAGACCATTGATCAATCCTACAGTCTTGAGGTAAATCTGTCATCCTTCTCTCTTCAAAGCCAGAAGAAACAAGCTCTTTGCTTAGGTGACATACCCTGGCCTGACCAAAAAGATTCAGCAATTGTGGGGAGTGTGGACCTGCCAGCTGGTTGTGTTTCTTCTGCCAGTTGAGGAGTTCTTGGAGGTTCTGCAGGGCTTGTGGCTCTGGGACACTAACCCTGGCACTAGGTTCCATTCTATACATTCTGTAATAAAACAAGATGATCCCAAATGGGATGAAACAGGTGAAAATGTGCCATAGCTGTGTGACCTTTTCCTGCTTTTAAAAGAAGTTTAAGTGGAAACACAAACACACATTTAAATAAACCATTTAAAAAATCCCAGGTGCTGATCACGAGTGTGCCTTTCATATGCCAAAGGAAGAATGTATTGTTTGAGGGAAAACCTGTTTATAAATATGTACAAATGGAAAGGTAAATAATAATCTGTTTCAAGTAAAACTATGGAATATGCTCTGTGCCTTGGTTACCTTTCCTGCTGTGATGTATGCAGTGTTAATGTATCTGGCAGATAGTGTGGTTGTCGCTGTGCAGCACCAACATAGGAGGTGGTTATCTACAAAAATTTGATTGTAGATTCTTTGCTTCTTTGGCATAACAAAGAAGAGTTAAAGGTGGTTTGTTTTTTTCCTGAAAATATTTCTGGGTTGAGTTTTGGGCTTTTTTTGCAGTGTCATACGTGATGGGAGGGGTAAAGAGTATTTGTCTTCAGCTAAAAGATCTGCAGTCTGTTAGGCGTGGGAATTCAGCTGGGATTAAAAGCACAGAGTGGTCTGTTTGAATTTCCTATCCTTCTTTAATTGCTTTTTTTTTTTTCTATGTGATTCTAATTTCACTTCATCTTCAGTAATCATGGAATCTTCCAAACAAGTCAGAATTGAAGTTTGTATTACACTGGCGAAAAAATACGGAAAAATAAAAACTGTTTTCATGTATGTTAATTGTTATTTTTAAAAAATACATGGGAGCAATTCTTTCCAAGTCACTCTTCATCCTGTAACATACCAAGTAGCACCCTCATTTATATAGCAATGTAAATGACTCCAGCACTGAAGATAAGCAGAGAGCTCACTTTGTAGAGCCACGAGTGCAGGCGATACGATGCACGGCACAGGAATGTAAACAGGAGGTGTGGTTCTGGAGCACTTCATGACAGGGGCATTTCTGTTCAGCACCAAGATTAGCACTTCTCTTGAAATTTATGTAACAGCCACGTTACCGGGGTGGTTTCTAAAAATGATGCTCATCACTCTTCAGATTCCAAAAGCTTTAAATCAAGAGAAATATTACAGGCTGAAGGACTCAGATTTGGGGTGGTTTTTTTTTTTCCTGGTGATGATCAGTTTTCTCTCAGATCCCAATAAGATAATTCAGGAGATGGAGGATAGGAGGGGGAATAAAAAAAAAAAAGGTGTTTTTATTGTGCCAAGCTATGGACAAGCAAGAGGGAGTTTTGTTGTGGGTGGTTACTTCATTAAAATACCTCAGAGAACAACAGGGAATTACGTTGTTGGTTCTGGTTGTCCTTTAACAATTGTAAAAGTATAACATCTGCTTTCATCCCTCAAATTATTATGTCCTTGGAAAAAAAACCCCAAACTGTACTGCTGTACTACTGCCTTTGTTGTTCCAAAGTTTGCAGTTTGACAGAAGAGTAGTCAGCTGCAATGGTGACATTCACAGGGTGGGAGCATGGACAGAAATGTGGCAAAGCTGGAGCCAGGCTGTTCCTACATCCTTAGTGTGTCAGTAGCCCTTCCTGAATTTGGTGATGGCTGACTTCAAGGGGTATAGCTTGGTATCTCACTGTTTTCTGTCTCAAATTCTCACATATAATACAAAATAAGCAAAAAGGAGAGTGATAAACTAAAAGTGATAATGTTTGTACAGGACTGTATATCATTCCCTTCAGTACAGCTTGTGCCTGTTGTGCTTGAGTTTGGATGCACAGAAAGCTTCCTCCTTCCAGACAAACTGAAGTCAGTTTTCAGTAATGCATAATTCATATACTAAAGGCTTTGTCACAAAATCATCTTACTGTTTATCCCCCAGCTTTTGTATTTTTAGGATTTCTATTTCCTAATAATCCCCCAAATCAGCCTGAAGAGGTTTTAAAACAGAATTCAGAGTAAATCTGAGACAACTTGTACGTCAAGGATATTGCTCTACGCAGTAGGTGGCTCTCTGGCACCTGCTATTTACAGATCCTTCCTCCACAAAAAATTGTTTCCCCATGGCATGGGTCATGCCACTGCCATGGAGTCAGTGTGTAGGTGGCCTGAGGCTCAAGGCAGTTTTATCAGGAGGTCAGTGGACCACTTCAGATAGATCTTACAGGGAGTATCTACATATTTTTGTGTGAAACAGATCTGGCAGTTTCTTCCAGTGAATTTTGAAGGCCCAGTTAAAAAGCATTCCTTCCAGTGATACCTGTATTCTAGGGATGGTGTTAGGAATAAACCTTGGTTGCCTGTTTTGGCTGTAAATGCAGTCCCATAAATTAGATTTTGGGGAGCAGTAACTTAGCTGAAGCCTGTATAAGAGGCCAGAGGAAGGAAAAATTTATTGTGAAGCTGCTTTTTAAGTTACCTCTTTGAAGAACAACAGTGAAGGGACTAATTCAAACAGCTTTTGATACTTTCTTTTCCAGATTCTGAGGATAAAGCCATCAACAGTGAATTGTTCCAGAAATACGTGGAAAAAAATGTATGTGACAGAGGCTGTTTTTTCTGAGGTAATAGTACATCTGCATCCTCCTTGGTATCAGCTGGTGGCGTAAACACTTCACGGCATCAACCATCAGACTACGAGAAGCTTCTGAAATTAAAATGCATACAGGTATGGATGTTTCACTAGGGGGAAATACTGGTCTTTATTCAAGGGCTGTTTGCTTGTACCAGAGGAATGTTCCCCAGATGGCTTCCTTGGTATTTTTTTTTTATGTACAGCTAACAAAGCACAGGGAAGAGAGTGAGATGTATGAAGAACTGTCATCAGTGTAGGGAGTTCTGACAGTAATGGTTTGTCATGTCATTAATTTCCTGCCCCAAATGACCCAAATGCTTTTTTTTTTTCTTACCTGTTTATGTCAAGCCAGTGCATACTGTCTAGTCATATTAAATTCCATCTGTGGAGGCTTTGTTTCTTGCACATTGCCAATTTTAAGCTAACCAAATTGTTCAGCAAGAAAAATGTAAATTGAAAAACGTAGGCAGCAGGCCAGTGGGGAAAGCTGAACCTTTTATTAAAACCTAGTAAAACTTGAGTAAGAATCTCCAAGTTTGGGGTATTGATTTTCTTTTGAAAGTTCAAGAACTGTGTTTGTTGAAGGCTGAAACTCATCTCAACTCCTCATGATCAGCTGAGCAAGGGAGATGGGATTTGATGCTATCCAAGGTCTCATTCCACAGTTCACATCTTTTGCTAGAGCCAGCTTAATAAGTTTCTGCCTACCCCCAGCCATTCATTTCCAGCTCAGCAGCAATGCCATTCCATCTCTTTCCTGACTGTGTGGGAAACCAGATGACTGAAAATATCTCAGTCAAGAAAATAAAAGAAACACTTTTTTTCCCTAGGAATTAGAATCATTTGAGTGGACTTCTTCACAGCATGGCCTGCCAGTGGTTGCATGGGTGCAGCTGAAGGTGACATGAACAGCACATCAGAGGCAGCAGAGAGCCCTGGAAGGTCTCCCAGTGTTAAGTGAGGTTGCTGTCAACAAAAACCTGCTCTGGGACCATAGCCTGGACGAAGGGGTTTCACTAGCCCCACAGTGTTATTTATTGAGCTGCTGCTTTTCATTTTATTTTATTAAGAAAGATTAACATCTTCTTGCTTGGGCAGGTTTATTTTCTGGGGAGATAAACCATCTCAGTGAGAAGTCAGTCAGCTTTGTGGACAGCCATGAATGTCAATAAAGTCTTGGCAAACACAGTAGGTATTTATTCAGCCTTGCAAATTAAAAACATTTTTCCTGCTTGTTTAGTGAAGGGAACAAAAAAAGACAAATTACATAGCGGATGAGCTCTCTTGATAGTTGGAATTCATTAAGCTGGTGGTGAAAAGACTGGGGGATTGATGGTGCAGAAAAATGAAAGATGAAGCAGCTTTTCCCCAATAGCTGTGGTTTAAGTTCAAGTTAAAAGTGGCCAAAAAAAAAAAAAAAAAAAAAAAAAAAAATTTCCATCTTGGTAGGCAGTTCTTCCTCACTGCCATTAGTATTAATTGGTTTTTCAGCTGACAGACAATTTCTCAATGGTTCCTTGATCTTCATCATGCCACAGGGTATCTGCAGCACCTCATAAATGAGATACGTGGCCAGGCCTTAAGTAGGAACTTCACACAATCCTTCCTATGCTTTAGCTGTTCCGTGAGCAGAGGCTTTCTGCAGAGGTGTCAATCTGTCATCTGTCCTTGGCTCTACGTTTCATTTAAAAAAAAAAAAAAATGCAGAAAGTTACAATAAGTGGAGCAGTTTGTCAGACATAACGTACTCGTGGGCTATTGTCTGCAAATTATGGGCTGACTCACTCTCTCAGCCTGTCACAGATGAATTGTAAAGCTGTCCTAAGTAAAGCTCTAACAAAATCCATTTACCCAGCTCCTGTTATGGCAGAGCATGGATAGGAAGCACTAAGACATCTTTTTATGAATTTCCTGTACAGGTTCATTAGTCCACTTGGAAACCTTTACAAATTGTTCCCAGTTGATATTCTCTCGAATTCTCCCTCTTTAATGGGATAAAATGCCCACAATTGTCATTTGCAGTAAAAGGTGGGATCATAGTCCACCTTATTATGTTTTTCTGAATGCTTCACCACAGGAATTCATGACTGGAAGAGAGAGGGTTACCTGGTAGGTGCTCAAATGCAGCTAAACCACCTGTAAGCTAAACTTGAATTACTCAACAGTGAAACAAAACCATCCTAAACTTCTTCTTCCAGTGGTTCCATTGCAGGCAAAACTTCACTCATGCAAATAATCCTCTCCGTGTCAAATGAAATCATGTGAATTTTGAAATATTTAAGATTAGGGCTTCAATCACTGGTGTTTCATTTCTTTCATTTTCTTTGAAAGATTACAGAACAATGTTTGTAACTACAGAAACAAAAACGCAGTCACACACTCCTCCATCTGAGATTTTTATCTAAATCAGTGAATTCTGGGGTTTCTTCTTTCTATTTCTCAAGCTCTTGTTTTTCTGCTAAGTGGATAGATCACCGTAAAGACATTCTCCCCACTCGTTTTCTTCTTCGTTTCCTGTTAAATGAGAAAATTGCTCTCAGCTTTTCTCATCATTAAATCTGTGAAGGACAAAACAGCTCAAGATCTGAAAATATTTTAAAACTTGCAGGACCTATTTAGAAGGAGGCATCTTGGAGAAGTACAATAGCTCTCTATCTGCAGTTCATTTGTTTTTCCAATTTAGAAATGACAGTTTACAGCCCTAATGCAAGAGTGTTTCTCATTATCTGTGTTCTAGAAACACGCAGTGTTATTACAGGTTTTGAAAGATGCTTTCTTCAAAAGTGCAAATGATATTCAGTGGAAAAATTGGCTGTCTGGGTAGTCCAGTGGAGATGCTGTGGTGACTGGATCTCAGTTTCAAACCCTGAGTACCTTACCAGTGCAACTAGATGGGAAAAGATTCTGTAGCACAATTTAGCTTCGCTTTGTCCAGGGAAAATAACAGTTGTGAATTGGTGTTGCTTTTCTTGTTTCACAGATGGACTTTCTCATGAAGATTTTCTTGGAAAGGAGTGTGTTAGCTATGCTGTTGACAGATACCCTTGTGGGAACTGTCCACAGTAATTTGGGATTTCTCTATCTTCAGCCATCTAGAAGTTAGGTTTCTAGTCTAAGCTGTTTTTTTGGTTGTCGTGGTAAATGAAAAGAGGGATGCATCTCTGGAGGTGATTCAACCTTAGAAACAGATGTAATTAATTAGTAAAGTTTTTGACATGGTTTCCTGCTCCCTGAAGAGAAGGAATTGACAAATATTTGGCTGTCCTTAAGAGATCTCGGATGGGTTCATCTTGGGTGATGGTAGTCAACAACTTAAAATCAACTTTCACTGGGCTTCCAGAGGTAGGTTCAGTGCAGACTGGGTGTATTACACTGCAGGAAGGAACAAGATGCTTCACTCTTCTGGAGTATGCTACAGCAAGACAAAGTTTTGAGGTTTTGGCATGCCTTGAGGAAACAGTTTGATCCTGCCCACACTTTAAAAAAGCCTTTATTTTAGCTGTGCTAAAGCATTAGAGTATCTCATGCCTGCATGGAAGATTCCCAGACAGCTGTGTGCTCGGGGCAGAGCCCCAGGAGATGGACACAAGCACAGCTCAGTCCTGCTCCTGGCCAAGCTGCTTCCTGACTGCTCTGCTCCACTCCACACAGAGACTTTCTGGACCCAAAAGCTGGTAATAAATCCAGTGCTGATGTGGCCTGGCATTGTTATAGCTCTTCCAGTAACTGAAGCAACTGCCGGCTTTCAGCCTACTCCGTTGGGTTGTTTTTCTTAAAACAATGTTGGTTTACACCCACGTGGGGTACACTGTCTCCTTTTGCCTCCTGTCTGCCCTGCCACTGAAACACACTCTGCCTGATGTGCCAGTGCTGCTGCTTTGGGTAATTTGTTCCTTGCTGAGAGGCTGCAATGGATCTATTGAATATTTCCAAGAACGTATCACCAGGAGTGGGGCTGAGCCCCAGAGTCCATGCAAGCCCTCGGATTTGCTTGACATGATTCTGCAGATGGGATTCGGATGTGATTGTTCTGCCAGCTGAGATGAGAAGTTGCAGACAGGTTATAAAAAATACATCTGTTTGAAAGGAATAAATTGTCTAGAACACACTTCAGTAGCTGGCTTCCAGGAAAAAACCTTGTGTCAGATTTCTTAGTAGTGCTGGGACCAGGTGGTACGTGCCAGATCTGAATAGGTTGTAATTAATGCAATCTTTAATGTTAAGTTTGGGCACACACCTTTTCTCTAATGCTGCAAATACCACCCCAGCAAGAGCTAGCAGAGAGGAGGGGTGGGTTTTCAGACTATCTGTGTGACCTTTTGAATGAATATTCAACATTTAGGCATTAATATGTAGCTTCTGTCACACACTTGTACTTCTGCTGCTGCTGTTTAAAAATAAGACGTGGTAACAACTCGCAGAAGACCTTACACACGTTTTTTTGTTGTCACTAGAGGGAGTTTGCAGCAGTGCTTCCCTTACTGATTCATTGGGTGTTAGTCATGCTGTGGGTAAACCTCAGCAGACACAATGTTTTAGCAGAAGACAGTAACAAAATTAGGATGAAGACCCTTCCTTCCTGGTTAAACCCTTGTATATGTTGTCCAAGCTTAAGTAACAAAATTCTTCAGAGAGACAACTGCTGCAAGCAATTCTCTTTCTGTTGGTAGCACTATAATAGAAAACAGAAATGAACAGTTGGTGACTCAAACCAAGATCAAGGGCAAGAATAAAAAAGCATCAACTATTTAATAGGAAAAATAAAGACTGGGGGGAGGGAGGGAAGACATGGATAGATAATCTTCTGTGGCATTTCCAATTTATTGTTACAGGAATATTATCCCAGCTGGAAACAAGCTCCCTCAGGAAGCTGGTTTCATATGGTGGTTTAGATTTAACTATTCATTGTCTAGCACCATTTGAAATCAGTGTTCTTGGAGGAAGAATGCCTGCCTTCATCACTGAGATGGATCCTCAGAAACCTTGGTGGAAAAGAAGAGAAGGTCAAGATCTTCCTCGTGTGTTTCTGCACTTACATTAGCTCCACCACCAAACCAAGTCCCTCAGAGCAGCAGAGTCTGTGGCCCGGGTGACCCTTGGGAGATCCATGTAATGTGTGATTTCAAAGGCAGAAACTCTGCTGTAAGCAGCATGTTTATGGTACTTGCAGGTGTAAAAAGTGCAATACAGAATTGCAACACAGTGTTGAGGACAGGGATGTTAATGCACCGACTAGTAAACCTAGTACAAGCAACTAGTTCATGCAACAGAGTGAGGAATATGGAAAGGAGCTTCATTTGCTCTGCTTTCTTGTCAACTCAAAGCCTGTTGGAGCATTATGTACACGTTTTTGTTCTTTACTACTCTTGTAAATACCTTGTACATGTATCATAAAAGAGAATTTAAAACAGGTAAGCGTAATTTAAGCACAGAGTCTAGGTGCTAGACAGGCTCTGCTGCCTGTTTGCTTTTTTATTGTGGCATGTTTGGCAGCTCTGAATATTCTTACTTATTTTGTGTGACTTAATCTCCCAGTGTTCAGGCTGCAGGTTGGTAGCCTGATCCACAAATTCCTGGTGAGCACCAGCACCTGGGAGAAATTGGACCAAGCATGGTAGGTCGTGTTCTCCAAGACCACTGAAAGTTCTTGCAAGTGTTTTAAGATTGGCTTTACAGTACTAACAGATATGTGTGACTAATGATGCATTTTGAAAGCTACCATATTCTAAATCTTTGTCTTCTGATGGGCTTTTTAATATTCATAACATTTTTAGTGGTTACAGTCACAGAGATAATTAATAGGCATTTTTCGAGTATTCGGTCATCCTCCAGTGTAAAATATTATATCCAATACTACCCAGCATTTAACTCTTCATCCTTGCAGATCTCAGTAACCCCCTTAGAGGATGACTGATTTCTTTTGGTGTTCAGAGTCAATAATACTTTCTAGCACCATTTGAAATCGGTTATAGTGATTGGGGAATTGCTCCTTGTGATTTTATAGAAGAGTCTCCAAAGAGAATCTTTAATGGTGTTGTCTAGGACCAGGAACAGGAAAGTGTATTATTTTAGTGAACAAAATAGCTGGATCAGAAATCCTACATGTTTAAAATCTGGTGGTGTTTGGTGCTTTTATGTAGCTGGCAATTTTTCTGAGGAAATAATCAAATCTCTTGTAGACCGCGTATGTAAAATGTGTAACAAAAGTTTTTTATTTAGATCATCTATGTGAAGATGTGGTTTGGAAAGCCATACAGTACTCAGAGTGGAGATAAAGGGAGATGGTTTTCCCAGTGCAAATAATCAGTATGGACTTCAGAGACAAAAATCCCACCCTGTTGGCCTAATGATGTTGCTGTGTGGTCTTGAGGAAATAAAAAGTCAACATCAAGAAACCTTCCAGTCTCCAATTACCATACTCTGGACATGCTGAAAGCAAAGTCTCATGAAAGATTTCATTTGGCCTCAGAGCTTTTTACATTCTCCCCTCTTATCCTGTTAGCAGTGTAAGCCACAAAACTTAAGTCATCTTCCCAAGGATGTTACAATATCAAAGAAGTTTTCACTAAAAATTCAGCTCTTCAGTGAAGCACAACTGGTCAGAGGTGGGGAGTTGGAGTGTGGATTGTGTCCCCAGTTGCAGCAGGAGCTCACTATCCATCAAGATAATTCCTGAAAATCATTCTTCGACCAGCTTCTTCAGCTTTTTGGATCTAATATTTGGAGCTAATAACACAGACCAGCCTACAGCAGTGTATCCCTGTGGCAGGGGATATTTTCCTGGAAATGATGAAGAAAATTAAGAATATATTGCTTTTCCCTACTTGGCTGTATGGGGGAGAACAAAAAACGAGCTTCAGCCCGTGAACAACTGGAGCAACTTCTGAGTATTCAGAGGCATTTCTAAGGTGGTGGTTAGTTTTTGGCAGCAATTTTATCTTTCTGTTCCCTTCTCTTCTGTCTTTTAATCATAATATGCTCCTGTTACTTTTATTCCTTTTTGTTTAATTATGAAGGGATCAGATAGTTATAAGCCAAAAGAGACTTTATATGAGTACATGGCTTCTCTCTAGTCTCTCACTTGCATCCCTTTGTGAAATCTGCCCTCACAATTCATCTTACTTGAAATTAACTCTCAAGTGGGCAGTACTGTTATTTAGTGTAAAAAACTTGAGGTTAGCCCTTGAATTAATATAAAAAAATTACCACAATATTGAAAAAGGGCAATGACTAGCAGCATATTTTTTGCAGTATCCTCCATGGAGCTGACACTTGCCCACCTGCATGTTTTGGATGGTTTTACAGATGTCCTTGTCGAGGTTAAAAGATGTACAGAATAAACTCAGGAACTGCACCTCACCAATAATTCACATTTTAAGAATATTCACTGCTTAAGTGAATACACACTTTCTTGTGTGGAGTCCTTAAATGAGCAGATTGATCTGTTTGGAGCTTAGCTGCTTGCACTGTGCTTGTCAAGGTAGAATCTAAATGTCTAGACTGCTTTATACTTAAAAAAGAAACGTGTTGGCACAAAACCTAATCATGAGGTTAAGAATCGATTACAAAGGAATGCAAGTGATCACACAAAAACAGCTGATGAAGATTATTAAAGTTCTAATTATTTCTGTTGAAAAGCAAGAGGTAATTTTCTCTGTTTGCACCGTACAGAGGGCTTTAAGCCGTAGTAATTTTCTCTCTACACCATATAGTGAGAAAAAACAGAGCTGCCAAGTGCTTGGATCTCATGAGAAGCTTTTCAGACGTGAGTACTGTTGCTGGTGTGCCTGTGTGCTTACAGGACTGTGTTCTGTTACTTGTTGGATATTTCTTCCAGCAGCAGGGAAAGAAATGAGAGACTGAAGAAAACGTATGGAAAAAAATGGTGAGAGAATGAAAAAGGTGGGAAGGAAGAAAGCAAAAAAAAAAGCTTTGTGAAAGCAGAAACATTGGACTGCAAAATATACATGTGTATGAAGAAGACAGAAGTGTATATAATGGGTTTCTTCAGGGCTTTTTTCTTCTATCTGCTTTCAGCTTTTGGCCTTTTTTAAAAAGTGAAGCTACTGGCAGACAGTCTCCCCTGTCACACAGCCAGATTTGGATGCAAAACAGTGCTTACAAAACTTGCATCAGTCTCAGAACGCTGATCAGGTACCACAGTATGTAACATAAACTATTGGCAAGTCTGTTCCATCCATATCCTGCAGCCATTGCAAAACGTAATGTGCAAGGAGATTGCTTCATGGTCAGCAGAGTTGGTTTAGTTGCCAGTCTTCTGGAACGATGTTAGAGTGAAATAAACACTTGGGCCAAGCCAAAAACAGCACTGGAAGTCAACCACTGCACTTCTGGACTGACAAAAAAGGTAATTGATTTTGATGGTGGCCTGAGAGGGAGAGAAGGATGATGTGTATTGGGAATTTTTTAATGCAATTTTTACTTTACTCATCCTAAGTTTCAATTGTCACATTAATTGATCCGAACCTTTTGTGATCTTGCATCATAATATTGAAAATGTCTGGCTCCTGTGTAAAGGATTTTTGTGAAATCCATCATATACTGGGAATTTGGAGGGCAAATACCCCTGATCATGTTGAGTAGAGCTTGTTGGACGATGGTGGATAACTGCTTTATTTTCACAGCAAATAAACTGAGGGACAGCACTGTAATTCACATAAGCTTAATCCTTATGTTAATTGGTTAAAGATACAGGAATAAAATGCTTATGAAAGAATGGAACAGGACAAAATACCTTGATACTCTACGAGATGCTTCCTGGTTTCTTTAAGCCAGAAGAGACTTCAAGCCAAAAATAACCTGCTTGTGAGGAAGCAGTTGTGTCCTTGGCACACATTCCCAGTGCTGGAATGGACAGCAGAGGTGCAAGCAGGATAAAGCCAGGTAGCATGGATTTTACTGCAGGCTGCCCGAGTCCAGCTGGGACTTTTGCTAAGTATGAAACAGCAGAGGCTTATGTTGGCAGAGCTTTGCTATGCTGTAAAACAGACTGTTAGAGCTCACAGCAGTTTAAAGATGCCAAGAGAGCAAATTCTTGCTTGATCAGGTAATCCTAACAAAAACAGTGTTATCATTTCTAGATGTCTTTTCAGGTAAAACGGATCCAGTGAGGACAGCAAAGCAGAATTCAGTGAAGCACAGTTAGTGAAGCTGCCTACATACACAAGAGGTTTTCACTCCACATGTGTCCTTCAAGACAGCTGTAGCCTTTGCAGAGAACTGTTCTGTTTTCTTACAACAGTTCATCGAACTGGTGCCTTCTGTTCTCAAGCAGTGCCTGTCACGTGCTGCAGGTGAAATGTGCAAAGTTTTTGGGTTCCAGACATAAAAGCTGAACCAGTTCATGCTCCCACCTTTGCAATTGAGCAGGCAAGAGAATGTTCTGTATGTTTAAACCAGTATAGTGTTTGCTGACCTTTGCTCAGAAGCCACTGGCATTCAGCTCCTTGAAACTGGAGGCAGGAAATTTTTCCTTGTGCTTTTTCTCACCCTTCTTGTTTTCTTTCAACAGTCTATGGCAAGACATGTGGCTGCCTGCTCTGCTACCCAGATTGCAGGGTGTTTTGAGTCAAGTTATCTGCAGCTTTTATCTGTGCTGCCTTTTCAGCATCATGACCTGGGTCTTCTTGCCAAGATTTCCACTCTGAAGAACCTGCTATGGCAGCAGGTGACTTGACTTGAGTCCTGAGGGTGGTCTATAACACCAGTTTTTCCTTCAGTCAAAGAAAAGGCCAGTTGCCATAAAAAAGGAGGGATGAGCCTTGGAATCACAAGGATTTGAGTTCAGTATTTTGGTGGTGGTGGTGTGCACATGGTCGCTGCGGAGGAGAGGTTTTCTCAGGCTCTGCTTTCCAAAGCAATTAATATGTCAAATCCTGCTCATCTCTGGCTGGCTGCCAGCCTGTGAAGCCTGACACTTGCAATCCTTTGGAGCTGCACAGCTTGGGGTGCCAAGGTTGAGAAGAGGCACCCAGTTGGAGTCTAGAGGAGCCAGCTATGACAACAGTTTCACAGGCAATGCATGGCCTTGCAGAGCACGGGCATCCCCAGGGAATGTGTAAGTCATTTCTTTTGAAATCCCTATTTCTTCAGGTATCATTACTTTTTGTACTGTCGAAATATTAACTGCATGTGGGGATGTTAACATAAAACCTGGTAGGATTTATTTATAATTAATGATTTTGCTTGGAAGATCCCCAAATGCCACCGTGCAGAGTAAAACTCTAAACCGAACTGGCAGCTGTAAAACTGTAAGCACAAGCAAGTTAGCCAATCTTTTAATAGCCTCCAGGGGATCACAAAGTAATTTTCTCCATTAGATTTTGATGTTATTTCATCTTTAGTTTTGCCTGTCCTTACTGTGAAACAAGACTGGAAGGAGAGTGGCTTGATAGTCACCCAAATAGATTTTTATTACTAGAAATGCCTCGGGCTGATGGGGTTGCCTGCTGAAAGGTGCCAAAATCCTTACAGATCACAACCTGCTCAAAAGTCACATCTGGGAAAACTTAGATTTCTCAGGAAATGGATGCAAATTAGCACAGATTCCCGGGCTTTCAAGTAAGCTGTCATGGAAAGACTCTCCATTATGTTTCCTGAACTGAAATCACAACTGAAGCATTTATGAAGGAAAGAGAAATTATCCTTAGTGCAAGTAAATTTGCAATTTCACTGAGCAAATCAAAATTCCAGTTGGAGAATTTCTGAGTGAAATGTCGGTGTAAAAACCCGTTTTTTAGTTGAGATGAGTCTGGAAATTTTTAAGGCACTTGTGAATAATTTATAAACCAACCTTCCCACGGATGAGCAGCCGTACCAGAGCCTGGCTACGGTTTGTCACCGTATCGGGATGGCTTCTGACAATTGTGGAGTTTTTATGGTGTTCCTTGTTTATAATGGAGTTGTCTCCTTGCTTTCCATTTCCCAAATACAAACAGATCCGAGGAAGCAGATCATTAAAAGCATTTGGAAAGGGCAAGTGAAAAAGCAGAGTACTTGCGTGCTGTGTTTTGAGCAAAGCCTATAAATCACCAGCATCAGAATTAGGCTGCCAGCCCAGAAATGGCATTTGGAGCAATAGTCAAAAGATTAATTTTTTAAACCACGGCAAACAAGAAGTAGCAGAGGGAAGAGCCCAGGAGGTTTGAGAACCTGTCCTGTGCTCTATTTTCAATTTTAATACTTTTGTTTTAACACACCAAGTTTCATAATCCAAATCAAATCTGCTTTCCAGTGTGCTTTTAGCTCCTTGGTCTCTAAGGCTGTGGGACTGGTTGACTTCACTGTGATTCTCCTGCATTAGAAAGGGCTGGAAGTGCTTAAATCCATGCAGAGTTTTGTTGGTTTTTTTAATAGGAGTAACTCTTAAAAAAACACTTTTCATTTGGTATTGAATCCACAAAGCTATTTCTTCACTAAGTTTGGGTTTGCAGTGTCCTTTAAGCCTTTAAAAGTCACCTCAATAACTCATTGCTTTCTCCTGGGTGCAGGGGTGTGCAGGGAGGCTAGAGGTGCCCACCCCTCATAAGGTGTGCTCCTTGGCTTCCCTTTCTCTTCCCGAGCCATCCCACCAGATGTGAGATGCTGCCTTTGGCCCAAGAAGCAGCAGGAGCTGCGTGGTTTGGTTCAGCAGGAGAGGCCGTGGGTGGAGAGAAGTTGGCAGGGATCCCAGAAGCTGTTGCAAAGAGGCTGCTCGCGGGGGAGAGTGAACTCACCACCCACTTGGGATGAAATCATGGAATGGGCAAATTCGAGTAAAGGCTGGTGAGGCAAAGAAAGTGTTTGGTCTGAAAAAAAAAAGGGGACAAGAAAGGAAGGATGCTGGGCCAGCAAGGAGGGCAGTTCCTATGCTGCTGGGTTCCAAGGAGGGTCTTGATTTTCGCAGGAGTGCACTGTGGTTGTGGCAGATAAGAAGCTGGTATGCAGGGAGGCATTTCTCACAGGGAGGTTTACTTGAGCAGCGTGGAAAAATAGGTCTTTGGCACATGACACATTTGATGGAAATACATTAATATGTGTTTGGAGGAATGATTGCTCCCAGACAAACTGCTGCTTTCCCAGTCTAACCTCTAACCAAACTTCGACCAAGGAAGATGCATTCTTGGAGCAAGGAGAGGGAGAAAATCTCTGGAGCTGGCTTGTTTAAAACAGTGTTTTCAGGGGGTGCTGGCAAAGAGGCTGCATTGACAGTTTTCTTACCCAAGAAGTGGGTTAGCATCTGGTGGATGGGTGCATTGTCTCCACCAAAGGAATAGTGGTCCTTACCCTACAAACCAACAAATTAAAACTCCACCATGGCTTCTTGTTGCACTTTGCTGTGACACTAAAAATTACACAGATTCCTTAGGACTTCTTTTCCCTTCTGTGACCTGATTTTTGATAAAATGTGCCACTCACGAGAGCAGCTATTTTGAGAAGACCTCCAGCATCAATGTTTTCCACCTGGATCTCTTTCCAAGCCTGCTCACTGCAGTTCATCCCACATCCTTTCTGGAGAGCTCGGGCAGGCTGAGAGCCAGCTGAAGGAGCAGACATGGTCCCCAGAGTGCATCAGCATCAGGTTTTGTCCAGTGCACCTGCTGAATGCAGCCTCAATCTTCTGATGGGTTTTCCTGGATCCTTTTTGCTCTTGGAAGCACAGTGAAGGACATCACCATCAGAGTCTGACTTAGAGGAATGGGCTTCTTGGCACTCTTCAGTCCACTTCATCAAGCTAAAAAATAATGTGCAAAACTTTCCCTCCTCCCAACTCCAGTGAGTGCAAAGTTGTAATCATTTGAGGAGAAATGCAGCCAAAAAGAAAAAAAAACCTCAAAATCTAAAAAAAAAAGCCATTTTCCTAGCTCATTTTCTTTTCCCAGAAAAGCAGATGGATGAATCATTGTAACAGCAGCTATGACAAGGGACCAGACAACAGACTGAGCCCAGCCCAGTCGAGGCAAGATGAAAAACTGTCCTGAGGATTTACCAGTCCTCCCTCCCACATGTGTTTAAAGGAGTGAGGCATCCACAAATCAGGCACGCAGCTCCCGGGTGGATTTTAACCTTCTTCTGACATCCCAGTGTAGCAGCAAGGCCAGCTATCATGGAGACCATGAGATTATAAATCCAATACACATCAGCAGTGAGGTCTACAGGACATGATGACCTGGATGATGGTGATCAACAAAATCTGAAGCTCCTTTACAGCAGAGCTAACAGCCTCACTGCTTCATTTGTGAGTATGTGCCAGGCTTTTCTCTGTTAGGAGTTCCTTGCAAGATAAAGTAGATGCAGTCTTAATATATTAGAGCAGTACCATGCATAAATCACTCCAAAATAACATCAGATGTGATGAGGTTGAAAAAGCATTCCAAAGTTAGGAGATGCCTGCCCACATGACCTCTGTGGGTGCATGTGCTGTGGGACAGTCTTTAATGACATGACTGAAGTTATTTTTTCCCACTGGACTCTGCCCTGCTCCATTTATGCCATGCTGGTACTCCCTTGGTGAACAGCCATATAATAAGTTGGTTTTTCTCTTCTTCCTGCTTATCTCTGCAGCATCCAAGTGCTTTGACTGAGGCAATTGCTGTGATGTTTTTTTTTTCCCTTTTTTTTTTTTTAGGTGAAGCTCTATTGACATTTTTGCTTTACAAACAAGCACAGAGAAGTGGAGGTCAAACAATCTATTAATTTTGGCTGTCCAACTTGAAGTAGCCAGTGCAAGATATTCAGGACTCTCTGTTCAAAGCACAGATTCTTCTCATGCTTTTCCTTGTTTTCTTCCAACTCCCTGCTTTGTTTATTGCCCTCTTCCAGCTTCTGCATGTTGGGCACTCTCATGATGATTTTTTTTTTTTAAATTCACATGCTGTTCTTAGGTTTCAAGTGTTTTGATCAGCAGCTGAAAAGCTACAGCTGAACTCCACTCTGTGCAGTGAGCATCCCCTTTTTCTGCAAGGTGAACAAGAAGTCAGGGAAGGTCACTACAGGTAAAAAGCCACAGGGCCTGGGAGGAAGTCACAGGGCATCATTAAAGCTGACGTTTGTGTGGTGGTTGTGGAGATCTCTTCACCTCTCCTGCCCTCCATCACTCGCACAGATCCCACCACACAGCACAAAGAAGCTCAGTCTCTGAACAGAAAGCCCTGCTTTTTACTTCTGCTTTGGACTCAGTGCTCAGAGCTTGGGTCCATTGTTGCTTTAGCAGAGGTGGCCCTGGAAGGGTTGTGTGTAGAGAAGGGAGGGAAATCCATGGGAGGGATGGGAAGGCAGGGGTGAGCAGTGCTGCCAGAGCTGTGCCAAGTGTCAGTTTATCATGTTGGGAATAGCTTGTACTTGTGGGATTGGATTAAATGCCAGGGAAAGCTTGAGGGTGAAGGTAGAGTGTTCTTCATGAGATGTTACAAGCCCCTGGAGTCTTGGTGGACCAGCAGTGCTGAACACTCTGTGCTCCCAGCTTCCCCAAGCCTGCCTGTTCCCAACCACATAAGGACACAGCACGTCCTGGGCTCCCTCTAAGCAGGAGAATTCTTTTATTTCTGCCTGAAGAGTCCCACATCTGGAAAACCCTCCAGACCTTGCATTTGGTTTTGGCAGAAGAAAGCAATGGGATGGTGAGGTCCCAAGGGTGGCACCGGGGAGGATTTGTTTGGCTGTGTTAGCCAGTAGCTTGTGAACACTCAAAGCATATTTCCCAAGTGTAGGACAGGAGCAGAGGAGATGATAATGGCACCAGTGAGCTGTGACACTGGAAGATCCCTGGGGTGTAATTTGGAGTAGGAGGGAACCAAGAAGAACTTGGGGGCAGAAGGGATGTTGAGTCACCACGGTGTGATGGCTCTGAAGGGGACATTGCACACATCTGTCCTGGCTTTTCCTGCTGCCACAGGGGATTCCTGCACTCCTCCTTGCTGCTTCCTTCCCCTCTGGAGCTCTGATTGCTGTTGCTGTTGGAAACACCATCATTTCCTAAGCAGAAACACTCAGGTCTGCAGAGACAACACGAAAGCAGCCCAAGGACACTCAGCAGCAGGAAAACAAGTCATATTAAATCAAAGTCGCATAGAAATCCTGGGTCAGAGGGACATCTCAAATCAAGCCTCCCACTAAGGGCAGGACTACAGCCAGGCTGTCAGCTGAGATGGCCTAAAATCCCAAGGATGGAGGGTGCACCAGCTCGAGGGGTCTCTGTCCTAGGACAGCACAACCATGCAGTGAGAACTTTTCCTATATCTGAGTCCCAGTTTGCAGCTGATGCCTTTTGGTACAGTCTGACACAGCATGAAGGAGTGGAGCTGTGTCTGCTGCTCACTTTTCATGTATTTGTAGACAGCTCTTAGCTCAACCAGCAGCCTCCTGGAACTGCTTGGGGCTTCCTCCTCACTGTTTGCACCTCTTGATTGTTAGCAAAAGCACCATAACCCACCACAGCAGCTCCAACCCCACTCTGCTCCCCAAAAACTGGGCCAGCAGCCAGAGCATCTGTGGGCATATCTGCAGGGGATGATTCACCCCACCATGAGCATCTCCTGTGGAACACAGCCCTGGTGAATTTCTTCACACGTGGAGGAGCCCAGACAGGAGCTTCCACTGCTCTCCAGGCCAACCACCCCCAGACTGCTGACCCAGGGAGAGATGGAAACCCCAGAGTGGGCAGCTGTAACCCAGGAGCCCTGGTAGACCCAGCCCCATCCAGGAGAGAGCATCCAGAGCAGCAAGAAAAGGAAGCTCAAGGGGGGACTTTGTCACTCTCTGCAACTACCTGAAAGGAGATTACAGTGAGGTGAGTGCTGGTCTCTTCTCTCAAGTAACAAGTGATAGAACAAGAAGAAATGGCCTCAAGTTGTGCCAGGGGAGGTTTAGATTGGATATTGCAAACAATTTATTTACTAAAAGGGTTGTCAAGCCCTGGCACAGGCTGCCCAGGGCAGTGGTTGAGTCCCCATCCCTGGAGGTATTTAAAAGCTGTGCAGATGTGGTGCTGAGGGACATGGTTTAGTGGTGGACTTGGCAATGCTGGGTTAGCAGTTGGACTTGGTGATCTTCTAGGTCTTTTCCAACCAAAACAGTTCTATGATTCCATGTACTTGGAGTGGGGTCAAAGTGGCACCAGGGTTGGGCCAGAGGAAGAAGTGGGAAACACCACTCATTGTTCTTCTTGGTAGGAAACAATCTTACATCTCAGTTCATTCACACAGTTTTGCAGGGTTGATCTGGTCAGGGCACTCTCCAGCCCTGGCTCAACCCAATGTTGCATTTGTGGCCAAGCAGTGACAGACCACAAGTAACTTCACACTGATGTCCCACTGGTGACACCACACATAGCATTAAAATCCCCAGTATCACTGTGACCTTTCTTTCTTTCTTTGTTTTCTGTTTGTGTGTTTGCTTTCATTTATTTATTTAATTTACTTTTTTGTAAAGTTTAGCAACCTTAATAAGATCTGTGAAGCATTAGGATGAAAAATGAGGAGGAATCTGTAAATCAGCAGCACCAACTTCACCATTATCATCACCATTGACACCAGGGGAGAAGCTGTCTGGAAGAAGAGGTAACAAGCAGGTCATTGATGCTCCTCCATCTGGCTTCTTCCTCTGTGCTGCACACTGGCAACGTTTAATTAGGGCTTATTAATTTTTTTTCCACTTCTAATTTCAAAATTAATCTGAACAGAGGGAGCCCAGATGCAAATAGGAACTGAGGCACTTCTGCAGGGAACCCCAGGGAAGTCTCTCCAACAACCCCACCACCAGCATTGAGTCACCATAACCCCCACCTGTATAGGAGCCAGGAGGGCTTGGAGGAGTGACAAAGCAGAGCTGCCTGTTAAAAACATTCCAGTAATTAAAGGGAGGCTACAAAGAAGATGGAGACTCCCTGTTTACAAGGAAACCCATGGATAAGACTGAGAGTAACAGGCACATGCTGCTCCTGGTGAGAGTGAGGGGACAACAAAGTAAATTTGTCACTGAGGACAGTCAGACATTGGAATGGTCTCCCAGGGGAAGTGGTGGATTCCCCCACTTTGGAAAATTTTAAGTCTCAGCTGAGTGCTGAGGCATCTCACATAAACAATAGTATTAGAAGTGTTGGACCAGATGATCCTTGTCCCTTCCAACCTGATGCTCTGTGATTTCATGAAGGGGGAAAAAAGGAAAAAAAAAAAAAAAAAAAGGTCCTTTTTTTGGGTTGGCAGGGACAGAAAAATAGAAGTTAATGCTGCAACCTAGTGGAGAAAAAGCAGCTGTGCAGATTTACAGCAGATAAATCTTCCCCCTCGTTGAGGCCTGGGGGAAGCAGGAGGTGATGCAGCTTGTGCCTAGCAGCACAGGCTGCTGGACTGCAGCAAGCTGAGGTGGTGAAGCTGATTTTTATGAGATCCCAAATCTTGAGAGCACATTCTGGAACACACTCAGGTTTCTAGAAGGTGCTTGGCTTTGCCCTGAACGAAATGAAAAGGCTGTAAACACCCCCACGTTAAACCTAGCACAGCACAAATGTGAGTGCAAAGAGGATGCAAAAGGCTCTGCTGGGAGCAGCAACCCCTTGGGGTTGGATCTGTGCTCCCAGGTACTTCAGACAGCCCCAGAAGGAACTGGGATAGCAGCAGAGGCTGTTGGCTGCTTGGGATGGGGGGAAAAAAAGCCATTGGTGTGGGTGAGATGAATTACCTGGTGCCTGCAGGTGTGTAAACCTGAGCTTCTCAGACTAACTCTGAGGTTGGAGCACCCCGAGTTTGGGAAGTGAGAAATTCCCAAGACATGGACAAGTTTGAGTCTGTAATCATCAAACTGGAAGACCCAATCACCACACGAGGTAAGGGCTAAGTGAGTGCCAGCTGGAGTGGGGAGGGGGTAAGGGGAGAGGCATGGGGATGGTGTGACTTGGTTTGGGATCCACACTGCAAAAAAGAGGCTGGCAAGTGGGAAGGATTTCAAAGGAGCATCTGGAGAATCAGGAAAAGATGGAAAAAGATCCCTCAGAGAGGTAAACTTCAGCTTTGTGTGGTACCTAAGCAAGGTGGATTGTGTCTGTCATCACCCATCACCAAGTCCCATGTCCCAGTCCCTTCAGGGACCCCAGCCCTGGGACTGTCTCCAGTGGGTGGGTGGCCCAGAGAGTACCAGTGAGCAAACCCCTCTGTGGAGACCCTGCAGGAGTTTGCACATCCAGGAAAGTTTGATAGAGCTGGAATCAGGCTCCAGGAGCTCCCCCAGCACTGCTTGGGACATGGCCATCCGTGTGGGCAGCATCAGCCTTGTGCTGAGGCCACCTGCAGAACTGAGACACTTATGGGATTTAATGTCAGATGAAGTGGGGATTTACAGACCCTGATTGTGGCTTTAGGCCCTGCAGTTGGTATCTGAGTGCCTGAACATCTCCATGGCTGCCCTGGTTTCAGCAGCTCTTAGCAGGTTCTTTGGATCTAGCAGGGACTTGAGTCCAATGGTCAAAGATTCCCTGGCACCCAAAACTTGTGCACACAGTGACAGGTCTGTTAAATCAGTGCTGCTGACTTCTGTCCCTTCTGAACCCAGAGGAGGCAAGGGAGAGAATAAAAATTGTAAAGGGATGATAACAGAGTGGTAGCCCCTGGGTGAACACTTGCAGCTGGGCTGAATCCACTGTCCTGTGTGCTCAGCCTGGGTCAGAACTGGTGGCAGCTCTCAAACCTGGTACTCAGAGGACAACAGCACCTGGCCCTGAAGCTCTTCTCATGTAACTCATCCCCACTCCTCTCCAGATTTTTGCTGTGCAAAACCTCCCCAACACTGCTGCTGTCCTCTGGCTTGTGTTTAACATCAGTGGGGCATGCTCAGGTGATAGAAAAAAAAAAAAAGTGTTGCGTGGAGAAAGCAGAGAAGGACTATGAATGAGCAGGAGGAAAACGAGGAGGAGAGATGTGGAGCCAGGGGAGCAGAGAGGAGCAGCCAGCTCAAGGCAGCTGCAAAGAGCCCGACAGCTGGAAGCTGAAAATAAACCTCAATGGTGAATCAATTTGTTCTGAGGAATGGGTAAATTAGGGGAAGCAGCAACAAAGGGGAGAGGAGAGGGCAGCTGATGAACTGAATACACAGAAAAATCCACAGAGCAATGAATCACCTCCCTGAACAGCCTCCTTTCCCGAAACAAGGTGGTGATGAAGCAGAAAATTAAGCAGAAACAGAAAGAATCAATTATGTGGCAAAGGGAAGTTGTCTCCTGATGAATAAACCTGCAGGAGTGGATGACCAAAGGGCAGGGGGTCAACCTGAGCAAGGAGATAAATCAGGGGTCAGCAACCCATGGTGGTGGGACTCAGCTACAAGAGGCACCAGGAGAAATGATTCATGAATGTGTCCCCCAAAGCCAAGGTGCTGCAGGGCTGTCATGGGGACATGGAGCATCTGGAAATGCTCCCTCCAGATCTGGGTGCCTGTCCCTGAGGGATGGAAAATAAAGGAGTTTCAGGCAAGGAAAAGCAGGCTGCAAATGTTGAGCTACCCTGGGCAGAGCAGATGATGTTGGACACTGCCATTTAATGGGTGGTGGGTCCCAGGCACCAGGATGCAAGGCCCCCTAAGCTCCAAAAAACGTTTTAGGGGGATGGGATGAGGGATGTTTGGACCATCACAGAGCAAATACATTGGGATTGTGGTTTGGAACATGGATTAACCTTGAAGGATAGCTGAGATTTAATAGAAAGTATATTCAGAGCTCCTTGAGGAGCTGTCTAGATGTTACAGCTGTGAATACATAATGTGCTGGGTTGAGCCTAGAATAAATGTGGAGAGAAAGATTTTTTTTTTAGGAAAATGCTTCATGTACAGAAGCTTTGGGGTGAAAAAATCTATAGAGACATGGCAGGAATTGTGTCGTGCAGAAAGCACGGAGGGGAGCTGCTTGGTGTTAAGATATGGCTGGGTTTGACCAGCGTAGAAGAGGCCATACCTAGAGAAGCCAAAAGAACAATCACCCTTGATTTGGAAATCAGTTACACACATACAGAATTGTCACAGTTGGAAAGGACCTCAAGGTCATCCAACCACCAACTTCTCTGCCTCTCCAATTAAAAAAAATAATACAATCAACATCTATATCACAATGCCCACAAGAACATGTCCTGAAGTTCCTCATCTACATGGTTTTTGAATACTTCCAGGGATGGTGACTCCACCACCTCCCTGGACAGCCCATTCTCAGGAAATAAATTCTCCTTACTACCTAGTCTGAACCCACCTCCCTACAACCTCCTTTCAGGGAGTTGTAGAGAGTGATAAGGTCTCCTCTCAGCCTTCTCCAAACTAAACATGCTCTTGAGTATTATGTGCAGATTTGGGTGCCACAGTACAGAAAGGACATAGAGAGTGCTCCCAGGTACTTCAGACAGCCCCAGAAGGAACTGGAATAGCAGCAGAGCCTGTTGGCTGCTTGGGATGGGGGGAAAAAAGTCATTGGTGTGGGTGAGATGAATTACCTGGTACCTGCAGGTGTGTAAACCTGAGCTTCTCAGGGTTGCAAAATTGATGTTGTGGGACTAACTCTGAGGTTGGAGCACCCAACTGGGAAGGATTTCAAAGGAGCATCTGGAGAATCAGGAAAAGATGGAAAACGATCCCTCAGAGAGGTAAACTTCAGCTTTGTGTGGTACCTAAGCAAGGTGGATCTGTGTCTGTCATCACCCATCACCAAGTCCCATGTCCCAGTCCCTTCAGGGACCCCAGCCCTGGGACTGTCTCCAGTGGGTGGGTGGCCCAGAGGGTACCCAGTGAGCAAACCCCTCTATGGAGACCCTGCAGGAGTTTGCACATCCAGGAAAGTTTGATAGAGCTGGAATCAGGCTCCAGGAGCTCCCCCAGCTCTGCTTGGGACATGGCCATCCGTGTGGGCAGCATCAGCCTTGTGCTGAGGCCACCTGCAGAACTGAGACACTTCTGGGATTAAATGTCAGATGAAGTGGGGATTTACAGACCCTGATTGTGGCTTTAGGCCCTGCAGTTGGTATCTGAGTGCCTGAACATCTCCATGGCTGCCCTGGTTTCAGCAGCTCTTAGCAGGTTCTTTGGATCTAGCAGGGACTTGAGCCCAATGGTCAAAGATTCCCTGGCACCCAAAACTTGTGCACAGAGGATGCTGTGAGGTTGGTGAAAGGTTTAGAGGGAAATCTGTATGAGGACCACTCAAAGGCACTTGGTCTGTCCAGCCAGGAGAAGAGGACACTGAGGGGAGACCTGCTGGCAGCTCACTGCTTCCTCACTAGGGAGGGAGGAGGAGCAGGTCCTGACCTCTTCTTTGGCAACTGATGGTTGAGGGACCTGTGGGAATGGCAGGAAGATGTGCTGGGGGAAGCTCAGGTTAGATATTAGGAAAAAGTTTTTCACCCAGAGGATGGTTGAGCAGTGGAACAGTGTCCCCAGGGGAGTAGTTACAGCACCAAGCCTGGCTTGAATTCAAGAAGCATTTGGATGACACTCTCAGGCACATGGTGTGATTCTTGGGGTGCCCTACACAAGGACTTGATGGTCCCGATGGGTCTTCTCCAACTCAGCAGTTTCCATAATTCTCTCAGCCTCTTCTCACAGGACTTGTTCTCCAGACCCTTCACCTTTCCCTTCTCTGACCTCACTCTAGCAACAAAATGTCCTTTGACATGTCCTAGCATTTTGTCAAAGGGGCCCCAGAACTGAACACAGCACTTGAGGTGCAGCCTCACCAGTGCCAAGGGCCACAATCACTCCCCTTCTGCTGATGGCCACACTGAGTTGTGGCTGTTTTAGCAAAAAAAAAAAAAAAAAAAAAAAAAAAAGGAACAGGGAAACACTTCCTCCCAGCTGAGTGCTCCAGACACTCGACTGGAATCCAGACTGCTTCATCCTACCCCATCTCCTCATGGCTGCTCCATGGGGTCATGGTCAGATAAGGACTGTGTAATGGTTGAAGTGCTTTGCTTGAAGGGTGGGATGGTCACATCTCCCCCCAACAGGAGCATCCCCCCCACTATGCTGGGAGAGAGATTGCCCCTGAGCACACATGGACATGAAGATGATCCGTGTGGACACAGAATCCTTCCCGATGGGGATGGAGCTGCTCCCATCCCGTATCCTAGGGGCATTCAGTGAGGGCTCCAAGCCGAAGATCCACATCTCCAGGAGCCAAAGGGAAGAGCAGTTGTCTCTGCAGATGGAGGAGCGGGACCGCAGCCTTCGCTTCATCTGATGGTCACTAGAGGGAGGCAGAACCATGTGCGTGGAGCTGGGCCGGCACTGCTGGCATCACCAGAGCTGCTCTGGACCGGGAGCCTGGGGTCAGTGGGCAGAAGCACTCGCCCAGAGCATCTTTGAGTGCTGGAGAAAGAGAACACCTTCCTCACCCGGGGCTGGGCAGAGCTCCAGCAAAGGGTGGCAGATGAAGTGATGCTGGAACACATCAACCAGTTACTCCTTGTCAGGGGCATGTCTGGGGTCCCATGTCCCCTCTTTGCAGTGCTTCTTGGGGGCTGAACTAGGGCCCAAGGGCACCCCATAGTTGCAGGTTCATGGCCAGCAGGGTTGGTTGGGGACTTTGAGCAATATTGGCACTACAGAGGACATGTGTGACAGTCCTGGGGAGAGTGTGCTCACCAGAGCATCCCTCTGCCACCACCCTGCCTGGAGCAGGAGGTGGCAGGAAGGGGACAGGGTCCCAGATTGCCCTCAGAGGGACAGCTGAGGTGTCTGTGCTTGGTGGTGGAGTTGCTGCTGATCATTGCACCCTGGGGGAACATGCAGGACATGCTGATGGAAACCACACCACCCACAGAGGAGGCTGATTTCCAAACCAGCTGACCTGGAGATTTTCTTTTATATGAAGATGAGAAACCAAAAAAATAATTTCCCCCTTTGGCCCCGGGGATATGAAGGATTCCCCCTCCTATCCCTGTGTACTGGGCTTCTCTCCACTTGCACCCTGAGCTCTCCCACGGGGCTGGCTCATCCACAGCCCACCAGTAAGCCCATCCACATCTGGGAAAGGCTCCCCACCAGTGTTCATCAGCTGCCTCTCAGGGTAATTTCTCAGCATGATTGGAAACAAAGACATCCTGCAAATTTGTTCTGTTGTTTCCTGCTTCTGAATCGACTTGGACAAAGAAAAAAAAACAAAAAACAAAAGGCAACCTCTTCCCCAGCAGCTGCCAGGGGCTGAGTTCAATAACAAATCTCACTGCTGAAGCTCTGCCCGTGTCAGTACAAGCCTGAGTCGTGGCAGTTCTCCCACAGCAGGTCATGCAGCAGGGAGATGCCAGGGCTTGCTGCTTTGGCCAGCATGAGACAATACCTGTCTGCCAGCCTGACAGAGGAGAGATGAATTTGCTGTTTTCCTCAATCCCATCTCTCCCATGGAGAAATTTCAGGGAGTTTTGTTAGCTAGGCCATGTCAGAGGAGCTCAGTCATGGGAAATGCAGTGATTCCTTTGCTGGAGACTGGGCAGATGTGGAGCTTTGGTGCCTCTGGATTTCTAGGGATGCTCACAGAAGGCAAGAGGTGACAGTCAGTATCAGCTTGGCTGATCAGAAGTGATGTTTCTCAGATAATGGGAGGGCCAGGATTCCTCTGCTCCCAGTGCATCACACAGCAGCCATTGCCCTGGGCTGTGTAGCCACGGATGCATCTTGAGGACATCTCCATGGGAAGCCACCAAAAAGTTTATTCCCTTGCACTGCTGCCCTGCTGACAGGTTCAGCACTCAATAGAAACCTTATAACAACAGAAAACTTAATTCTGTCGTTGTATGAAATAAATAATTGGGGTTTGGGCTTTTACATCTCCAGATGTTTGGCTTACTAGCATCAGAGCTTATGTTTACTCAGGTCATTATTAACCTGAGCCATGCAGTACTGAGGTCAAGGGCTTGGTGGTTATTTGTTGGGCTGAGCAGGGTGATGCCAGAGCTGGGCAGAGCTCGGAGACAGCCCGTGGACTTTTAGCCCAAATTGAAGAATTTGCACCAGGGACACCCAAACTGGTCCTTTCTGGTGGCACTTTCAAATGTGTGGGTGAAGTAAGAGTTGGGTGAGCAGCTAAGATGCAAACTTGGAGCAGAAGGAACATCACCAGCACAGGGGGGGTGCTAGCAGGTTCACAGTATGTAAACCATCATTACCATGAGGAAATAGGTTTCTTTGCTTTTTTAGAAGGGCATGTAGTGCTAGGATGAGAGGCAACATCTTCAAGATGAAAGATTTAGATTAGATACTGAGGAGAAATTATTTCCTGTGAGGGTGGTGAGACCCTGGCCCAGGTTACTCAAGGAAGATGTGGCTGCCCCATCCCCGGAAGTGCTCAAGGCCAGGTTGGATGGGGCTTGGAGCATCCTGGGCTGGTGGGAGGTGTCCCTGCCCATTCAGGGGGGTAGGAACTGGATGAGCTTTAAGGTCCCTTCCAACCCAAACCACTCTGATTCTATTAGAAGCTATTTTGGAAACAGGAGATAAAGAATCAGCTGTTGCCAGATCTTTGGCTCAATGGTTAAAAATGATTGCCAGCAGTAGCAGATTGGGTAAGAAAGGAAAGGACATCTAGGCAAAATTAGTTGCCCTGAAGGACAGAGAACAGACAAAAAAAAATACACTGCAAGTCCAGTACCTGAAGGGAACCTACAGGAGGGCTGGAGAGGTACTCTCCCTAAGAGTGTCCTGCTAGAGGACAAGGAGAAATGGTTTTAAACTGAAGGAGAAGAGCAGACTGGATCTTAAGGCAGGAGGGCTCTGCAGAGGGACCTGGACAGACTGGAGAGTTGGGATGATTCCAACGGGATGAGGTTCAACATGGCCAAGTGCCGGGTCCTGCACTTTGGCCACAACAACCCCATGGGGAGCTCCAGGCTGGGCACAGAGTGGCTGGAGAGCAGCCAGACAGAGAGGGACCTGGGGGTTTGGATTGACAGGAAGCTGAACATGAGCCAGCAGTGTGCCCAGGTGGCCAAGAAGGCCAATGGCATCCTGGCCTGGATCAGGAACAGCGTGGCCAGCAGGTCCAAGGAGGTGATTCTGCCCCTGGACTCAGCCCTGGTGAGGCCACACCTCGAGTCGTGTGTCCAGTTCTGGGCCCCTTAGGTCAGGAAGGAGATTGAGGTGCTGGAGCAGGTCCAAAGGAGGGCAAGGAGGCTGGTGAAGGCACTGGAGCACAGATCCTATGAGGAGAGGCTGAGGGAGCTGGGGCTGTTCAGCCTGGAGAAGAGGAGGCTCAGGGGAGACCTCATCACTCTCTGCAACTCCCTGAAAGGAGGTTGGAGCCAGGGGGGGGTTGGTCTCTTTTCCCAGGCAGAGACAAGAGGCCATGGGCTTAAGAATTTCTTCCTAATATCCAACCTAAACCTCCCATGGCAGAGCTTCAGAGGTTTAGGTTGGATATTAGGAAAAAATTCTTTGCAGAGAGGCTGATCAGGCATTGGAATGGGCTGCCCAGGGAAGTGGTGGATTCCCCATCCCTGGAAACATTTAAAAAGAGACTGGATGTGGCACTCAGTGCCATGGGCTGGGAACCACGGGGGGAGTGGATCAGGGGTTGGACTTGATGATCTTTGAGGTCCCTTCCAACCCAGCCAATTCTATGATTCTATGATTTCAACAAAAATAAATCCAGCTGCTGCTGATAGCTTTAGTAATGTCTTCAGATATTACTGACATGGAGGAGTATTTTAGACAGAGCCTGACTTGCCTTATGCTCCAGCACTTGGTTCTGATCTTTAAAATGCAATGGCAGTGAGATGCAGTTTACTGATGAGATCTTTCATCTCCTCTGCCTTCTCACCCATCTCTGCCTGTGTGATCCATGGGACAGCAAGAAGGCCAATGGTATCCTGGGATGGATTAAGAAGAATGTGTCCAGCAGGTCTGGGGAGGTTCTCCTCCCCCTCTACCCTGATGAGACCACATCTGGAGTCATTTGTCCAATTCTGGGCTCCCCAGTTCAAGAGGATGTACTAGAGAGAGTCCAACACGGGGCTGTGAGGATGATCAGGACACTGGAACATCTGTCATGAGGAAAGGCTGAGAGACCTGGGGCTGTTTAGTCTGGGGAAGAGGTTTGGTGTTGAGAAGAAGGGGCCAGTCCCTTTTCAGTGGTGCCCTGTGACAGGACAAGGGAGAATGAACATAAACTGGAACACCAGTTTTCCTCAATATGAGGAATCATTTTGCTGTAAGGGGATGGAGCACTGGTTCAGGCTGCCCAGAGAGCTTGTGGAGTCTTTTCTAGAGACTCTCCAGGCCTGTTTTGGGTACATTTCTGTGTCACCTGCCCTAGGTGATCCTGCTTTGCTAAGGGGGTTGGACTCAGTCTCCATAAGTTCCTTCCAAGCCCTACCATACTATGATCCTGCTGTCTCCATTGCAGTGGAGCTGATACTTGGATTTAGTGTCTTTTTTTATTTTCCTTTTGTCTGGCAAGTGATGTGAACTACCTTATTTTGAAGGGCCAGATGTACTTCAGTTCGGTGTAAGGGATGAGGAAAAATTTCTTTACCTTTTTTCTACCTGTTTCCATCTCTGTTCTGGAGTTCACCTCATTTTCTGGTGTCGGGGGAGATGTGGACTGAAGGAAATGCATTACAAGTCCATCCTGGAGGCCTTTTTCAAATACAGACCTGCCCCAAATCTGCTTTCCTCTTCCACCAACAGTTTCAACAAGTCTGAAGACAGAGTGGTTTGCAGGATTTGAGATTTCTGGAAAAGTTTCTGCACNTAAAATGGAATAGTGTTGCCTTTCTCAGTTTAGGAGAAAGAGGGAAAGATTACTCATAGGGATGAGTTGGAAGGGAAACGGTCAGATCCAGGAAGGATATCAAGGTCCTGAAGAAGGTCCAAAGGAGGGCAACCAGGCTGGTGATGGGACTTGAGCACAGACCCTATGAGGAGAGGCTGAGGGAGCTGGGGCTGCTCAGCCTGAAGAAGAGGAGGCTCAGGGGAGACCTCATCACTCTCTACAACTCCCTGAAAGGAGGTTGTAGCCAGGGGGATGTTGGTCTCTTTTCCCAGGCAACTATCAGCCAGACAAGAGGACACGGTCTTAAGTTGTGCCAGGGGAAGTTTAGGTTGGATATTAGAAAGAATTTCTTTATGGAGAGGGTGATCAGACATTGGAATGGACTGCCCGGTGAGGTGGTGGATTCTCTGTCTCTGGAGATATTTAAAAAGAGACTGGATGTGGCACTCAGTGCCATGGGCTGGGAACCGCAGCGGTGGGTCAAGGGTTGGACTTGATGATCTCTGAGGTCCCTTCCAACCCAGCCAATTCTCTGATTCTATGATTAGGAGGAAATTGTTCAGTAGGAGGGTGGTGAGACTCTGGAACAGATTGCCCAGAGAAGTTGTGGCTGCCCCCTCCCTGGAGGTGTTCAAGGCCAGGTTGGATGAGGCTTAGAGCAACCTGGGCTGGATGAGAGGTGTCCCTGCCCATGGGAGGGAGGTGGGAGTAGATGATTTCCAAGGTCCCTTCCAACCTCAGCTGTTCTGTGATTCTATGAAAAAAATAGTGTTGTATTTTGCTACTGAAAAATGGAAGTCCCTGGAACTCATGAGGGTATCACTGCCCACTGGAGCAGGCACAAAAAATGAAGCGATGTTTTGATGGTTCCAATACTGACTGCAAAGCAAAGAAAAAGTGCTAATGACTGCTTTGTTTTTAAATGAACTTCCTTTTTTCCTCATTACTGGGGACTTCCTGCAGCAAAAACAAGTGCAGCTGTTATTTTTTTTTTTCAGAAAGAGGCATCTGAACCCTTTTGCTATTTGAAAGCAAGCAGGTCAAAACCTGGTTCTGTGGTCCTGTACTGTGCTGACAAACTCCTGTACAGAGGGACGCATCACAAAGGCTGCTTCATCCTGGATAAAGATCCAAATCACCATCCAAAACAAACCCTTGAGGTGTCTTGGTCCACCTGGAGCCTGGTACAGCAGGCAGGACTGCTGGTGGAAAGATTCCTGTTCTTCTGGTTGCTACCAGAGAAGATTTCAGAGCAGAAATGTCAGTCAGAGAACACCCTTGTTTTCTGCTCTAACGAAATGAACAGCAAGTTTCTCAGTCAGGGGACTGTTTCTGGGACTGATCCCACTCCATGGTTATAGTTACTGCCAGAGACTGGTGTGCAGAACCAAGGACACTGCTCAGCTCTGAGGAAAACATTTTACCCTCCAGAAGGAGTAAAGAGGTCCCACCTGAACCCCTCCTTTGGGGAGGACCAGACAAGAGAGATGCCAGAACTGACCAAACAGAGTATTCCATCCCATACACCTCATACTCAGTATAAATTTGAGGGATCACAAGGGTCAAACCCCTTCCTGCCCTTCCTGCCCTTTCTGCTTCTCTTCTTTGCCTGTTCCCTGTTTTGCTTCAGCATCCTGGGAGGATTCCATCCCTTCCTCTGCCTGTGCTCCTGATCCATCCCAGCCTGAATCTGTGTGTTCCTGCCTCCAGCTCCCAACTGCTCCTGACCCCAGGATTTCAGCCTGGACTTTCCCAGGGCTGCCCTGCAGCCTCAGTGGGGATGTGAGAGTTATTTGGGGAGAAGGGGAAGGAATGTGGTATCAATTTTCCTGCATATTTGTATAGATTTAGTAATTTTTCTTATTTATCATTACTGTTCCATTAAAGTTGTGTAGTTTAGTTTCCAACCCATAAGTCTCTCTCCCTTATTCTCTCTCCTTCCTTTATCAGGGAGGAGAGGGGGATTAATAGAGCATCTGTTATTCAGTTTAATTGCCTGGCCAGTGTTAAACCCTGACAAAGTCCCATCCAACCTGGCCTTGAACGCTTCCAGGGATGGGGCAGCCACAGTTTCTTTGGGCAGCCTGGGCCAGTGTCTCACAGCGAAGAATTTCTTCCTAATGTCCAACCTAAATTTCCCCTCCTTCAGCTTAAAACTGTTCCCCCTCATCCTGTCACTCCATGCCCTTGCAAGAAGTCCCTCTCCAGTTTTCCTGTAACCCCTTCAGGTACTGGAAGGAGTTCTAAGGTCTCCTTGGTGCCTTCTTCATGCTGAACAGCACCAAGTCTCCCATCTCCATAGCAGACATGCTCCAACCCTCTGATCATCTTTGTGGCCTCCTCTGGTCTCACTCCAACCTTTGTCACAACCTTGAGCAAGCAACTGCGTGCACGTAGGACACTGGTCATGTCTTTTGTGTTTTGTACAGAAAGAAATCCTTTCATGGGGCAAAAAGCCTCTGAAGACTCCACTGGGGGGTTGGTTGCAGCATCTTGTCATGTCAGTCACCTCTGTCTCTTGTGGTACTGCAATAACTGGAGCTTCACCTGGGAATGAGTTGGGGATGGGAGATTTAGGGTGTTGAGTTACAAACCCTTTCTCCTTCTCTCTGGACTGGTCCTGTTTGTGTGGACTCCCACTGTGAAATGGCACTAAAGGCTGCTGGTGGTGCTTTGGGGACAATCTGTAGCCACCTCTGCAGAAGATCATGGAATGGAATCAGAGAAGCACTTTGCTTGGAGAAGACCTCTAAGGTCTTCAAGCCCAACCATTAACCCTTCACTGCCATGGCCACCACTAAAAAATTGTCCCTCAGCACCACATCTACACATCTTCCAAGTATCCCCGGGGATGGTGACTCCATTAATTCCCTGAGCAGCCCATTCCAGTGCTTGACAACCCTCTCAATGAAGAAACTGTTCCTTAAGATCCAATCTAAACCTCCCCTGGCACAATTTGAAACTGTTCCCTCTCCTTCTGTCTCTTGTTACGTGGGCAAAGAGACTGAGACCCCCACCACCCCCATGGTGCTTCCAGGGAGCTCTAGAGAGTGAGAAGTTCTCCCCTCAGCCTCCTTTTCTCCAGGCTAAACTTGAATGATCCTGAGGCTGTGTCCCATCCTTCTCCTCCCTGTGTGAGATGTGGGCTGTGCACAGAGGAGCTTCGTTTCCTCAGAAAGGCGTGGATAGGCAGTGTTGCTCCCTGGAAAGAAAAAGAAGAAGTAAACCCTCCTGATTTCAGGAATCAGCAAAAGAACTGGTCCCTTTCTTCCACCCACACCCCAGAAGTCAGGGGTCAGCACCCTGAATCAGCTGAAATCAGCAGGTCCATGTCCTTCTCGTGTTGACACAGTACTGCAGGTGGGGTCTGACAGAGCAGAGCAGAGGGGGAGAATCCCCTCCCTTGACCTCCTGGCCACACTTTTTGTCATGCAGCCCAGGACATGGTTGTCTTTCTGGGCTCATCTTCAGCTTTTCATCACCCAATTCCCCCAAGTTCTCCTTGGGGCTGTTCTCAAGCCATTCTCTGCCCAGCCTGTGTTGTGCTTAGGATTTCCCTGACCTGTTTTGGAAAGTAAAACCTGCTTGCCTCCTCTTTGGTTGTTGATGCAGATTGATGTGACAGCCTGGTGGTTAGTTTTTGGGCTAGGAAGATGGGACTTTTGGGGTAAGTTTTTTCTAACAAGATATTCAGGAAGCAGAAAAGTCCAGGGTTTTAATACCTTATGTCTCTGTGTGTTTTGCCCTTGAACATCACTGAGGAGGTGGCATAAAAAGGAAATTTCCATAGTGGCTCTTCCCCCCACCATACACTTTATCAGCACTGTTATCTATTCTTATCATAATTAATGGTAATAATGACATCTAGAAATATTAATTGCAACGTTTGCACTGAAAATCACCTTGTGCTAGAAAGCCACTCCATGACTGGTGGAGAAACCAATGAAACTACAGGGTTTTACCTGCCATTAGTAAATGTTATTTACTTTGGGGACAAATTGTTCCTGCAGGCCAGTTTGTTTGGATGGCTGAGAATAAAGATGTAGACTTTTAAAGTCTGCCTAGATGAGTGACCTGAATGAGCAAGCTAAATGAAAATAATTTGGAGCTTGAAGGAAGAGTTTGAGAGGAAATAGTCTCTTTAAGTCTGTTCCTCTGTTTTCTGATTTCAAGTTCAATGTGCAGCCTGACGTGTGGAGAAAGAATCTTGGATGAACAGAAGACTTCATGGTATAAGCACTGACAAATAATTCCCAAATAGCCAGAGGGCACCTGTGATCTTTAGGAGAGATCAGCTCTGTAATGGAATAATCTGGCTGAGCAGTTGCCCCAAGGTTACAATAAAGAGGGGTGTTACCTTTTCTAATCCTGCAGAAGAATTGTGTTTTGAAAGGTTTAAATTAAATAATGACAAGTTCATGCCACTAAACCCAAGGGGGTGTTCAAGTAAAGAATCCATCAGGATCCACAGGAGGTATCAAGGAGCAAGGGTGAGAGTGGGACAAAAAGAGCAAGTCACATCTTCAGCATTGTGTTTCCTGCAGCACATCTTCTGGGGTACTGGGTTGGGGCTGATGGTAACAGCTCTGCATTTATCAGAAACTATTCTTACCACTGGAAAAAAAAAAAAAAAAAAAAAAAAAAAAAAAAAAAAAANGTTCTCAAGCCATTCTCTGCCCAGCCTGTGTAGTGCTTAGGATTTCCCTGACCCGTTTTGGAAAGTAAAACCTGCTTGCCTCCTCTTTGGTTGTTGTCACGGTTTAAAACTGGCCCGGCAATTAAACCGAAAAACAGATTTTTCTATTAATTCCCCTCTCCTCCCTGATAAGGAAAGGAGAGAGAATAAGGAAAAAGAGACTTACGGGTTGGAAACTAAACTACACAACTTTAATGAAACAGTAATGATGAATAATAAAGATTACTAAATATATACAAATATACAAGTATACAGGAAAAGATTGATCCTACGTTCCTCCCCCCTTTCCCCCAATAACTCTCACATCCCCACTGAGGCTGCAGGGCAGCCCTGGGAAAGTCCAGGCTGGACCCTGGGGTCAGGAGCAGTTGGGAGCTGGAGGCAGGAACACACAGATTCAGGCTGGCATGGATCAGGACCACAGGCAGAGGAAGGGATGGGATTCTCCCGGGATGCCGAAGCAAACAGGGACAGGTGAAGGAAGGCAGGAAGGAGGGAAGGGCAGGAAAAAAAAGGGAAAAAGAGGTCTGACCCTCGTGATCCCTCAAATTTATACTGAGTATGACGTGTACGGGATGGAATACTCTGTTTGGTCAGTTCTGGCATCTATCTTGTCTCGGGCCACCCCAAAGGAGGGGTTCAGGTGGGACCTCTTTACTCCTTCTGCAGGGTAAAATGTTTTCCTCAGAGCAGAGAAGTGTCCTTGACTCTGCATACCAGTCTCTAGCAGTAACTATAAACATCCAGTGTATCAGTCCTAGAAGCAGACACTGTCTGAGAAACTTCTGTTCATTTCAGCAAGTGCAGCTACTTACAAGAGACTGAGCTGAAAGCAAAAGTACAAACCAGAAAATCACCTTCATACTGGCTCAAACCAGGACAGTTGTTGATGCAGATTGATGTGACAGCCTGGTGGTTAGTTTTCGGGCTAGGAAGATGGGACTTTCGGGGTAAGTTTTTTCTAACAAGATATTCAGGAAGCAGAGAATTCCAGAGTTTTAATACCTTATGTCTCTGTGTGTTTTGCCCTTGAACATCACTGAGGAAGTGGCATAAAAAGGAAATTTCCATAGTGACTCTTCCCCCCACCATTCACTTTATCAGCACTGTTTTCTATTCTTATCATAATTAATGGTAATAATGACATCTTAAAATATTAATTGCAATGTTTGCACTGAAAATCATCTTGTGCTAGAAAGCCACTCCATGACTGGTGGAGAAACCAATGAAACTACAGGGTTTTACCTGCCATTTGTAAATGTTATTTACTTTGGGGACAAATTGTTCCTGCAGGCCAGTTTGTTTGGATGGCTGAGAATAAAGATGTAGACTTTTAAAGTCTGCCTAGATGAGCGACCTGAATGAGCAAGCTAAATGAAAATAATTTGGAGCTTGAAGGAAGAGTTTGAGAGGAAATAGTCTCTTTAAGTCTGTTCCTCTGTTTTCTGATTTCAAGTTCAATGTGCAGCCTGACGTGTGGAGAAAGAATCTTGGATGAACAGAAGACTTCATGGTATAAGCACTGACAAATAATTCCCAAATAGCCAGAGGGCACCTGTGATCTTTAGGAGAGATCAGCTCTGTAATGGAATAATCTGGCTGAGCAGTTGCCCCAAGGTTACAATAAAGAGGGGTGTTACCTTTTTTAATCCTGCAGAAGAATTGTGTTTTGAAAGGTTTAAATTAAATAATGACAAGTTCATGCCACTAAACCCAACGGGGTGTTCAAGTAAAGAATCCATCAGGATCCACAGGAGGTATCAAGGAGCAAGGGTGAGAGTGGGACAAAAAGAGCAAGTCACATCTTCAGCATTGTGTTTCCTGCAGCACATCTTCTGGGGTACTGGGTTGGGGCTGATGGTAACAGCTCTGCATTTATCAGAAACTACTCTTACCACTGGAAAAAAAAAAAAAAAAAAAAAAAGGTATCATCCGATGCATTTTGTGCTGATTTCTATGATTTAGGTCTGTGGCAGACTTAAGAACAACCAGGATGTAGAAACCAAGCTCTAAACCTGGTATTTTCTACCCTCTTATTTTCCCAGCCTTGCTTGGACTGACCTGAATTTTGGTCTTATTTTGAATAACTTTTTCATAATGCTCATGGTTTTAGAAAGGTTTGACATTTGAGGTTGGGCTTGACTGCCATCCTGACTCCTTCCCCCTCTCCTCCTCTGGGTTCTGTAGCACCTTTTATGAACAAAGGAAGGTGGTTTTTTAAACAGAGACTTCTAGTTTTTTGTAGACACAGTACAAGGGTGAAGACAAAAAAAAAGAGCTGTATGTGTCAAATTCCTGGTCTGTCTCCTCATTCCTTGCTCCTATGAGGTCAGTGTCCACATACTGAGCATGAGAGACACAGATTTGCTTCCTGCTGAAGCTACACTTGGCATCTTGTGTGAACAAAATTATCATGATGGAGATCCCAAACTTCTGCTTGCAACAGTTCTAACATCAGTGCTAGATCAGAGTTGCCTCCATCATGAATTTTATGCTGCCTCCAAGGGTTGACATTGGATAATTTGAGCAAACACACCATTTTTCCTCCAGTACTGATGTGCTTCTGATTTAGGGTTCCTCACTCCCCAATGCCTCTGGTGGCACTTGCTCTTGCTTTGCCCAGGTGCAACAATCCCAGCTCAGGACTGGTGAATCTGACTGTTCCATCAAGGCAAACTACAGATCTGATGAAGGTAACGAGGTGTGGTCTAAACCCAAAGATTAAACATGCAGAAACACCTAAAAAATCCTCCAAAAATGTATTACTTATGGGATCTGCCTCTTCTCAGTCTGGTTTTCAGATGCATTTTCTGTAAAACATTTTTTCCTGGGCTGTTTTCCTCACTGATGACAACCCAAACTTCTGCTTTTCAAGAGTGAAACAGCCTCTGGTGAGACCTTTGCAGTCTCCCTGCTATTGCAGCTTGCCTCCATACCAAGCTGCTGCCACCCAAAGCTCTTCTAACTACATCAGCAAATCAAAAAGATCAAAAAATTGCCCCAGCAAATAACCCCAGCTGGGAGATGGGTCCTTGCTGTGAATTTTGTGT
The DNA here is from genome assembly GCA_038090715.1 of Florisuga fusca. Classification (NCBI taxonomy): domain Eukaryota; kingdom Metazoa; phylum Chordata; class Aves; order Apodiformes; family Trochilidae; genus Florisuga; species Florisuga fusca. Next base: position 63,598,258 of record JAAWXA010000003.1, on the reverse strand, counting down.
TCTAGGCAAGCACCTCCATCTTGGCAAAGGCATCAAAGGGCCAACTGAAGTGAGATCTCCCTGTGTACAGGTTCCTGCATTTCCCTGCTGGGTGCATGTCTGCCTCTGTTAGAGGAAAATCTTTGTTCATCACTGAAGAATTTACCTGTTGTTAGGACTCATTTTCTCACCCTGCTCAGGTTAGACCTGCAGAACCATCAGCCTCTCTCACCTACTTACAAAGGTGACTGCTTTCAAGTGTACCAAACACTCAAAACCATGTCCATACAGAAACCCACAGCACAAAGGAAACGCTGAGTTGAGCTTATCACAGTTCATGACTCACCATAATCTTGTTGACATACTCCTGGAAATACTCATTTTTAATTTCCCCACTTGCTTATGATGGACACGGGTATGTTTTTAGAGTAAATTTGTTCTTTCCATGTGGTGAGCTAAAATATTTCACTGTAAATGGAACAGAGCATTGAATTCTGCACCCAGAGCTGAAGCTCAGGATTTTGCCACACAGCCTGATTGGTAATGGTCATGTTTCAATGGTGTCTCCAGCAGAAACCCTAGCCACAGAGGCAGCATCACTGGTCCTCTTGGGTTGTGCCCAGCCTCTAAGGTCATCCATTTGTGCTGAAAGAGGAGTGTTACAGGGCCAGGCTGTGTCATGAGGAGAAGAGCCACCCAAGAGTGGCCATAAGCTGATTCTTGACCTCATTGCCTCCATGAGCTGGCTCTTGGTTTAGCAGGAGGTCTGACTCAGTCTGAGTCACTTGCACAAACACCTTTTGACTTCACTTCTCAAGCACCCCAAATCTGCGTTTAGCCCACAGCTAGTTTAGCCCAAGCTCATCTTCATGCCAGCTGATTTTCCAGTGCTGACAGCAGTTTGGGGCTTGAATAGCATGCAGAGGACTGCTCTAAACTCAGCCAATCAAGAAAAGAAAAAAAAAAAAACATCTCTGGTCCTCACCTTTTGCTGGCTTCTCCAACCACCCCAAATGACTGCATCTAAGAACATTAAGACTGAATTGCACGAATTGCATCCTTCCTCCTACTCCTTTCTAGACAATTTTTTTTTTTCCTGTTGTGCTCTCAGAACATCCTACCACACAGGAAAGGCATTTCCAGTGCAGCAGGTCTTCCTAGAGGGTTACACAACTCCCTCAAACTAGATCAACAAGATAAAGTTCTGAGAATGAATGAGAAGAGAGGCTGTTTGCATCAGAGGTTTGTCCACAAGGAAGGGGCTTTGAGGAAAGGACAGCTTTTGTATTTTTATGTCATGCTTTGTATGAATCCAGAGCATGTCACCCTGGGATCCCTTACAGTTATCAGAGAGAATGAAGCACTTTTGTAGTGTAATTCACTTCATCTGCCTTGTGTGAATTGTTCTCTGGAAATGTCTATTTTTCTTGTATTGAGAAATTGAGGGAGTTCTAGGAACTACCTGTTCAACCAGACAAATCCTGCTTAGCCAGCAACAGATCTCCAGAAGCAAATCTGGGAGTCTGAGTCATTTTTACTTCCTGCCTCAAGGAAGGCTTTGCTGTAACTCTTTGTCTGTGTTAGTATGGCTTCAAGGACCAGTTTCTTGTGGATGCAGCTTAACTGGGAAATGTTCCTTGCCACAGTTTGAGTCCTGGCTACTTTCTTCACCCACACATTATGATGCAGCTCAAGGTGTCTGTATCTGAGCTCTCTATTCCCACTGACCATGGGTTTATATTCCACGTGCAAATTTTAAGTAGCAGGTAGTAGAGAGCAGGTTTTGTTGATTTAAAGTCACAGACTTTGACATAAACACCCTTGGTATCCTCTTGGAAAACATTCTCATCTTCTGCCTCAGGTACTCAAAAGGCAAAATTCTAACTCCCACCATATGCACTTGACTTAAGTGCTTGGCTTGTGCTTCCCATCCACTGGAGGAAAAGCATCTCCCTACAGCTGGGAACAGCAGACTGCTTGCTGCTGCTCTCTGAAACACAGATTCCAACTAAAACTTAGGAAGTTCGTTGAATGTACTCCTAAAATTAGTCTCCTAATGTCATTTTAGCATTTAATACCCAGTGCTTTTATCACCTTCCCAAAAGGTAAGTGTTACACCCCTAAATCCATCTATCACAAATACGTTCAGGAATCACTGAGTGTGGGCACTGAGCAAGTTTTATGAATGAAAGATCAGTTTACTTAGAAGTCTGGGTTTTTTTGGTAATGGCAAGAATGTCACAAGGAGATAAAATGCCAAAACACGTACTAAAGATTACGCTTTTCAGGAATTAGGTCTCTCCTGGTGGCTTCAGCATCTCTCAGGGCTCTCTCTTAAATCACATCTGTCTTCTAAAGGTGATGCCTGCACTCCTCCAGGCTCTCTGAGGTATGTGGTGTGGTTTTTTTGTGGCTTTGGGCTGTAGAAAGACTTCAATGTGCAACTCTCAGGACCAGGGAATGTGGCCCTGTACTGCCTTGTTAGAATTTCCCAGACAACAACTGAGTGTGCTGGGTCATGGCAGGGTTGAAGCAAGGAGAAGGTGGGAGGTGCATCTGCCATAGGGTCATGGAGATGTGAGTTGTAAACATCAGCTGGAAGACTCTAACCCAGCCTCCTGCTTGAAGCAGAAGCACTGTGAGCTCTGAACTGGCTTAGGTGTGATTTCATGCAGCGAAGACTTGAGTCACCTGCACAATTCATCATTTGTCATTTCCCAATAACTTGTCACACAGCTGTACTACCAGCCTGGAGCCATTCTTCATCCTATTGTCCAATCTCCACCTCCCAAGCCACAGCCTGTGGCTTCTGCCCTTTGTTACAGGGTCTGGCTCTACCACAAAGAACTTGACTGTTATCTTTGCCATTCCAAGGATCTGTAGGCAGGTTTTGGGCTGCCCTTCTTCCTCCCCTTTGCCAGACTCAACAAGCCTGGATCCCTCAACTTGTTTTCCTAATACCTGTGCCCCACGTCTGTGACCACCTTGGCAGCATCTCTCAGAGTGGCTCCAAACCAGTTAAGTCTCATCAGAATTTGGGAGCTGACATACAAGGTGAAATCCAGGCCCTAAGACACAAATGTCTTCGAGGAAGAGAAATCAAAGGAGGATTAAGAAACAGGTTGCATTAATATATGATTATATATATGATTAATATATGAGACCTTTCATCCTCTTAAAAATGTGTCTGCATGAAACCACAGTGTAGATCCTCATGACCTCAAAGAAAAGCTCTGAGTGTTGCTCTAGCTTATGAAGAAGCTTTTATCACTGTGTGGTGGAAGGAAGGAAATCCCACAGGGTCAGGCTCCAGAGCTGCTTTAAGCTCTTGGAACTTCCATTTTACCTGAGGGAAAACTGTATGAGAGACTTTCCAGTCCAGCCTTCTACCCCAGGGCCCTTTGATTTCTTCCTCTCAGCCAGGGCAGCACATCAGCTTGGTGCTGCTGCTCTTCTCTGGACAAAGTTTGCATCTTTCTGGAGGTGAGGGACCCACTGCCCATAAAGCTGAGCAAAGGCTGGGGGGGCAGCAATGGGACATGCTCCAAGCTTGGAGAGAAAGTGCATTTGCTCACAAAATCACCTTGACAGGCTGTGGTGAAGTCTGGGGTTGACTATTTCAGGGATAGCATGCTCCTAGGTGGATCAAGGGAGGCTTCTTTAAAGGAAAAGCAAATTGCAAGTCAGGGGTCTCATGAGCTCCCAGAATTGCAAAGGACAAATCCCTGATCTAGCTAGATTTTTTAATACAGTTTTCCATTTTGTATTTGCTTAATTTAGCCCAGCAGGAACCCATCTCTGCAGACACCTTCTTCTCTCCATTGAATATGAAGGGCAGATTTGGAAATCTCCTTTTCAAATGCCTGGGATAGGGTGAATGAATTCTATAGGGTGAGATCCTGGCAATGGGCCAAATTATTTCTTTCTTTGTAGGACTTGATAAAAGATTATTTTAAGATTTCTGCGTGCTGGAAGATAGATACACACCCAGTGTTCTGATTTCCCTTCTACATCCAGCTCCCAGGCAAATATCCATTGTTTTCCTTGCTGCCATCTCTCCATCCATCACCACCCAACCCCCAGAAGTCCAGGGCTGCATCTGTGCTGAGGGGTTTGGGTTCTTGCCTCTCCCTCCCCAAACTGCAGAGCCCAAACTGCTGCATGAGAATCAGAAAGTGAAAATAAGGGAGTGATTTTTGGTCTCCAAAGCTGAACAAAACTGGAAGAGGGGAAGTGACCCCAGGCAACCCCACTGCTGTTGGCTGGTGAGTATTTGTAGGAGGGTGCTGGATGCTTCATTGGTGACAAGGAGGAGACCCCAGTGTCACCTCAAGTGTTACCTTCTCTGCTTGCACAGGGACCATGGCACTCAGTCTGGGGCAGTTGATATAACTAAAGGGACCCAAACCATCTTTCCCAGCTGAACTGTAATGTGTCAAACCCACTGCCTGGTCTGGGGAAAGGAGGGCTTGAACACATTTGTCTCCAAACTGCAAGAATTGCTGTAACTCAGCACTGAGCATGTTGTGTGCAAGAACAGCTCAAGGTAAATAGTTGAATTTAAAACTGTTCTCCTTGGAGGGATTAGGCAACCAAGTAAATCTTTTACATCCTTACCTTTTTCCTGTTTTTTTCTCCCTATATTTGATATTTTCACATGGCTGTGATCCAGGGTTGTGTTGTTTCCACAAGAGATGTTCCCTAGCAGCTGCTTGGCAGAGCTTCTTGGAGACCACTCCAGTGGTGGGGGGAGGAGGAAGGGGCAGCTTCTCTCTGGGCACTTTCACACCATCAGCAGCTTTCCAGGATGTCTGACCACCACCCAGCAGCTTCTGCTACTTCAGTAGTGTGAACAAAACCAGTTGGCCTTCTCAGTCATCATAGAACCCTTCTGGAACAGTGGCGAGGCAGAGAAGAAGCAGCTGATGTCTCTGCTGCTCTTGTCAAATCTTTGGTCTGGTCTGTGACAGTTTTTCAGCCCTCATGTAAATCTCATGCTGGTTCAAACACCTGGCAAGGATGAACATACCTGGCACAGCAGGAGGGTCAGACCTTCATGTCTCAACATCCCAATTCCTGGGGAAAAGTGTGAGCTGGGAAAAATGTGAGCTGGGCCCGAGGTACCTGCACTCCCTCTCTGCCCTCTCTCACATCATCAGATTACCTCCCAAAAATGAAGGTGATGCACAGGTCAATGAGGGTGGTGTGTCCAGTGGGCAGACAAGTTCACATCCTGCCTGTGTCCGTGGGATAACCAGGATCTTTGCTGCCCTCTAAGGAGAACAGCCCAGAAACACGTGTCTCCTTCATCCACATGTGCAAGTGAGGTTTCTGTTTTTTTGCATCCTGTTTTCTCATACACATTTGGCTCCTGCTGCTGTGATTTACTCCTTCCTGAAGACCTGCACTGCTCAATCTACTTAGCATCTCTCAGCTCTTCTTTTGCTTCTTCCATGGAGCCCAGACTCAAGCCTTTGGTGGAAGCTCTTTTCCTGCAGTCCCCTCTTCTGACTCTGCTGATCCATCTCCCCTTTTTTGCTAAACTGCAGTCACAGGAGGTGGTGGTGTTCCCCTACATTTGGACACCAATCTCGTGGCTTGCACTGCTTTCAGCAGCAGGATGGGCTGCAGTCATTTGGGTCAATAAAATGAGAAGTAAGGGAGAACATCCTGGTGGAGAAGTCAGACTGGGACTTTGTACACTTTTCCTGTTTCTTCTTCTACAAATCTCTGGACTCCCAGCTGGTAGAAGACTGGAGGATCCAACAGGATTTTTCCACCCCTGACAGACCTCAGGAGCAGGATGAAAGGTTTGTGGCTTCCTGGTGTTTTTTGTGGTTATAACAACCCACTTATTGTTCCATTTTTCCTGATCTGTTTTCTGTATTTCAGACACAGCCCATTTTTTGGATACGTTCAGAAATTTGTCTGAGATGAACGAAAACTCTGGACAAGGGGAAGAGTTTGTTTTCATCCTCATTAGCTCACAACGAAACTTGACCCATTTGCCTCCACTTCCAAAAGAAGAATGGTCACAGAAGGATGTCAGACACCAACCCTTGCTGTCTGCATCCACCCCTTCCAATTCCTTTTATCCATTCCTATGGGGAGAAAACTGCCACCAGAGATGTTCTTCCTGGAACAGAAACTCGTGGAGGTGCTGCTGCAGCAATACTCCTTTGGGAATGAGGAAATGGAAATGAAAATCTCCAGACAAAGTTATTTGCTTCTGACGTGATGCTGCAAGTCAGCAAACTTGGGAGAAATTCTGAAGAAGTAACAAATAGCAATTGTAAGCCACTTCTGGGAAGGCGTGAAGGAATCTCCCCTCAACAACATTTATTTTCTTTTACTTCCCCTTCTCTTGAAAAGGGGCAGATTTGTGAGTGACTATATATTGATGTGGGACTCCTGAGGGATCAGACAGGCTTTGCTCCAGGAAGAAGAGTGAAGCACCAGTTCATCTGCTTGTTCTGAGGCTGCTTCAAGGTAAGCTCTTGCTCCTTCCCCAGCATTCCCTGCAATATTTAAATTGTTTCCTTGGCTTGAGAATAAATACCTCAGATTAAGGGGGGGCTGCAGGAGCTGAGCTCTAACATCCCCCCACTGAGGAGAACGTGAGAGTTTATGCACTGTGTGCTGCAGCTCTCAAATATTTTGTGTCTGGCAGGACAAGAACTGAAGCAATGACAGAAGGAAAGACTCTCAAGCACAGAGAAGTAAAAATGTGTAGAATCTGAGAGTGATATTTAGAAGCAAAATAGAGTGGAAGGTGCTGGGGAATCATCACTACATGATGTAATCCCTGGTCTTTCAGAAAAAACTCAAACCAGGTGGAGTGCAGGAAAAGTTTCACAATTCTCAGGCCAAACATGGAACAAGGAACACCATTCCCTAAGGAAGGAAACCACCCCACTATCTTTTGGGCAACTCCAGAGGAAGGTAGACCCAAGGTCTTCTTTTGGCCCACAGACATGGATTGGCTCCCAGGAGCAGAGAAATTTGACCCAAGGTTATCAGAAATGCCACAAAACACTCTGCATAAATCAATTTCTGTTGCCGAGTCACCTGGAAAGTTCACACCAAACTCTTGAATTAGAGGTGGGAACCCACTGAGTGCCACAACTCTGCCCATGACCTTGCAAAAGACCTCTGGAAAAACACAGGTCTTGGAAAAACAGGTCTCTGGAAAAACCCTTCCTCTGAAACCTGTTTGAGAAGTCCAGGAAAAGAGAATTATGTACACCTTAGCCTTCCTGGAGATCATATATAAACCCCTGCAAGATCAAAACCAGTTTCAGGCTGTCAGAGAGGCATTTGGGAATCCTCTTGGGAGCTGTGAGCAGAGTTGTGGGAATCATCACATTGATGTGCTGGTTTTTCAAACACAGTAAGTTGGCTTCTGTATATCTGAACTGAAGTTAGTTACAGGTGTTTCAAGTTTATGGAGAGTTCGTGTAAAAGGGAGACTTTTCAGAGGTTTTTCTGCTGGAGCTGGAGCAGATGCTGTGGTGATCTGGAGAGCACTGTAAGAAGTCTCTTCTTGTGCCTCACTTCTCTCAGTTTTCAGTCTCCACCTTCCTGACCCACTGCTCGTAAAGAGGTAATGGGTCAGATGTCTTGGGTCAGAGCAGGGGTATCTCTAGCTTAATATCCTGAATCCAATGGAAAGTGATACAGGAGGGTCAGGAAAAAGAGTAGGAAAAGAGCAAATGTGCAAGGTGACCTTGCAGGTCTCTCCCAGACCTCAGCTGAGACACTTCCCCGGGTGGGTTTTGTGTTCTCGAGGCCATGGCAGTTTTCTCCCCCACAAATCCCTTTAGCTGCTCCTCTTGACAGCCTTACTGCAAATGCTAGTTATTTTCAAACCACTCAGTCAAGTGTCTAGCAATGAAAATATCACTGTTATCACAAAGCCTGTGGTGCACCTGGTGGATGATAAAGCTCCCATACATTGCTGCCAGCATCACAGGCAGATTTTAAGCAGCTTCCTGGCTGCTGGAAATCACGTCAGCATCTGAGTAAGGCAAAACAGGACCTGTTTCTGTTCAAGAAATAGAAATTCCTCCTCCAGTTCCTTTTCCTGTATAGGAAGAACAATCAGGAAAGCTGAAGATGTGGATCAGCAGGAATCCTGTGCAGCTGTGGGAAGAGCTGTCCCTCAGCATCTGCTCAGCTTAGAGCAGCAGCCAGGGTGTCAGTGAGGTCTCAAGCCTTGTGCTTGCTGCTGGCTCCTTCTGGGCCTTTTCTCTGTCTCTTAAGTTCCTTGGCTGGGGTTGACCAATGCAAAAAAGAAATATGAGCAGCAGGACAACATTTCCCAATATTTGCTTTCTAAGAGCCAGGACTTCAAGCTGGACTACCCTGGGTGAAATACCTGACCTAACTCTAGGGGAGATTAATCCTTCAGTGAGTTGTGGGAGGTTCTCAGAGCAGAAGATGCTACACTGAAATAGAGGCTTCCAGCCCTTGGGTTGCTTCAGGATTTTTCCCCTATGGTCGTTGCAGAAAAACATGAATCAAATGCAGAAAACATGAATCCAGCTCAAAAGTGCTGGAATTCAGCACTCTGCCTTCCTGCTGAGCTCTTGGCCAACACAGATAGGCTGGAAAGGTGGTCTTGTCACTTGTCTCACTGTTCTTGCTTCTAAGAAAACTTTGCTGTGTGAGCTGATAAGACATGAGGTGGGTGGGATCACTCCTCAGAGGGGCTGACTTCTTCCTCTGCTGCCTCCTCTAGGCACCTAAACCCTATTTTACATTTCACCCTTTTTCCACTGTTGATTTTTCCATAGCCAGGAGGACAGAAGTTGTCCCCTCCTTGGTGTCTGAAAGTCCCCCTCCTCTGCCAGCTGTGTCCCACAAGCACAGAAATGCCCCCAGGTCATGAGGAGCTTTCTCCCAGCTGAGTGTCTCTCTGCATTTGTCCTCCAGGTCAGCAAGAGCCCTTCAGCTGGAATCCTCCCCATGATGCTGTTGCTGCTGCTGCTGCAGGTCCTGGCCAGCTGCCTCTGGCTGGGCCACGGTGAGGTGGTGACATCCTTGATAAGCACATGCCCTCAGTTTTTCTTCCAGAAAACCCTGCCAAATGCAGCCCTAACACCTCAAAACCCAGCCTGGATCTGCCAGCGTTATGGTAACAAGTATTACTTTGCCACCCTCTACGACAGGAGCCGGCGTATTCCCGTGTACTCTGCTTACCTCTACCAGCCTGGACCTGGGAAGAGATGTCAAAAGTGGATGGTTGAACCCCAGGTGAGTGTCCTTCCTACAGCTTGTCACCTTCCAGTGACAAGATAAACAGCAACATTTAACCAAACACTTCCTTCTCCTTGACTGAGGGGCCCCCTGGATGGGATTCATCTCATCCAACTCCAAACACCTCCACCCCATGTTGAGTTCGAGACCTCACCAGGAGGATTAAATTAATCATATCCTAAAAGTGACTGTTTTCCTTAGTTTAATATAAAGCCACATTACATCACTTCACATTTCCTTACAAAGTCAAATGACCCCCTCTTTGTGCCCTGTGGTGGGGAACAGAGATAGCAACAAATCTGGTGCTGCACCACTGCTGCCTCCCTGTTCAGAGGGGATAAACCCTTCTCCCTTTTCCATGGGCTCAGCTTGCCTGCAAACTCTGTGATTTTGCTGACTTACTTCAGAAGTCTTTTTGAAGAATTTGGGCTCCTGGGGTCTCTTTGGGGATTGTGATCTCCTTTAAGAGGCCAATCATTTCTTCAGCTTCTTCTCAGTGAAGCTGTCTGAGGAACACATCTGTGCTCCCTGCTGCAGACCAGCTCTGGGACATGTTACTGGGATTGCATTAACAGATTCATTTGCACTGGGGCATTTTTGCTCACTGAGCAAACAGCTTCATCCTCACCATGAACCTCACCCTCCCAGGGAAATCTCACCTCTAGGATGGGTTTTCTAACACATCTCCTTGTGTAAGGGGTTGGAGGAGGAGGAGGCAGGCACTGTTGTTTCAGCCATGTGATACACCTGCAGCAAGCACACAAACCTCTTTCCAAGTGATGAGAAAAGCAGAAGATCAGAAGGGTCTGAGTCCTCCTCATCTCCTCCTAGTTGTCGTGTGGAGTCCGTGGCTCTTCTGCTCATCCTCTTCCCATCCTCCCCACCCTCAAGATTTACCTAAGCCCCCTGGCCTTCAGAGAAGATACCAGGATTTTGTTTCCCCTAAGCTTGCACAACAGTAGGATGTTGATAGATAGGATTAAAAATCGGGATGAAAACCTTTCACAGAGATAGAGAGAGCTCTTAGGGAAATGGCACTGAGCTGAGGAAAGGCCAGAGCTGCTGGTAGTATGATTAGATGTAGATGATGAAGGTTGGATGTGATGAAGGGGGATGGGAGGAACTGGGAAGGAACCTGGGCAGATGTAGGGTGTGGAGAAGGGAGGAAAGGGAACCAGATGTGGCAGGAAAGACACTCAGAGTCTTCCGCTGCAGGGAAATTTGCTCCATGACTCCCACCTCCAATACTAACACCTTCTTTTCTTTTTATCTTTCAAGCTGATGGGTCAACAGTATCCCAAAACTATGGAAACACAGTCATATCTCATAAATGCACTAAAAGTCAATATACAGGAACTCAAAAATAGCCAGGCTGTCATTGAAGATTATGAGCACCTGCAAGGTTTTCATCGTGGGCATTTGAACCCCTGCAGCCATAATTTTGACACCAGCAGCTGTAACTCTACCTTCACCCTCACCAATATATTGCCTCAGAATGCAAAACTCAATCAAGGTGCCTGGAAAAAATATGAACTGACCACAATGAGAAGCATGACCCAGGGCTGTGCAGCCACCTATGTCATTGTGGGTGCTGTGCCTGGGAACAGCTATTTTGACAACAGGGTTAATAATCCCAGCCACATCTGGTCAAGTGCCTGCTGTGTAACGACCTCAAACAGCATCAAGGCTTGGGGGGTCATTGCTGAGAATACCATGAATCAGGTCCAGGAACTCAAGCTGGGGCAGCTGGAGGAAAAGTTGTCCCAACTCTATGGGAAGGGAAAGGTTTCCCTGTTTGGCAGTGCATGTCCCCGTCAGTGAGCCCCATTTCACATCCTGGGTGTAAGAAGCTCAGGAGCATTTGGCACTAGCAGCATCACCTCATGTCCTCTGCAGCATCTCTCCTGCTTCCTTCTCCTGTGCTTTTCCAGCTCTGTCAGCACACTTGATGTGACCCAGGCCCATTTCATCAAGTAGTTAAAATTGCTTTTGGAATCCTCTGTTGCTGAGGAAGAGAATCCCAACAACGTCTGGGTGGGTTGATCATCCTGGACCTCTCTCCTCCCCAGGCAGGACACCTCCTTGGTAGGAAGTTGCTTCTCTGCTACTTTGCAGATGACACCCAAGAGAATTGTTGCTTTCATTTAAATAATTACTTGGCTGCCTTTGAGACATTTAGAACTAACACAGGGAGTATATTTACCAGTGACAACTCCAAACTTGTTACATCTGTCACTTCTAATAAATTACTGAGCTTTGCAAAACTGCCTCAGTGGAAGTCCTTGGTGGGTCTCTGAAACAGCCAAACATTTACTCGGCTTGATGGCTACACCCTGTAAATGGAAGGGGGGAATTGGTTGGGTGTGGGTGATAAAATAATGTTAAAGTTTTTTCTCATGATTTTGTGTATAGAAGTAGCACTTGTGATTTGGGAAATGGAGCTTGTTCTGTGGAATAACACCCTGCAACACTTTCTGTGCAGAAATGGATATTAAAGCAAGTATCTTGACTCTTGGGTGTGGATTGGCTTTTGCACACCAGGTAATGGACCCCACCTTTGGGACAACATTATCACCCCCACTGTTAGGCTTGGCTTTGGCCAGAGGAGGGTCCAGCTTTGGAGTTCTGGGGAGCTTTTCTCAGCTTCTCACAGGAGCCACCCCTGTGGATGCTCCCCCAGGTAAACTGGAAGTCCCAAGAGATTAAAGCAGCTCTGGAGACTGAACTTGTGGGATTTCCTTCCTTCCACCACACAGTGATAAAAGCTTCTTCCTAAGTTAGAGCAACACTCACAGCTGTCCCCTGATTTCTTCAGTGGGTTGGTCTGTATGGAAACTAATCCATGCTGTGGTTTCACTTTTAAGAGGACATATTTTTAAGAGGTCTTTAGAAAATAATGAAACCCTTTAACAAGGTTGTATTACAACCTGTTTATTAATCCTCCTTTGATTTCTATCCCTGGAAGACAATTGCATAATAGGGACTGGATTTCACCATGTACGTGGGCTCCAAATTATCTGGTGACTTGATTGGTTTGGAGCTGCTCTGAGATCTGCTGCCAAGGTGTTCAGAGGTGTGGGGAGCACTTCTTAGGAAAACAGATTAAAGGATCCAGGCTTGTTGAGCCTGGCAAACCTGAAATTGAAGGGCAGCCCAATAGCTGCCTACAGTTCCTTGGAAGGGCAAAGATAAGAGGGTCAAGCTCTTTGTGGTAGAGCCAGACCCTGTAACAAAGGGCAGAAGCCACAAGCTGTGGCTTGGGAGGTGAAGACTGGACAATAGGATGAAGAATGGCTCCAGGCAGGTAGTACAGCTGTGTGACAAGTTATTGGGAAATGACAACTGATGAATTGTGGAAGTGCCTTAGCTGCACGAAACCATGGTTAAGATTGTCCAGACCTCACAGTGCTTCTGCATCAAGCAGGAAGCTGGGTTAGAGTCCTCCAGCTGATGTTTACAACTCACATCTCCATGACCCTGTGGCAGATGCACCTCCCACCTTCTCCTTGCTTCAACCCTGCCATGACCCAGCACACTCAGTTGTTGTCTGGGAAATTCTAACCAGGCAGTACAGGGCCACATTCCCTGGTCCTGAGAGTTGCACATTGAAGTCTTTCTGCAGCCCAAAGCCACAAAAAAACACACCACATACCTCAGAGAGCTTGGAGGAGGGCACCTTTCCAGATCCCTGGCTCAGGGTCCTCGGGGAGACACTTGCCAGTCCGATGCAATCCAATCAGCCCAAGTGCTTCCACAAAGAGAGACCAAGGATATCCAGCTGCCTCTGCACAAATCCAGCCCCACTGCGAGCTGTGAAAAATTGCTCCTGAGCAAGAACTGTGCTCCAAGTGTTGGGGAGCAGCAGGTCAGCCCCCTGTGCAATGAACACCGACGGGGCTACCCCACTTTATTTATCCCAAGGGTAATTGGCGGTTACGTCAACGCAAAGATTTCCCCGTAGGAAGCTGGCTCACTCCTTAGGGAATTCAGGTTGTTGATTATGAGTGGAAATACATTGGAGCAAACTCCAGAGGAAGAGCCTCATCACTAATTCGACAGAGCAGCCCCTGTGCTCAGGGGTTGAGGTTTGGGTCATCTCTGCTGGACTTGGCATCCTCTGAATCCCATGGATGTGGCATGGCAGGGAGAGCCAGCTGTCCAAGGTGGGCAACCCTGGGCTTCACCTGATTCCTGAGGATGTCAGCTCTTGTTGTTCAGTGCTCACTCTCACTAGCCAGAAGGGATGTGATGAAGCTGCATTGTAGTTGGGTGGCAGATCCTGCTGGAGTGCAGGCATCACCTTTAGAAGACAGATGTGAATTAGGAGAGAGGCCTCGGAGATGCTTGAAGCCACCAGGAGAGACCTAATTCCTGTAAAGCGTAATCTTTAGTACGTGTTTTGGCATTTTATCTCCTTGTGACTTTCTTGCCATTACCAAAAAAAACCAGACTTCTAAGTAAACTGATCCTTCATTCATAAAACTTGCTCAGTGCCCACACTCACTGATTCCTGAATGTATTTGTGATAGATGGATTTAGGGGTGTAACACTTACCTTTTGGGAAGGTGATACAAGCACTGGGTATTAAATGCTAAAATGACATTAGGAGACTAATTTTAGGAGTACATTCAACAAACTTCCTAAGTTTGAGTTGGAATCTGTGTCTAAGAGAGCAGCAGCAAGCAGTCTGCTGTTCCCAGCTGTAGGGAGATGCTTTTCCTCCAGTGGATGGGAAGCACAAGCCAAGCACTTAAGTCAAGTGCATATGGTGGGAGTTAGAATTTTGCCTTTTGAGTACCTGAGGCAGAAGATGAGAATGTTTTCCAAGAGAATATCAAGGGTGTTTATGTCAAAGTCTGTGACATTTAATCAACAAAACCTGCTCTCTACTACTCTTGTTTTTTGGAATGAGACAGCCTTCTGTGGCCAGCTCTCTAATGCCAACTCTATGTGGTCAACTCTCTGTGTGGTCAACTCTATGTCCCACACAGCTCAACAGAGCTCATTAGAAGTAGTTGTCTTTATCTCATTGCTATTTTTAATATATTATCTCCTAGCATTACATCAACATTCTCTAAAGGTTTGTATTTCATGCTTGATTTAGTTGCCTTCATCACACTGTTGCCTTGACTTCATCATTAATTTAAATATTATTTTATCAGTTACTCACCTGAAAGAGTGGCAGAGCAATGTGGACACCTCTGGTGACAGAACACAGTGAAGGCACATGATTAATTTGCTTGCATGTGATTAGTTTCCTTGCATGTGGTCCAAACTGTGTGACTTGTCATTTCTTACAGGTCCGTTTGACCCTGCCAAAGAATTATGGGGGTGGGCATCAGGTGCTCTACACCCTTCTGCCAGGTAAACAGTGCTCTACCTACCAGCAGCTGTTTGGCTTTATTAAAATACTGCTCTTTACAGTCACAGGTGGGAGTGGAAGGTGTTAAGGTGGCTTAAAGAACCACTGACAACACTATCAGGAAAAGGTGTATTTAATATAGATTTCTAAAAGCATGGCTAAACAGATTTGGATGGTAAGGTTCACTCTACCAGTAACAATGAGATAAAGAGAATGATGAGATCAAGGTAGCCAAATCAAACAATAAATATAAAACCTAAAAAAAAAACCCCACTATGAAATGCTCATTTTTTGGCCACAGTTGCTTGGTGGATTTGAAGAAACACCACAAAGCAGTTGAGCTTAATTCAAAGTTTGAGTCCGGGTCTGGCACTGGAAGTTGCAGGGAATCCTCGTGTGCCATAGCTGACAATAATCAAATAGTTGTTTGACTGTTGCTTTTTGTTAACATTTCCAGGTTTCAAAGCAAAGGTGTGAGCAGAAATGGCCTAGGAGAGTTTAGTTCACAGGTGTCCTTCTGTCTCCTAAACTTTTTATGGTGATTCATTAATAAAGTATTATTTCAGTTAATGATGGCATAAAGGCAATGATGGGGTAAAGGCAACTAAATCAAGTGTATAACACAAACATTAAAATGATGGTGATTGAATGCTATAGGGTAATAGTAAAAGTAATAATGAGATAAAGACAACTTGACTCATGCAGTTTAATCCTGTGTTGAGCTGACCACATAGAGTTGGGCCACAAAGAGTTGTCCTAGAGCTTGCAGTAGCTCTGGGCTCACTGGAGACCTCTGACCCTGTTGCTTGTTCATGGCCAGAGACAGAGGAAAACAGAGATCTCAGACAAAAGCTGCCTGGGAGGATGCTCCAGGGGCTGGGGATGGTGGGGCTGGGGCAGCCTCTGCTCAGCTCCAAGCCCCAGTGCTGTGTGAGGAGCCTCTGATTCATGTGAACTGATTCGTGCTGATTTAACCTGATTTATGCAAACTGCATGAAGTTCAACAAGGCCGAGTACAAGGTTCTGCACTTGGGTTGAGGCAATCCCATGCTTTAATAGAGGTTCGGAGGAGAAAAGATTGAGGGCAGCCCTGAGAAGGACTTGAGATGGGGTGGTGGTTGACCAGAAGCTTAACATGAGCTGTCAATGTGTGCTTGCAGCCCAGAAACCAACCATGTCCTGGGATGCAGCAAAAGAAGTGTGAGTCCAGGGAGGGGATTCTCCCCCTCTGCTCTGCTCTGCTGAGACCCCACCCGGAGCTCTGTGTCCAGTTCTGGAGTCCCCAAGATCAGAAGGACACAGAGCGCCTGGAAGGTGTCCAGAGCAGAGCCACTCAAATGCTCAGAGGGCTGAGCACCTCCCTGAGAACCCAGGCTGAGGGATTGGGGTTGTTCAGCCTGGAGAAGAGGAGGCTCCCAGGTGACCTTAGAGCAACCTTCCAATATCTGAAGGGGCTACAAGAAAGCTGGGGGAGGGCTTTGGACACGGGGGGGTAGGGAGAGGACAAGGGGGAAGCTGCTCCAGGGGTTGGGGTTGGATATCAGGGAGCACTCCTCAGGGTGAGGGTGATCAGACATTGGAGTGGGCTGCCCTGGGTAGTGGTGGAGTCACCATCCCTGGAGGTGTGTAAGGAGAGATTGGATGTGGCATTCAGTGCCATGGTCCAGCTGATGTGATGGTGTGAAGTCATAGGCTGGACTTGATGATCTCAGAGATCTTGACTCAGAGGTCTTTTCCAGCCTCAATAATTCTGTGATTCTGTCATTTGGACAGCCCACCTCCAGCAAGGCTGCTGTAAGCACTGGGCAGTACTAGCAGAATAACCAGTGCAAAGCAAATCCTGATTTACGTGGAAGGTGACACTGTGATCAGTACTGGAGCAAACAACTTTTACATAAACTCCTCAGACACTGAATTCTATGGCACACGTTTATCTTTGACACGTTGAATGTATTTCACAAAATCAGTTTTACATAAATCTGCAGAGAAGGTTCAGAAGAAGAGCACAGAATGAAAGTGCACAATCAATGGGTCACAGAAATTTCTCTTAGAATGGTCAAAGCTTGATGAGTCTCTGCCCCCTGAGCCTGGCACCTGGTACCTCAGCTCCCACTCCCAAGGCACATGGTCCAAAAGCAAGGAAACCAAAACCCACTGCTCAATTCCCATAAGCCTGGTCTTTGTGTACATTCAGGGATAGGGAGCCCAGTGATTCATGTAGGTTATCTCCTTCCTTCTCCTTGTTTTTCCTGTCTACAGCCTTCAAGAGAGCTGGGATGCTCCTGCTCTGCTCACTTGTCTTCTTCCTTTCCAGTTTCCTCTCTCTCTCCTTTGCTCTGGTCACTGGATGTGCTGCTCAGGATGGATTTCTATATACAGCAATCTCTCAGCAATCCTTGGGCTCTTTGCTTTCCCAGCCCCAGGGTGGATTCCCAACATGGAATTGTTGAGGTTGGGAGGCACTTCTCAAGGTCCAGTAGTGCAGACCCCAGCTCAGGCAGGGTCAGCGAGATCAGGTTGTCCGGGACTGTATCCAATTGGGGTTGGAGCATCTCCAGAGATGGAGACTCCACAACCTCTCTGGACAACCTGAGCCCTCCCTGGTCATGCTTGCTGAGGGACAAGTCAGCAGCACATTATCAGTGGTACCTAATGGGAAAAGGGAGGAACTCCCATCTGTATATGGGCATGGAGAAAAAAGGGAGAAAAAGGCAAAGCATCTCTCATCTCAAGGACAAGCTCTGGTTTCTCTGCCCAAGGGCCCCTCCAGAGTGACCAGGGCAAGGACTCCTCCCAGAGTGTTCCCTCCAAGGATGGACAGCAAAGCAAACCAGCTGGAGGCTCTGCTGACCTCCTCCTCCCTTTTACCAGTGAAGGTGCTCAGAGAGACAGAACTGGAAAAGTGCTAGAGAAGAAAGCAGGACAGATGCTACACAGGACATCAAGTGATTCTTCAGGTGGGGAGGGCTCCTGAGCCTCTGACACCTGGGATGTGGAATGGACCTTACACCCGGGGACAGGCACTGTGAAACAGAGAAACCCGTCCCCTCTTGTAGAGCGAAGACAACCTCCCCTCCAGCTTCCCCAGTGTCAGCAGCTCAACCTCATTCTTGTTGTTCTCAGCAATCACCCCCCAGGCCTTGGTGTTGTTTCTGCCCACCTCACAGCAAGCACTCGACCAGATGTATCTGGGTATATTCACCCTCCCGTTGCTGATGGAGCTGTTCCCGGGCACGACGCCCACCACGACGTAGGTGTTGTTGCAGCCCACTGTCCTATTCTTCATGACATTATTCTCGTAGTTGTTCCAGGCACCACCGTTGAGTTTTGGATCCTGGGGCACTATATTGGTGAGGGTGAAGGTAGCATTCCTGCTGCTGGAGTCGTTGTGGTGACCATTGGGGTTCAAATGGCCTCGGTCCAAGCCCGTTAGGCTCTTGTTGTAGTCTCGGGAGATAGCTTGGCTCCTGCTGAGTTGCTCTAAGCTGACATGGAAATTGTTTAAGAGAGTCCACTCTTTCTCCATAGATTCTGGATAAGCTGGACCAAGGAGCTTGACATGTAAAGAAGAGAAGAAGGTGTTAGTACTGGGGATGGGACTTGTGGACAAGAAGTTTGTGAGGATCAAGCACCTATTTTTTGCTCTATCAAGTGTACGAAATGTTTGTAATAAAATTTAATACAATTTTACTTAATATTCCTATAAGATAAATGCAGGAAAATGGGAAGTTTTTAGGATATGACTCATTTCATCCTCCTGCTCATGCCTCAGACACATCAGAAGAATCAAGTGGTGAAGGTGTTTGAAGATAAATGAGATGAATCCCACCCAGTGGGTACATTTGTGTGGCAATAAGGTGGGAGGGAAAGTGAATGTTTAAATGCTGCACTTCACCGTCTAATGACTGGAGGGTGACAGGCTGTAGGAAGAACGCTCACCTGGGGTTCAACCATCCATGTTTTATTTTCCTTTTTTAGCCATCGATGTGTTAGGTCCCTTCCCACTTTTAGGCTGGTAGAGGTAAGCAGAGTACACAGGAATACGCAGGTCCCTGTCATAGAGGGTGGCAAAGTAATACTTGTTCCCATAACGTTGGCAGATCCAGGCTGGGTTTTGAGGTGTTAGGGATGCATTTGGCGGGGTTTGCCTGAAGAAAAACTGAGGGCATGTACGTATCAAGGATGTCACCACCTCACCGTGGCCCAGCCAGAGGCAGCTGGCCAGGACCTGCAGCAGCAGCAGCAACAGCATCATGGGGAGGATTCCAGCTGAAGGGCTCTTGCTGACCTGGAGGACAAATGCAGAGAGACACTCAGCTGGGAGAAAGCTCCCACCTCTAATTCAAGAGTTTGGTGTGAACTTTCCAGGTGACTCGGCAACAGAAATTGATTTATGCAGAGTGTTTTGTGGCATTTCTGATAACCTTGGGTCAAATTTCTCTACTCCTGGGAGCCAATCCATGTCTGTGGGCCAGAAGAAGACCTTGGTTCTACCTTCCTCTGGAGTTGCCCAAAATATAGTGGGGTGGTTTCCTTCCTTAGGGAATGGTGTTCCTTGTTCCATGTTTGGCCTGAGAATTGTGACACTTTTCCTGCACTCCACCTGGTTTGAGTTTTTTCTGAAAGACCAGGGATTACATCATGTAGTGATGATTCCCCAGCACCTTCCACTCTATTTTGCCTCTAAATATCACTCTCAGATTCTACACATTTTTACTTCTCTGTGCTTGAGAGTCTTTCCTTCTGTCATTGCTTCAGTTCTTGTCCTGCCAGACACAAAATATTTGAGAGCTGCAGCACACAGTGCATAAACTCTCACGTTCTCCTCAGAGGGGGGATGTTAGAGCTCAGCTCCTGCAGCCCCCCCTTAATCTGAGGTATTTATTCTCAAGCCAAGGAAACAATTTAAATATTGCAGGGAATGCTGGCGAAGGAGCAAGAGCTTACCTTGAAGCAGCCTCAGAACAAGCAGATGAACTGGTGCTTCACTCTTCTTCCTGGAGAAATGCCTGTCTGATCCCTCAGGAGTCCCACATCAATATATAGTCACTCACAAATCTGCCCCTTTTCAAGAGAAGGGGAACTCAAAGAAAAGGAATGTTGTTGAGGGGAGATTCCTTCACGCCTTCCCAGAAATGGCTTACAATTGCTATTTGTTACTTGTTCAGAATTTCTCCCAATATTGCTGAATTACAGCATCATTTGTCTGGCCCCTCAGGTGTCCCACATCAATATATACCCAGTAACAAATCTGCCTCTTCTTATAATCAGGGGAACTCAGTCCAGTTGAGAGATTTGTGGAAGAAGGCAGAGGAAAAGCATACAAAGTCCCAGTCTGACCTCTCCACCAGGATGTTCTCCTGATATCTCCCTCAGAGACCCCACTGACCCCAATCCAAGTTTGCTGACTTGCAGCATCACGTCAGAAGAAAATAACTTTGTCTGAAGATTTTCATTTCCATTTCCTCATCCCCAAAGGAGCAGTATTGCTGCAGCAGCACCTCCACGAGTTTCTGTTCCAGGAAGAACATCTCTGGTGGCATTAGCCCAGGCATCCTCTCTCAGAGTACACACAGATGTTCATGGTCTGCTCTTCTGCAGCCTCTCAGAACAGAACTCAGATGGTCAGGCTGCACATTTTCCCTTGCCTGATGACCAAGGCTTTGTAACAGCACTTATTAATGCTGTCCTGCAGGTCCTCGGGGTAACACCTCACTCTCTGNAATGTTAAAGTTTTTTTCATGATTTTGTGTATAGAAGTAGCACTTGTGATTTGGGAAATGGAGCTTGTTCTGTGGAATAACACCCTGCAACACTTTCTGTGCAGAAATGGATATTAAAGCAAGTATCTTGACTCTTGGGTGTGGATTGGCTTTTGCACACCAGGTAATGGACCCCACCTTTGGGACAACATTATCACCCCCACTGTTAGGCTTGGCTTTGGCCAGAGGAGGGTCCAGCTTGGAGTTCTGGGGAGCTTTTCTCAGCTTCTCACAGGAGCCACCCCTGTGGATGCTCCCCCACTACAGATGCAGCCCTGGACTTCTGGTGGTGGTGGATGGAGAGGTGGCAGCAAGGAAAACAATGGATGTTTGCCTGGGAGCTGGATGTAGAAGGGAAATCACCAACCCACTCAGTGGGTTGGTCTGTATGGAAACTAATACATGCTGTGGCTTCATTTTTAAGAGGACATATTTTTAAGAAGATGAGATGCCTTTACAAAATAATACAACCTGTTTATTAATCCTCCTTTGATTTCTATCCCTGGAAGACAATTGCATAATAGGGACTGGATTTCACCATGTACGTGGGCTCCAAATTATCTGGTGACTTGATTGGTTTGGAGCTGCTCTGAGATCTGCTGCCAAGGTGTTCAGAGGTGTGGGGAGCACTTCTTAGGAAAACAGATTAAAGGATCCAGGCTTGTTGAGCCTGGCAAACAGGAAATTGAAGGGCATTCCAAAACCTGCCTACAGTTCCTTGGAATGGCAAAGATAACAGAGTCAAGCTCTTTGTGGTAGAGCCAGACCCTGTAACAAAGGGCAGAAGCCACAAGCTGTGGATTGGGAGGTGAAGACTGGACAATAGGATGAAGAATGGCTCCAGGCAGGTAGTACAGCTGTGTGACAAGTTATTGGGAAATGACAACTGATGAATTATGGAAGTGCCTTAGCTGCACGAAACCATGGTTAAGATTGTCCAGACCTCACAGTGCTTCTGCATCAAGCAGGAAGCTGTGTTAGAGTCCTCCAGCTGATGTTTACAACTCACATGTCTGTGACCCTGTGGCAGATGCACCTCCCACCTTCTCCTTGCTTCAACCCTGCCATGACCCAGCACACTCAGTTGTTGTCTGGGAAATTCTAACCAGGCAGTACAGGGCCACATTCCCTGGTCCTGAGAGTTGCACATTGAAGTCTTTCTGCAGCCCAAAGCCACAAAAAAACACACCACATACCTCAGAGAGCTTGGAGGAGGGCACCTTTCCAGATCCCTGGCTCAGGGTCCTCGGGGAGACACTTGCCAGTCCGATGCAATCCAATCAGCCCAAGTGCTTCCACAAAGAGAGACCAAGGATATCCAGCTGCCTCTGCACAAATCCAGCCCCACTGCGAGCTGTGAAAAATTGCTCCTGAGCAAGAACTGTGCTCCAAGTGTTGGGGAGCAGCAGGTCAGCCCCCTGTGCAATGAACACCGACGGGGCTACCCCACTTTATTTATCCCAAGGGTAATTGGCGGTTACGTCAACGCAAAGATTTCCCCGTAGGAAGCTGGCTCACTCCTTAGGGAATTCAGGTTGTTGATTATGAGTGGAAATACATTGGAGCAAACTCCAGAGGAAGAGCCTCATCACTAATTCGACAGAGCAGCCCCTGTGCTCAGGGGTTGAGGTTTGGGTCATCTCTGCTGGACTTGGCATCCTCTGAATCCCATGGATGTGGCATGGCAGGGAGAGCCAGCTGTCCAAGGTGGGCAACCCTGGGCTTCACCTGATTCCTGAGGATGTCAGCTCTTGTTGTTCAGTGCTCACTCTCACTAGCCAGAAGGGATGTGATGAAGCTGCATTGTAGTTGGGTGGCAGATCCTGCTGGAGTGCAGGCATCACCTTTAGAAGACAGATGTGAATTAGGAGAGAGGCCTCGGAGATGCTTGAAGCCACCAGGAGAGACCTAATTCCTGTAAAGCGTAATCTTTAGTACGTGTTTTGGCATTTTATCTCCTTGTGACTTTCTTGCCATTACCAAAAAAAACCAGACTTCTAAGTAAACTGATCCTTCATTCATAAAACTTGCTCAGTGCCCACACTCACTGATTCCTGAATGTATTTGTGATAGATGGATTTAGGGGTGTAACACTTACCTTTTGGGAAGGTGATACAAGCACTGGGTATTAAATGCTAAAATGACATTAGGAGACTAATTTTAGGAGTACATTCAACAAACTTCCTAAGTTTGAGTTGGAATCTGTGTCTAAGAGAGCAGCAGCAAGCAGTCTGCTGTTCCCAGCTGTAGGGAGATGCTTTTCCTCCAGTGGATGGGAAGCACAAGCCAAGCACTTAAGTCAAGTGCATATGGTGGGAGTTAGAATTTTGCCTTTTGAGTACCTGAGGCAGAAGATGAGAATGTTTTCCAAGAGAATATCAAGGGTGTTTATGTCAAAGTCTGTGACATTTAATCAACAAAACCTGCTCTCTACTACTCTTGTTTTTTGGAATGAGACAGCCTTCTGTGGCCAGCTCTCTAATGCCAACTCTATGTGGTCAACTCTCTGTGTGGTCAACTCTATGTCCCACACAGCTCAACAGAGCTCATTAGAAGTAGTTGTCTTTATCTCATTGCTATTTTTAATATATTATCTCCTAGCATTACATCAACATTCTCTAAAGGTTTGTATTTCATGCTTGATTTAGTTGCCTTCATCACACTGTTGCCTTGACTTCATCATTAATTTAAATATTATTTTATCAGTTACTCACCTGAAAGAGTGGCAGAGCAATGTGGACACCTCTGGTGACAGAACACAGTGAAGGCACATGATTAATTTGCTTGCATGTGATTAGTTTCCTTGCATGTGGTCCAAACTGTGTGACTTGTCATTTCTTACAGGTCCGTTTGACCCTGCCAAAGAATTATGGGGGTGGGCATCAGGTGCTCTACACCCTTCTGCCAGGTAAACAGTGCTCTACCTACCAGCAGCTGTTTGGCTTTATTAAAATACTGCTCTTTACAGTCACAGGTGGGAGTGGAAGGTGTTAAGGTGGCTTAAAGAACCACTGACAACACTATCAGGAAAAGGTGAATTTAATATAGATTTCTAAAAGCATGGCTAAACAGATTTGGATGGTAAGGTTCACTCTACCAGTAACAATGAGATAAAGAGAATGATGAGATCAAGGTAGCCAAATCAAACAATAAATATAAAACCTAAAAAAAAAACCCCACTATGAAATGCTCATTTTTTGGCCACAGTTGCTTGGTGGATTTGAAGAAACACCACAAAGCAGTTGAGCTTAATTCAAAGTTTGAGTCCGGGTCTGGCACTGGAAGTTGCAGGGAATCCTCGTGTGCCATAGCTGACAGTAATCAAATAGTTGTTTGACTGTTGCTTTTTGTTAACATTTCCAGGTTTCAAAGCAAAGGTGTGAGCAGAAATGGCCTAGGAGAGTTTAGTTCACAGGTGTCCTTCTGTCTCCAAAGCTTTTTATGGTGATTCATTAATAAAGTATTATTTCAGTTAATGATGGCATAAAGGCAATGATGGGATAAAGGCAACTAAATCAAGTGTATAACACAAACATTAAAATGATGGTGATTGAATGCTATAGGGTAATAGTAAAAGTAATAATGAGATAAAGACAACTTGACTCATGCAGTTTAATCCTGTGTTGAGCTGACCACATAGAGTTGGGCCACAAAGAGTTGTACAAGAGACAGGCTCTGGGCTCACTGGAGACCTCTGACCCTGTTGCTAGTTCATGGCCAGAGACAGAGGAAAACAGAGATCTCAGACAAAAGCTGCCTGGGAGGATGCTCCAGGGGCTGGGGATGGTGGGGCTGGGGCAGCCTCTGCTCAGCTCCAAGCCCCAGTGCTGTGTGAGGAGCCTCTGATTCATGTGAACTGATTCGTGCTGATTTAACCTGATTTATGCAAACTGCATGAAGTTCAACAAGGCCGAGTACAAGGTTCTGCACTTGGGTTGAGGCAATCCCATGCTTTAATACAGGTTGGGAGGAGAAAAGATTGAGGGCAGCCCTTTGAAGGACTTGAGATGGGGTGGTGGTTGACCAGAAGCTTAACATGAGCTGTCAATGTGTGCTTGCAGCCCAGAAACCAACCATGTCCTGGGATGCAGCAAAAGAAGTGTGAGTCCAGGGAGGGGATTCTCCCCCTCTGCTCTGCTCTGCTGAGACCCCACCCGGAGCTCTGTGTCCAGTTCTGGAGTCCCCAAGATCAGAAGGACACAGAGCTCCTGGAAGGTGTCCAGAGCAGAGCCACTCAAATGCTCAGAGGGCTGAGCACCTCCCTGGGAAGCCAGGCTGAGGGATTGGGGTTGTTCAGCCTGGAGAAGAGGAGGCTCCCAGGTGACCTTAGAGCAACCTTCCAATATCTGAAGGGGCTACAAGAAAGCTGGGGGAGGGCTTTGGACACGGGGGGGTAGGGAGAGGACAAGGGGGAAGCTGCTCCAGGGGTTGGGGTTGGATATCAGGGAGCACTCCTCAGGGTGAGGGTGATCAGACATTGGAGTGGGCTGCCCTGGGTAGTGGTGGAGTCACCATCCCTGGAGGTGTGTAAGGAGAGATTGGATGTGGCATTCAGTGCCATGGTCCAGCTGATGAGATGGTGTGAGGTCGTAGGCTGGACTTGATGATCTCAGAGATCTTGACTCAGAGGTCTTTTCCAGCCTCAATAATTCTGTGATTCTGTCATTTGGACAGCCCACCTCCAGCAAGGCTGCTGTAAGCACTGGGCATTACTAGCAGAGTAACCAGTGCAAAGCAAATCCTGATTTACGTGGAAGGTGACACTGTGATCAGTACTGGAGCAAACAACTTTTACATAAACTCCTCAGACACTGAATTCTTTGGCACCCGTTCAGTTTTACATAAATCTGCAGAGAAGGTTCAGAAGAAGAGCACAGAATGAAAGTGCACAATCAATGGGTCACAGAAATTTCTCTTAGAATGGTCAAAGCTTGATGAGTCTCTGCCCCCTGAGCCTGGCCACCTGGTACCTCAGCTCCCACTCCCAAGGCACATGGTCCAAAAGCAAGGAAACCAAAACCCACTGCTCAATTCCCATAAGCCTGGTCTTTGTGTACGTTCAGGGATAGGGAGCCCAGTGATTCATGTAGGTTATCTCCTTCCTTCTCCTTGTTTTTCCTGTCTACAGCCTTCAAGAGAGCTGGGATGCTCCTGCTCTGCTCACTTGTCTTCTTCCCTTCCAGTTTCCTCTCTCTCTCCTTTGCTCTGGTCATTGGATGTGCTGCTCAGGATGGATTTCTATATACAGCAATCTCTCAGCAATCCTTGGGCTCTTTGCTTTCCCAGCCCCAGGGTGGATTCCCAACATGGAATTGTTGAGGTTGGGAGGCATTTCTCAAGGTCCAGTAGTGCAGACCCCAGCTCAGGCAGGGTCAGCGAGATCAGGTTGTCCAGGACTGTATCCAATTGGGGTTGGAGCATCTCCAGAGATGGAGACTCCACAACCTCTCTGGACAACCTGAGCCACCCTGGTCATGCTTGCTGAGGGACAAGTCAGCAGCACATTATCAGTGGTACCTAATGGGAAAAGGGAGGAACTCCCATCTGTATATGGGCATGGAGAAAAAAGGGAGAAAAAGGCAAAGCATCTCTCATCTCAAGGACAAGCTCTGGTTTCTCTGCCCAAGGGCCCCTCCAGAGTGACCAGGGCAAGGACTCCTCCCAGAGTGTTCCCTCCAAGGATGGACAGCAAAGCAAACCAGCTGGAGGCTCTGCTGACCTCCTCCTCCCTTTTACCAGTGAAGGTGCTCAGAGAGACAGAACTGGAAAAGTGCTAGAGAAGAAAGCAGGACAGATGCTACACAGGACATCAAGTGATTCTTCAGGTGGGGAGGGCTCCTGAGCCTCTGACACCTGGGATGTGGAATGGACCTTACACCCGGGGACAGGCACTGTGAAACAGAGAAACCCGTCCCCTCTTGTAGTGCGAAGACAACCTGTCCTCCAGCTTCCCCAGTGTCAGCAGCTCAACCTTATTCTTGTTGTTCTCAGCAATCACCCCCCAGGCCTTGGTGTTGTTTCTGCCCACCTCACAGCAAGCACTCGACCAGATGTATCTGGGTATATTCACCCTCCCGTTGCTGATGGAGCTGTTCCCGGGCACGACGCCCACCACGACGTAGGTGTTGTTGCAGCCCACTGTCCTATTCTTCATGGTTTTATTCTCGTAGTTNTCCATGCTGTGGTTTCACTTTTAAGAGGACACATTTTTCAGAGGTCTTTAGAAAATAATGAAACCCTTTAACAAGGTTGTATTACAACCTGTTTATTAATCCTCCTTTGATTTCTATCCCTGGAAGACAATTGCATAATAGGGACTGGATTTCACCATGTACGTGGGCTCCAAATTATCTGGTGACTTGATTGGTTTGGAGCTGCTCTGAGATCTGCTGCCAAGGTGTTCAGAGGTGTGGGGAGCACTTCTTAGGAAAACAGATTAAAGGATCCAGGCTTGTTGAGCCTGGCAAACGGGAAATATAAGGGCAGCCCAATAGCTGCCTACAGTTCCTTGGAAGGGCAAAGATAAGAGGGTCAAGCTCTTTGTGGTAGAGCCAGACCCTGTAACAAAGGGCAGAAGCCACAAGCTGTGGCTTGGGAGGTGAAGACTGGACAATAGGATGAAGAATGGCTCCAGGCAGGTAGTACAGCTGTGTGACAAGTTATTGGGAAATGACAACTGATGAATTATGGAAGTGCCTTAGCTGCACGAAACCATGGTTAAGATTGTCCAGACCTCACAGTGCTTCTGCATCAAGCAGGAAGCTGGGTTAGAGTCCTCCAGCTGAAGTTTACAACTCACATCTCCATGACCCTGTGGCAGATGCACCTCCCACCTTCTCCTTGCTTCAACCCTGCCATGACCCAGCACACTCAGTTGTTGTCTGGGAAATTCTAACCAGGCAGTACAGGGCCACATTCCCTGGTCCTGAGAGTTGCACATTGAAGTCTTTCTGCAGCCCAAAGCCACAAAAAAACACACCACATACCTCAGAGAGCTTGGAGGAGGGCACCTTTCCAGATCCCTGGCTCAGGGTCCTCGGGGAGACACTTGCCAGTCCGATGCAATCCAATCAGCCCAAGTGCTTCCACAAAGAGAGACCAAGGATATCCAGCTGCCTCTGCACAAATCCAGCCCCACTGCGAGCTGTGAAAAATTGCTCCTGAGCAAGAACTGTGCTCCAAGTGTTGGGGAGCAGCAGGTCAGCCCCCTGTGCAATGAACACCGACGGGGCTACCCCACTTTATTTATCCCAAGGGTAATTGGCGGTTACGTCAACGCAAAGATTTCCCCGTAGGAAGCTGGCTCACTCCTTAGGGAATTCAGGTTGTTGATTATGAGTGGAAATACATTGGAGCAAACTCCAGAGGAAGAGCCTCATCACTAATTCGACAGAGCAGCCCCTGTGCTCAGGGGTTGAGGTTTGGGTCATCTCTGCTGGACTTGGCATCCTCTGAATCCCATGGATGTGGCATGGCAGGGAGAGCCAGCTGTCCAAGGTGGGCAACCCTGGGCTTCACCTGATTCCTGAGGATGTCAGCTCTTGTTGTTCAGTGCTCACTCTCACTAGCCAGAAGGGATGTGATGAAGCTGCATTGTAGTTGGGTGGCAGATCCTGCTGGAGTGCAGGCATCACCTTTAGAAGACAGATGTGAATTAGGAGAGAGGCCTCGGAGATGCTGAAGCCACCAGGAGAGACCTAATTCCTGTAAAGTGTAATCTTTAGTACGTGTTTTGGCATTTTATCTCCTTGTGACTTTCTTGCCATTACCAAAAAAAACCAGACTTCTAAGTAAACTGATCCTTCATTCATAAAACTTGCTCAGTGCCCACACTCACTGATTCCTGAATGTATTTGTGATAGATGGATTTAGGGGTGTAACACTTACCTTTTGGGAAGGTGATAAAAGCACTGGGTATTAAATGCTAAAATGACATTAGGAGACTAATTTTAGGAGTACATTCAACAAACTTCCTAAGTTTGAGTTGGAATCTGTGTCTAAGAGAGCAGCAGCAAGCAGTCTGCTGTTCCCAGCTGTAGGGAGATGCTTTTCCTCCAGTGGATGGGAAGCACAAGCCAAGCACTTAAGTCAAGTGCATATGGTGGGAGTTAGAATTTTGCCTTTTGAGTACCTGAGGCAGAAGATGAGAATGTTTTCCAAGAGAATATCAAGGGTGTTTATGTCAAAGTCTGTGACATTTAATCAACAAAACCTGCTCTCTACTACTCTTGTTTTTTGGAATGAGACAGCCTTCTGTGGCCAGCTCTCTAATGCCAACTCTATGTGGTCAACTCTCTGTGTGGTCAACTCTATGTCCCACACAGCTCAACAGAGCTCATTAGAAGTAGTTGTCTTTATCTCATTGCTATTTTTAATATATTATCTCCTAGCATTACATCAACATTCTCTAAAGGTTTGTATTTCATGCTTGATTTAGTTGCCTTCATCACACTGTTGCCTTGACTTCATCATTAATTTAAATATTATTTTATCAGTTACTCACCTGAAAGAGTGGCAGAGCAATGTGGACACCTCTGGTGACAGAACACAGTGAAGGCACATGATTAATTTGCTTGCATGTGATTAGTTTCCTTGCATGTGGTCCAAACTGTGTGACTTGTCATTTCTTACAGGTCCGTTTGACCCTGCCAAAGAATTATGGGGGTGGGCATCAGGTGCTCTACACCCTTCTGCCAGGTAAACAGTGCTCTACCTACCAGCAGCTGTTTGGCTTTATTAAAATACTGCTCTTTACAGTCACAGGTGGGAGTGGAAGGTGTTAAGGTGGCTTAAAGAACCACTGACAACACTATCAGGAAAAGGTGAATTTAATATAGATTTCTAAAAGCATGGCTAAACAGATTTGGATGGTAAGGTTCACTCTACCAGTAACAATGAGATAAAGAGAATGATGAGATCAAGGTAGCCAAATCAAACAATAAATATAAAACCTAAAAAAAAAACCCCACTATAAAAATGCTCATTTTTTGGCCACAGTTGCTTGGTGGATTTGAAGAAACACCACAAAGCAGTTGAGCTTAATTCAAAGTTTGAGTCCGGGTCTGGCACTGGAAGTTGCAGGGAATCCTCGTGTGCCATAGCTGACAGTAATCAAATAGTTGTTTGACTGTTGCTTTTTGTTAACATTTCCAGGTTTCAAAGCAAAGGTGTGAGCAGAAATGGCCTAGGAGAGTTTAGTTCACAGGTGTCCTTCTGTCTCCAAAGCTTTTTATGGTGATTCATTAATAAAGTATTATTTCAGTTAATGATGGCATAAAGGCAATGATGGGATAAAGGCAACTAAATCAAGTGTATAACACAAACATTAAATGATGGTGATTCAATGCTATAGGGTAATACTAAAAGTAATAATGAGATAAAGACAACTTGACCCATGCAGTTTAATCCTGTGTTGAGCTGACCACATAGAGTTGGGCCACAAAGAGTTGTACTAGAGCTTGCAGTAGCTCTGGGCTCACTGGAGACCTCTGACCCTGTTGCTATTTCATGGCCAGAGACAGAGGAAAACAGAGATCTCAGACAAAAGCTGCCTGGGAGGATGCTCCAGGGGCTGGGGATGGTGGGGCTGGGGCAGCCTCTGCTCAGCTCCAAGCCCCAGTGCTGTGTGAGGAGCCTCTGATTCATGTGAACTGATTCGTGCTGATTTAAGCTGATTTATGCAAACTGCATGAAGTTCAACAAGGCCGAGTGCAAGGTTCTGCACTTGGGTTGAGGCAATCCCATGCTTTAATACAGGTTCGGAGGAGAAAAGATTGAGGGCAGCCCTTTGAAGGACTTGAGATGGGGTGGTGGTTGACCAGAAGCTTAACATGAGCTGTCAATGTGTGCTTGCAGCCCAGAAACCAACCATGTCCTGGGATGCAGCAAAAGAAGTGTGAGCTTCCAGCCCAGTCCAGGGAGGGGATTCTCCCCCTCTGCTCTGCTCTGCTGAGACCCCACCCGGAGCTCTGTGTCCAGTTCTGGAGTCCCCAAGATCAGAAGGACACAGAGCTCCTGGAAGGTGTCCAGAGCAGAGCCACTCAAATGCTCAGAGGGCTGAGCACCTCCCTGGGAAGCCAGGCTGAGGGATTGGGGTTGTTCAGCCTGGAGAAGAGGAGGCTCCCAGGTGACCTTAGAGCAACCTTCCAATATCTGAAGGGGCTACAAGAAAGCTGGGGGAGGGCTTTGGACACGGGGGGGTAGGGAGAGGACAAGGGGGAAGCTGCTCCAGGGGTTGGGGTTGGATATCAGGGAGCACTCCTCAGGGTGAGGGTGATCAGACATTGGAGTGGGCTGCCCTGGGTAGTGGTGGAGTCACCATCCCTGGAGGTGTGTAAGGAGAGATTGGATGTGGCATTCAGTGCCATGGTCCAGCTGATGAGATGGTGTGAGGTCGTAGGCTGGACTTGATGATCTCAGAGATCTTGACTCAGAGGTCTTTTCCAGCCTCAATAATTCTGTGATTCTGTCATTTGGACAGCCCACCTCCAGCAAGGCTGCTGTAAGCACTGGGCATTACTAGCAGAGTAACCAGTGCAAAGCAAATCCTGATTTACGTGGAAGGTGACACTGTGATCGGTACTGGAACAAACAACTTTTACATAAACTCCTCAGACACTGAATTCTATGGCACCCGTTTATCTTTGACACGTTGAATGTATTTCACAAAATCAGTTTTACATAAATCTGCAGAGAAGGTTCAGAAGAAGAGCACAGAATGAAAGTGCACAATCAATGGGTCACAGAAATTTCTCTTAGAATGGTCAAAGCTTGATGAGTCTCTGCCCCCTGAGCCTGGCCACCTGGTACCTCAGCTCCCACTCCCAAGGCACATGGTCCAAAAGCAAGGAAACCAAAACCCACTGCTCAATTCCCATAAGCATGGTCTTTGTGTACGTTCAGGGATAGGGAGCCCAGTGATTCATGTAGGTTATCTCCTTCCTTCTCCTTGTTTTTCCTGTCTACAGCCTTCAAGAGAGCTGGGATGCTCCTGCTCTGCTCACTTGTCTTCTTCCTTTCCAGTTTCCTCTCTCTCTCCTTTGCTCTGGTCATTGGATGTGCTGCTCAGGATGGATTTCTATATACAGCAATCTCTCAGCAATCCTTGGGCTCTTTGCTTTCCCAGCCCCAGGGTGGATTCCCAACATGGAATTGTTGAGGTTGGGAGGCATTTCTCAAGGTCCAGTAGTGCAGACCCCAGCTCAGGCAGGGTCAGCGAGATCAGGTTGTCCAGGACTGTATCCAATTGGGGTTGGAGCATCTCCAGAGATGGAGACTCCACAACCTCTCTGGACAACCTGAGCCACCCTGGTCATGCTTGCTGAGGGACAAGTCAGCAGCACATTATCAGTGGTACCTAATGGGAAAAGGGAGGAACTCCCATCTGTATATGGGCATGGAGAAAAAAGGGAGAAAAAGGCAAAGCATCTCTCATCTCAAGGACAAGCTCTGGTTTCTCTGCCCAAAGGCCCCTCCAGAGTGACCAGGGCAAGGACTCCTCCCAGAGTGTTCCCTCAATGGATGGACAGCAAAGCAAACCAGCTGGAGGCTCTGCTGACCTCCTCCTCCCTTTTACCAGTGAAGGTGCTCAGAGAGACAGAACTGGAAAAGTGCTAGAGAAGAAAGCAGGACAGATGCTACACAGGACATCAAGTGATTCTTCAGGTGGGGAGGGCTCCTGAGCCTTTGACACCTGGGATGTGGAATGGACCTTACACCCGGGGACAGGCACTGTGAAACAGAGAAACCCGTCCCCTCTTGTAGTGCGAAGACAACCTGTCCTCCAGCTCCTTCAGTGTCAGCAGCTCAACCTCATTCTTGTTGTTCTCAGCAATCACCCCCCAGGACTTGGTGTTGTTTCTGCCCACCTCACAGCAAGCACTTGACCAGATGTATCTGGGTATATTCACCCTCCCGTTGCTGATGGAGCTGTTCCCGGGCACGACGCCCACCACGACGTAGGTGTTGTTGCAGCCCACTGTCCTATTCTTCATGACATTATTCTCGTAGTTTTCCCAGGCACCACCATTGAGTTTTGCATGCTGGGGCACTATATTGGTGAGGGTGAAGGTAGCATTCCTGCTGCTGGAGTCGTTGTGGTGACCATTGGGGTTCAAATGGCCTCGGTTCAAGTCCGTTAGGTTCTTGTAGTCTTGGAGGATAGCTTGGCTCTTGCTGAGTTGCTCTAAGCTGACATGGAAATGGTTTATGAGAGTCTGCTCTTCTTCCATATATTTTGGATAAGTTGGACCAAGGAGCTTGACAGGTAAAGAAGAGAAGAAGGTGTTAGTACTGGGGATGGGACTTGTGGACAAGAAGTTTGTGAGGATCAAGCACCTATTTTTTGCTCTATCAAGTGTACGAAATGTTTGTAATTAAATTTAATATAATTTTACTTAAGATTCCTAGAAGATAAATGCAGAAAAATGGGAAGTTTTTAAGATATGACTCATTTCATCCTCCTGCTCATGCCTCAGATATATCAGAAGAATCGAGCGGTGAAGGTGTTTGAAGATAAATGAGATGAATCCCACCCAGTGGGTACATTTGTGTGGCAGAAAGGTGGGAGGAAAAGTGAGTGTTTAAATGCTGCATTTCACCTTCTAATGACTGGAGGGTGACAGGCTGTAGGAAGAACGCTCACCTGGGGTTCAACCATCCATGTTTTATTTCCCTTTTTAGCCATCGATGTGTTAGGTCCCTTCCCACTTTTAGGCTGGTAGAGGTAAGCAGAGTACACAGGAATACGCAGGTCCCTGTCATAGAGGGTGGCAAAGTAATACTTGTTCCCATAACGTTGGCAGATCCAGGCTGGGTTTTGAGGTGTTAGGGATGCATTTGGTGGGGTTTGCCTGAAGAAAAACTGAGGGCATGTGCTTATCAAGGATGTCACCACCTCACCGTGGCCCAGCCAGAGGCAGCTGGCCAGGACCTGCAGCAGCAGCAGCAACAGCATCATGGGGAGGATTCCAGCTGAAGGGCTCTTGCTGACCTGGAGGACAAATGCAGAGAGACACTCAGCTGGGAGAAAGCTCCCACCTCTAATTCAAGAGTTTGGTGTGAACTTTCCAGGTGACTCGGCAACAGAAATTGATTTATGCAGAGTGTTTTGTGGCATTTCTGATAACCTTGGGTCAAATTTCTCTGCTCCTGGGAGCCAATCCATGTCTGTGGGCCAAAAGAAGACCTTGGGTCTACCTTCCTCTGGAGTTGCCCAAAAGATAGTGGGGTGGTTTCCTTCCTTTGGGAATGGTGTTCCTTGTTCCATGTTTGGCCTGAGAATTGTGACACTTTTCCTGCACTCCACCTGGTTTGAGTTTTTTCTGAAAGACCAGGGATTACATCATGTAGTGATGATTCCCCAGCACCTTCCACTCTATTTTGCTTCTAAATATCACTCTCAGATTCTACACATTTTTACTTCTCTGTGCTTGAGAGTCTTTCCTTCTGTCATTGCTTCAGTTCTTGTCCTGCCAGACACAAAATATTTGAGAGCTGCAGCACACAGTGCATAAACTCTCACGTTCTCCTCAGAGGGGGAATGTTAGAGCTCAGCTCCTGCAGCCCCCCCTTAATCTGAGGTATTTATTCTCAAGCCAAGGAAACAATTTAAATATTGCAGGGAATGCTGGCGAAGGAGCAAGAGCTTACCTTGAAGCAGCCTCAGAACAAGCAGATGAACTGGTGCTTCACTCTTCTTCCTGGAGAAATGCCTGTCTGATCCCTCAGGAGTCCCACATCAATATATAGTCACTCACAAATCTGCCCCTTTTCAAGAGAAGGGGAACTCAAAGAAAAGGAATGTTGTTGAGGGGAGATTCCTTCACGCCTTCCCAGAAATGGCTTACAATTGCTATTTGTTACTTGTTCAGAATTTCTCCCAATATTGCTGAATTACAGCATCATTTGTCTGGCCCCTCAGGTGTCCCACATCAATATATACCCAGTAACAAATCTGCCTCTTCTTATAATCAGGGGAACTCAGTCCAGTTGAGAGATTTGTGGAAGAAGGCAGAGGAAAAGCATACAAAGTCCCAGTCTGACCTCTCCACCAGGATGTTCTCCTGATATCTCCCTCAGAGACCCCACTGACCCCAATCCAAGTTTGCTGACTTGCAGCATCACGTCAGAAGAAAATAACTTTGTCTGAAGATTTTCATTTCCATTTCCTCATCCCCAAAGGAGCAGTATTGCTGCAGCAGCACCTCCACGAGTTTCTGTTCCAGGAAGAACATCTCTGGTGGCATTAGCCCAGGCATCCTCTCTCAGAGTACACACAGATGTTCATGGTCTGCTCTTCTGCAGCCTCTCAGAACAGAACTCAGATGGTCAGGCTGCACATTTTCCCTTGCCTGATGACCAAGGCTTTGTAACAGCACTTATTAATGCTGTCCTGCAGGTCCTCGGGGTAACACCTCACTCTCTGCTTGCTGCTGTAGAGCCACTGCTGAGCCCCTGCTCAAACAGGATCCCAGGCTGCCCAGAAAGGAGCTTTTGTGGAGGCAGTTTTCTCCCCATAGGAATGGATAAAAGGGATTGGAAGGGGTGGATGCAGACAGCAAGGGTTGGTAGGCTGAGCTCTCTCGACCTCAGAGGACAGGAGGAATGAGAAGGGTTGGCTCCTATGGTCTCTCTCAGGACAACTGGAGGGGAGATGCTCTTTTCCTACAGTCTTAGTGGGGTGAAAATGCCCTCTGGGTCTGGTCCTGCTACTTTCTGTCAGTGCAAGAGCTTGGTGTTTCCAAAGGGCTGATGGAGAAATACCACACAGGGCAATTTGCCAGCCTATTGCTTCCCTCAGCCTTCTCCCAGTACAGAGTCCAAAGATTCATAGAATAAGTTCTTCTAGTTAATTTTCCATGTTATGGATGTGAAGAAAAAGCATGTGCATCACTTTTCTAGGGAAAGGATATCAAAGTCTGATCTGGCTTTTCCTGTTGGATGTTCTCCTGATACCTCCCTCAGTTTTCTTTCTCTTGGACCCCAGTGACCAACCTCTATTTCTTCAGCTTGTAAAGGTCAGAGGTGGAAAAATCCTATTGGATCCTCCAATCTTCTCCCAGTTGGGAGTCCAGAGATTTGTGGAAGAAGGCAGAGGAAAAGCATACAAAGTCCGAGTCTGACCTCTCCACCAGGATGTTCTCCTGATATCTCCCTCAGAGACCCCACTGACCCCAATCCAATCTGCTGCTCAAAGCAGGACAAGCCATGAGGTGGCTTTCCAAATACAGGGAAATACCAACAGCTCCTGTCACTGCAGTGCAGGAAAAAAGGAGAGCTGGACCAGCAGCATCAAAAGAGGACAAAATTTTTACTGCAGGAAAAGAGTTGCCATCAAAGCCCTCTTTGGAGTCTGATACCTTTCAAGGTTGAAGCCCAGTGGGTAACAAGACCTCCACTCTGGGAGGCCCTCTGTGGGATAGGGAAGAGGAAACCCACCTAATGGTTTGTTAATCCAGGCAAGGACAGGGAGGTTTTCACTCCCTAACTACAGTAATGGGCAAAACCAGAGAGAGACAACTTGGGAATACAAAAAAACCTATTTCTTGGTTGAAAAAACAATCTCTGTAGGAGACTCTGTAGAAGTTGAGGTCAGCAATAATAAGGTGGAGTGCCTGTGGATTAGAATCAGGGGGAAGGCCAACAAGGCTGATATCCTGGTGGGAGTCTGTTACAGACCACCCAATCAAGAGGATGAGGGTGATGAATTATTCTACAGGCAGCTGGCGGATGTTTCAAAATCATCATCCCTTGTTCTCGTGGGTGACTTTAACCTGCCGGACGTCTGCTGGGAATTCCACACAGCAGAGAGGAGGCAGTCTAGGAGATTCCTAGAGTGTATAGAGTATAATTTCCTGCTCCAACTAGTAAATGAGCCCAGCAGGGATGGAGCCCCGCTTGACCTTCTTTTCTCAAACAGAAAGGGGCTGGTGGGAGATGTAGTGGTTGGTGGACGTCTGGGACTCAGCGATCATGAAATAATTGAGTTTTCAATATGCAGGGATACAAGGAGGGTCGTCAATAAAATCTCTAGGTTGGACTTCCGGAGGGCAGATTTTGGCCTATTCAGAAGACTAGTCCAGAGTATACCCTGGGAAACAGCCCTTGAAAAAAAAGGGGCCCAGAAGGGATGGACGTACTTCAAGGAGCAAATTTTGAAAGCACAGGAGCAGGCTGTCCCAGTGTCCCGAAAGGCGAGCCGGTGGGGAAGATGACCAGTCTGGCTGAACAGAGAGACTTTGAAAGAAATTAGGGTTAAGAAGAGGGCCTACCAATTATGGAAAAAAGGGCTAACTACTGAGGAAGAATTTAGGAATATAGTTAGGTCATGAAGAAAGAAAATTAGAGAGACAAAGGCACAACTTGAACTGAATCTCGCCACCTCTGTGAAGGATAACAAAAAGTCCTTCTACAGATACATCAGTGGCAAAAGAAGGGGCAAGGAAAACATCCATTCTTTATTGGACACGGGTGGGAATGTAGTTGTCAAAGATAAAGAAAAGGCTGAGGTATTTAACACCTTCTTTACCTCAGTTTTCAACAGAAAGACAAGTTATCCTGAGGACAGATGGCTTCTGGATCTTACAGAAAGTGACAAGAATCTAAACAGCCCCCCTGTAATCCTGAAGGACACAGTCAGTGACCTACTGAGCTGCTGGGATCCCCACAAGTCTATGGGACCAGATCGGATTCACACAAGGGTGATGAGAGAGCTGGCAGAAGAACCAAGCCTCCTCTATCATCTACCAACAGTCCTGGCTCACTGGGGACATCCCAGATGATTGGAAGTTGGCGAATGTCACGCCAATCCACAAAAAGGGCTGGAAGGAGGACCCGGGAAACTACAGGCCTGTCAGCCTGACCTCAGTGCCTGGCAGGGTTATGGAACAGATCATCCTCAGTGCAATCACACAGCACCTGTAGGA
>JAAWXA010000003.1:63468677-63560954 GCA_038090715.1 Florisuga fusca | reverse complement strand
ATTTAAAAAGAGACTGGATGTGGCACTCAGTGCCATGGGCTGGGAACCGCAGCGGTGGGTCAAGGGTTGGACTTGTTGATGAAAGATGAGACCAAATGATAATGAAAGATGAGACCAAAGAGGAGGTCTAGATAGATTTGGGATCTGTCCTTTTGCAACACCAGGGGCTCAGGAGACTCTTTTCCTCCATGCCTGCAGTTTATTTCTCCCTCAAAGGGCTTTTCCACCCACCAACACAGCAGTCTCACTACTACACCTGAAACTCTCAAGCCTGGCATTCAGCACAGCCAGGCAATGGGATCTGGTGAGCAAATGCACTTTTCCTGTAAGCTGGGAGCACATCCAGCTGCCCCCCTGCCAGCCTTTCCTCACCTTTGTGGGCAGTGGGTCACTCAACCCCAGCGAGTCTGGACAGGAAAGTATCTCACACCCTGCATCATTCCCCAGGTAAATTGGAAGTCCCAAGAGCTTAAAGCAGCTCTGGAGCATGAACTTGTGGGATTTCCTTCCTTCCACCACACAGTAATAAAAGCTTCTTCCTAAGTTAGAGCAACACTCACAGCTGTCCCCTGATTTCTTCAGTGGGTTGGTCTGTATGGAAACTAATCCATGCTGTGGTTTCACTTTTAAGAGGACACATTTTTCAGAGGTCTTTAGAAAATAATGAAACCCTTTAACAAGGTTGTATGACAACCTGTTTATTAATCCTCCTTTGATTTCTATCCCTGGAAGACAATTGCATAATAGGGACTGGATTTCACCATGTACGTGGGCTCCAAATTATCTGGTGACTTGATTGGTTTGGAGCTGCTCTGAGATCTGCTGCCAAGGTGTTCAGAGGTGTGGGGAGCACTTCTTAGGAAAACAGATTAAAGGATCCAGGCTTGTTGAGCCTGGCAAACCTGAAATTGAAGGGCAGCCCAATAGCTGCCTACAGTTCCTTGGAATGGCAAAGATAACAGAGTCAAGCTCTTTGTGGTAGAGCCAGACCCTGTAACACAGGGCAGAAGCCACAAGCTGTGGCTTGGGAGGTGAAGACTGGACAATAGGATGAAGAATGGCTCCAGGCAGGTAGTACAGCTGTGTGACAAGTTATTGGGAAACGACAACTGATGAATTATGGAAGTGCCTTAGCTGCACGAAACCATGGTTAAGATTGTCCAGACCTCACAGTGCTTCTGCATCAAGCAGGAGGCTGGGTTAGAGTCCTCCAGCTGATGTTTACAACTCACATCTCCATGACCCTATGGCAGATGCACCTCCCACCTTCTCCTTGCTTCAACCCTGCCATGACCCAGCACACTCAGTTGTTATCTGGGAAATTCTAACAAGGCAGTACAGGGCCACATTCCCTGGTCCTGAGAGTTGCACATTGAAGTCTTTCTACAGCCCAAAGCCACAAAAAAACACACCACATACCTCAGAGAGACTGGAGGAGGGCACCTTTCCAGATCCCTGGCTCAGGGTCCTCGGGGAGACACTTGCCAGTCCGATGCAATCCAATCAGCCCAAGTGCTTCCACAAAGAGAGACCAAGGATATCCAGCTGCCTCTGCACAAATCCAGCCCCACTGCGAGCTGTGAAAAATTGCTCCTGAGCAAGAACTGTGCTCCAAGTGTTGGGGAGCAGCAGGTCAGCCCCCTGTGCAATGAACACCGACGGGGCTACCCCACTTTATTTATCCCAAGGGTAATTGGCGGTTACGTCAACGCAAAGATTTCCCCGTAGGAAGCTGGCTCACTCCTTAGGGAATTCAGGTTGTTGATTATGAGTGGAAATACATTGGAGCAAACTCCAGAGGAAGAGCCTCATCACTAATTAGACAGAGCAGCCCCTGTGCTCAGGGGTTGAGGTTTGGGTCATCTCTGCTGGACTTGGCATCCTCTGAATCCCATGGATGTGGCATGGCAGGGAGAGCCAGCTGTCCAAGGTGGGCAACCCTGGGCTTCACCTGACTCCTGAGGATGTCAGCTCCTGTTGTTCAGTGCTCACTGTCTCTAGCCAGAAGGGATGTGATGAAGCTGCATTGTAGTTGGGTGGCAGGTCCTGCTGGAGTGCAGGCATCACCTTTAGAAGACAGATGTGAATTAGGAGAGAGCCCTCGGAGTTGCTTGAAGCCACCAGGAGAGACCTAATTCCTGTAAAGCGTAATCTTTAGTACGTGTTTTGGCATTTTATCTCCTTGTGACATTCTTGCCATTACCAAAAAAACCAGACTTCTAAGTAAACTGATCCTTCATTCATAAAACTTGTTCAGTGCCCACACTCACTGATTCCTGAACCTATTTGTGATAGATGGATTTAGGGGTGTAACACTTACCTGTTGGGAAGGTGATAAAAGCACTGGGTATTAAATGCCAAAATGACATTAGGAGACTAATTTTAGGAGTACATTCAACAAACTTTCTAAGTTTGAGTTGGAATCTGTGTTTCAGAGAGCAGCAGCAAGCAGTCTGCTGTTCCCAGCTGTAGGGAGATGCTTTTCCTCCAGTGGATGGGAAGCACAAGCCAAGCACTTAAGTCAAGTGCATATGGTGGGAGTTAGAATTTTGCCTTTTGAGTACCTGAGGCAGAAGATGAGAATGTTTTCCAAGAGAATATCAAGGGTGTTTATGTCAAAGTCTGTGACATTTAATCAACAAAATCTGCTCTCTACTACTCTTGTTTTTTGGAATGAGACAGCCTTCTGTGGCCAGCTCTCTAATGCCAACTCTATGTGGTCAACTCTCTGTGTGGTCAACTCTATGTCCCACACAGCTCAACAGAGCTCATTAGTCAACATTCTCTAAAGGTTTGTATTTCATGCTTGATTTAGTTGCCTTCATC
Organism: Florisuga fusca; assembly: GCA_038090715.1. Classification (NCBI taxonomy): domain Eukaryota; kingdom Metazoa; phylum Chordata; class Aves; order Apodiformes; family Trochilidae; genus Florisuga; species Florisuga fusca. Next base: position 63,558,128 of record JAAWXA010000003.1, on the reverse strand, counting down.
ACACTGTTGCCTTGACTTCATCATTAATTTAAATATTATTTTATCAGTTACTCACCGGAAAGAGTGGCAGAGCAATGTGGACACCTCTGGTGACAGAACACAATGAAGGCACATGATTAATTTGCTTGCATGTGATTAGTTTCCTTGCATGTGGTCCAAATTGAGTGACTTGTCATTTCTTACAGGTCTGTTTGACCCTGTCAAAGAATTGTGGGGGTGGGCATCAGGTGCTCTACACCCTTCTGCCAGGTAAACAGTGCTCTACCTACCAGCAGCTGTTTGGCTTTATTAAAATACTGCTCTTTACAGTCACAGGTGGGAGTGGAAGGTGTTAAGGTGGCTTAAAGAACCACTGACAACACTATCAGGAAAAGGTGAATTTAATATAGATTTCTAAAAGCATGGCTAAACAGATTTGGATGGTAAGGTTCACTCTACCAGTAACAATGAGATAAAGAGAATGATGAGATCAAGGTAGCCAAATCAAACAATAAATATAAAACCTAAAAAAAAAAAACCCACTCTGAAATGCTCATTTTTTGGCCACAGTTGCTTGGTGGATTTGAAGAAACACCACAAAGCAGTTGAGCTTAATTCAAAGTTTGAGTCTGGGTGTGGCACTGGAAGTTGCAGGGAATCCTCGTGTGCCATAGCTGACAATAATCAAATAGTTGTTTGACTGTTGCTTTTTGTTAACATTTCCAGGTTTCAAAGCAAAGGTGTGAGCAGAAATGGCCTAGGGCAGTTTAGTTCACAGGTGTCCTTCTGTCTCCAAAGCTTTTTATGGTGATTCATTAATAAAGTATTATTTCAGTTAATGATGGCATAAAGGCAATGATGGGATAAAGGCAACTAAATCAAGTGTATAACACAAACATTAAATGATGGTGATTCAATGCTATAGGGTAATAGTAAAAGTAATAATGAGATAAAGACAACTTGACCCATGCAGTTTAATCCTGTGTTGAGCTGACCACATAGAGTTGGGCCACAAAGAGTTGTCCTAGAGCTTGCAGTAGCTCTGGGCTCACTGGAGACCTCTGACCCTGTTGCTTGTTCATGGCCAGAGACAGAGGAAAACAGAGATCTCAGACAAAAGCTGCCTGGGAGGATGCTCCAGGGGCTGGGGATGGTGGGGCTGGGGCAGCCTCTGCTCAGCTCCAAGCCCCAGTGCTGTGTGAGGAGCCTCTGATTCATGGGAACTAATTCGTGCTGATTTAAGCTGATTTATGCAAACTGCATGAAGTTCAACAAGGCCGAGTGCAAGGTTCTGCACTTGGGTTGAGGCAATCCCATGCTTTAATACAGGTTGGGAGGAGAAAAGATTGAGGGCAGCCCTTTGAAGGACTTGAGATGGGGTGGTGGTTGACCAGAAGCTTAACATGAGCTGTCAATGTGTGCTTGCAGCCCAGAAACCAATCATGTCCTGGGATGCAGCAAAAGAAGTGTGAGCTTCCAGCCCAGTCCAGGGAGGGGATTCTCCCCCTCTGCTCTGCTCTGCTGAGACCCCACCTGGAGCTCTGGGTCCAGTTCTGGAGTCCCCAGCATCAGAAGGACACAGAGCTCCTGGAAGGTGTCCAGAGCAGAGCCACTCAGATGCTCAGAGGACTGAGCACCTCCCTGGGAAGCCAGGCTGAGGGATTGGGGTTGGATATCAGGGAGCACTCCTCAGGGTGAGGGTGATCAGACATTGGAGTGGGCTGCCCTGGGTAGTGGTGGAGTCACCATCCCTGGAGGTGTGTAAGGAGAGATTGGATGTGGCATTCAGTGCCATGGTCCAGCTGATGTGATGGTGTGAAGTCATAGGCTGGACTTGATGATCTCAGAGATCTTGACTCAGAGGTCTTTTCCAGCCTCAATAATTCTGTGATTCTGTGATTTGGACAGTCCACCTCCAGCAAGGCTGCTGTAAGCACTGGGCATTACTAGCAGAGTCACCAGTGCAAAGCAAATCCTGATTTACGTGGAAGGTGNAAACCTTTAGAGAATGTTGATGTAATGCTAGGAGATAATATATTGAAAATAGCAATGAGATAAAGACAACTACTTCTAATGTGCTCAACTCTCTGTGTGGTCAACTCTATGTCCCACACAGCTCAACAGAGCTCATTAGAAGTAGTTGTCTTTATCTCATTGCTATTTTTAATATATTATCTCCTAGCATTACATCAACATTCTCTAAAGGTTTGTATTTCATGCTTGATTTAGTTGCCTTCATCACACTGTTGCCTTGACTTCATCATTAATTTAAATATTATTTTATCAGTTACTCACCGGAAAGAGTGGCAGAGCAATGTGGACACCTCTGGTGACAGAACACAATGAAGGCACATGATTAATTTGCTTGCATGTGATTAGTTTCCTTGCATGTGGTCCAAATTGAGTGACTTGTCATTTCTTACAGGTCTGTTTGACCCTGTCAAAGAATTATGGGGGTGGGCATCAGGTGCTCTACACCCTTCTGCCAGGTAAACAGTGCTCTACCTACCAGCAGCTGTTTGGCTTTATTAAAATACTGCTCTTTACAGTCACAGGTGGGAGTGGAAGGTGTTAAGGTGGCTTAAAGAACCACTGACAACACTATCAGGAAAAGGTGAATTTAATACAGATTTCTAAAAGCATGGCTAAACAGATTTGGATGGTAAGGTTCACTCTACCAGTAACAATGAGATAAAGAGAATGATGAGATCAAGGTAGCCAAATCAAACAATAAATATAAAACCTAAAAAAAAAAAACCCACTCTGAAATGCTCATTTTTTGGCCANGTTTCCTCTCTCTCTCCTTTGCTCTGGTCTTTGGATGTGCTGCTCCGGATGGATTTCTATATACAGCAATCTCTCAGCAGTCCTTGGGCTCTTTGCTTTCCCAGCCCCAGGGTGGATTCCCAACATGGAATTGTTGAGGTTGGGAGGCATTTCTCAAGGTCCAGTAGTGCAGACCCCAGCTCAGGCAGGGTCAGCGAGATCAGGTTGTCCAGGACTGTATCCAATTGGGGTTGGAGCATCTCCAGAGATGGAGACTCCACAACCTCTCTGGACAACCTGAGCCACCCTGGTCATGCTTGCTGAGGGACAAGTCAGCAGCACATTATCAGTGGTACCTAATGGGAAAAGGGAGGAACTCCCATCTGTATATGGGCATGGAGAAAAAAGGGAGAAAAAGGCAAAGCATCTCTCATCTCAAGGACAAGCTCTGGTTTCTCTGCCCAAGGGCCCCTCCAGAGTGACCAGGGCAAGGACTCCTCCCAGTGTTCCCTCCAAGGATGGACAGCAAAGCAAACCAGCTGGAGGCTCTGCTGACCTCCTCCTCCCTTTTACCAGTGAAGGTGCTCAGAGAGACAGAACTGGAAAAGTGCTAGAGAAAAAGCAGGACAGATGCTACACAGGACATCAAGTGATTCTTCAGGTGGGGAGGGCTCCTGAGCCTTTGACACCTGGGATGTGGAATGGACCTTACACCCGGGGACAGTCACTGTGAAACAGAGAAACCGGTTCCCTCCCGTAGAGCAGAGACAACGTCTCCTCCAGCTCCCCCAGTGTCAGCAGCTCAACCTCATTCTTGTTGTTCTCAGCAATCACCCCCCAGGCCTTGGTGTTGTTTCTGCCCAGCTCACAGCAAGCACTTGACCAGATGTAGCTGGGTATATTCACCCTCTTGTTGCTGATGTAGCTGTTCCCGGGCACGACGCCCACCACGACGTAGGTGTTGTTGCAGCCCTGTGTCCTCCTCATCATGGTTTGCTGCTCGTAGTTGTTCCAGGCACCACCGTTGAGTTTTGCATCCTGGGGCACTATATTGGTGAGGGTGAAGGTAGCTGTCCTGCTGCTGGAGTCGTTGTGGTGACCATTGGGGTTCAAATGTACTCGGTTCAAGCCTGTTAGGTTCTTGTAGTCTTGGAGGATAGCTTGGCTCCTGCTGAGTTGCTCTAAGCTGACTTTGAAATGGTTTAAGAGAGTCCACTCTTTCTCCATAGTTTTTGGGTAAGTTGGACCAAGGAGCTTGACAGGTAAAGAGGAGAAGAAGGTGTTAGTACTGGGGATGGGACTCGTGGACAAGAAGTTTGTGAGGATCAAGCACCGATTTTTTGCCGTATCAAGTGTACGAAATGTTTGTAATAAAATTTAATACAATTTTACTTAATATTCCTATAAGATAAATGCAGAAAAATGGGCAGTTTTTAGGATATGGCTCATTTCATCCTCCTGCTCATGCCTCAGATATATCAGAAGAATCGAGTGGTGAAGGTGTTTGAAGTTAAATGAGATGAATCCCACCCAGTGGGTACATTTGTGTGGCAGGAAGGTGGGAGGGAAAGTGAGTGTTTAAATGCTGCACTTCACCTTCTAATGACTGGAGGGTGACAGGCTGTAGGAAGGACACTCACCTGGGGTTCAACCATCCATGTGTTAGGTCTCTTCCCAGGTCCAGGCTGGTAGAGGTAAGCAGAGTACACAGGAATACGCAGGTCCCTGTCGTAGAGGGTGGCAAAGTAATACTTGTTCCCATAACGTTGGCATATCCAGGCTGGGTTTTGAGGTGTTAGGGCTTCATTTGGCAGGGTTTGCTGGAAGAAAAACTGAGGGCATGTACTTATCAAGGATGTCACCACCTCACCGTGGCCCAGCCAGAGGCAGCTGGCCAGGACCTGCAGCAGCAGCAGCAACAGCATCATGGGGAGGATTCCAGCTGAAGGGCTCTTGCTGACCTGGAGGACAAATGCAGAGAGACACTCAGCTGGGAGAAAGCTCCTCATGGCCTGGGGGCATTTCTGTGCTTGTGGGACACAGCTGGCAGAGGAGGGGGACTTTCAGACACCAAGGAGGGGACAACTTCTGTCCTCCTGGCTATGGAAAAATCAACAGTGGAAAAAGGGTGAAATGTAAAATAGGGTTTAGGTGCCTAGAGGAGGCAGCAGAGGAAGAAGTCAGCCCCTCTGAGGAGTGATCCCACCCACCTCATGTCTTATCAGCTCACACAGCAAAGTTTTTTTGGAACTGAGGCACGGTAAGACAAGTGACAAGACCACCTTCCAAGCCTCCCTGTTAGAGCCCCTGTTTCAATGTGCCACCTTGCTCCCTTCTGCTCTGAGGACCTTACACCAGCAGAGGACCTGGAGCTGGGCAAAAGCTATGCCCAACCACATGCAATGCAGACCTGGGCTGCAAGTTTTACAGGGGGTTTGGAAGGGAATTGGCAGGGGCATTGGGCTTCCCACCCAAGTTCACACAGACATGAATCTTTCCTGTAACTCCTCTGCTCACTGTAGGATTCATCTCTCCTGTAGTCAGGTCAGATGTTTCACCCAAGGTGGTCCAGCTTGAAGTCCTGGCACTCAGACAGCTTTCATTGGGAAATGCTGAGCTTACATCTTTGCATTGTCCAACCTGTGACAATGAACTTACAGACAGAGAAGGACCCAGGAGGTGCTAGCAGAAGGGGGATGAAACCTCAGTCTCACTGACACCCTGGATGCTGTTCTAGAAATGCAAATATTAAGGGACAGCTCTTCCATGGTTGCAAAAGATTCCTACTGATCCACATCTTCAGCTTTCCTAATTGTTTTTCTTGGGCAGTGGGCCAGGAAGGTGGAGACTGAAAACTGACAGAAGTGAAGCACAAGAAGAGACTTCTTACAGTGCTCTCCAGATCACCACAGCATCTGCTCCAGCTCCAGCAGAAAAACCTCTGAAAAGTCTCTCTTTTGCACCAACTCTCCACAAACGTAAAACACCTGTAACTAACTTCAGTTCAGATATACAGAAGCCAACTTACCGTGTGAAAAACCAGCACATCAATGTGATGATTCCCACAACTCTGCTCACAGCTCCCAAGAGGATTCCCAAATGCCTCTCTGACAGCCTGAAACTGGTTTTGATCTTGCAGGGGTTTATATATTATCTCCAGGAAGGCTAAGGTGTACATAATTCTCTTTTCCTGGACTTCTCAAACAGGTTTCAGAGGAAGGGTTTCCAGGGGTGGAGCCAAGACCTGTGTTTTTCCAGAGGTCTTTTGCAAGGTCATGGGCAGAGTTGTGGCACTCAGTGGGTTCCCACCTCTAATTCAAGAGTTTGGTGTGAACTTTCCAGGTGACTCGGCAACAGAAATTGATTTATGCAGAGTGTTTTGTGGCATTTCTGATAACCTTGGGTCAAATTTCTCTACTCCTGGGAGCCAATCCATGTCTGTGGGCCAGAAGAAGACCTTGGTTCTACCTTCCTCTGGAGTTGCCCAAAATATAGTGGGGTGGTTTCCTTCCTTAGGGAATGGTGTTCCTTGTTCCATGTTTGGCCTGAGAATTGTGACACTTTTCCTGNACACGTACTAAAGATTACGCTTTACAGGAATTAGGTCTCTCCTGGTGGCTTCAAGCAACTCCGAGGGCTCTCTCCTAATTCACATCTGTCTTCTAAAGGTGATGCCTGCACTCCACCTGGTTTGAGTTTTTTCTGAAAGACCAGGGATTACATCATGTAGTCCCAATTCCCCTCGCATAACCTTCCCTTCCACTCTATTTTGCTTCTAAATATCACTCTCAGATTCTACACATTTTTACTTCTCTATGCTTGAGAGTCTTTCCTTCTGTCATTGCTTCAGTTCTTGTCCTGCCTGATACAAAATATTTGAGAGCTGCAGCACACAGTGCATAAACTCTCACGTTCTCCTCAGTGGGGGGATGTTAGAGCTCAGCTCCTGCAGCCCCCCCTTAATCTGAGGTATTTATTCTCAAGCCAAGGAAACAATTTAAATATTGCAGGGAATGCTGGGGAAGGAGCAAGAGCTTACCTTGAAGCAGCCTCAGAACAAGCAGATGAACTGGTGCTTCACTCTTCTTCCTGGAGAAATGCCTGTCTGATCCCTCAGGAGTCCCACATCAATATATAGTCACTCACAAATCTGCCCCTTTTCAAGAGAAGGGGAAGTCAAAGAAAATAAGTGTTGTTGAGGGGAGATTCCTTCACGCCTTCCCAGAAATGGCTTACAATTGCTGTTTGTTACTTGTTCAGAATTTCTCCCAATATTGCTGAATTACAGCATCATTTGTCTGACCCCTCAGGTGTCCCACATCAATATATACCCAGTAACAAATCTGCCTCTTCTTATAATCAGGAGAACTCAAAGAAAAGAGAGGATCTCTTTTGCTTTTCAGAGGATTTCCTCATGCCTGCCCTCAGTGGGGTGACAATCTCTATTTGCTATTTTCTCACCATGTCTCCCAAGTTTGCTGACTTGCAGCATCACGTCAGAAGAAAATAACTTTGTCTGGAGATTTTCATTTCCACTTCCTCATATCCAAAGGAGCAGTATTGCTGCAGCAGCACCTCCACGAGTTTCTGTTCCAGGAAGAACATCTCTAGTGGCATTAGCCCAGGCATCCTCTCTCAGAATACACACAGATGTTCATGGTCTGCTCTTCTGCAGCCTCTCAGAACAGAACTCAGGTGGTCAGGCTGCACATTTTCCCTTGCCTGATGACCAAGGCTTTGTAACAGCACTTATTAATGCTGTCCTGCAGGTCCTGGGGGTAACACCTCACTCTCTGCTTGCTGCTGTAGAGCCACTGCTGAGCCCCTGCTCAAACAGGATCCCAGGCTGCCCAGAAAGGAGCTTTTGTGGAGGCAGTTTTCTCCCCATAGGAATGGATAAAAGGGATTGGAAGGGGTGGATGCAGACAGCAAGGGTTGGTAGGCTGAGCTCTCTCGACCTCAGAGGACAGGAGGAATGAGAAGGGTTGGCTCCTATGGTCTCTCTCAGGACAACTGGAGGGGAGATGCTCTTTTCCTACAGTCTTAGTGGGGTGAAAATGCCCTCTGGGTCTGGTCCTGCTACTTTCTGTCAGTGCAAGAGCTTGGTGTTTCCAAAGGGCTGATGGAGAAATACCACACAGGGCAATTTGCCAGCCTATTGCTTCCCTCAGCCTTCTCCCAGTACAGAGTCCAAAGATTCATAGAATAAGTTCTTCTAGTTAATTTTCCATGTTATGGATGTGAAGAAAAAGCATGTGCATCACTTTTCTAGGGAAAGGATATCAAAGTCTGATCTGGCTTTTCCTGTTGGATGTTCTCCTGATACCTCCCTCAGTTTTCTTTCTCTTGGACCCCAGTGACCAACCTCTATTTCTTCAGCTTGTAAAGGTCAGAGGTGGAAAAATCCTATTGGATCCTCCAATCTTCTCCCAGTTGGGAGTCCAGAGATTTGTGGAAGAAGGCAGAGGAAAAGCATACAAAGTCCGAGTCTGACCTCTCCACCAGGATGTTCTCCTGATATCTCCCTCAGAGACCCCACTGACCCCAATCCAATCTGCTGCTCAAAGCAGGACAAGCCATGAGGTGGCTTTCCAAATACAGGGAAATACCAACAGCTCCTGTCACTGCAGTGCAGGAAGAAAGGTGAGCTGGACCAGCAGCATCAAAAGAGGACAAAATTTCTACTGCAGGAAAAGAGTTGCCACTAAAACCTTCTGTGGAGTCTGATACCTTTCAAGGTTGAAGGCCAGTGGGGTAACAAGATCTCCACTCACCTTTCAGGCCCTCTGTGGGATAGGGAGGAGGAAACCCACCTAATGGTTTGTTAATCCAGGCAAGGACAGGGAGGTTTTCACTCCCTAACTACAGTAATGGGCAAAATCAGAGAGAGACAACTTGGGAATAAAAAAACCCCATTTCTTGGTTGAAAAAACAATCTCAGGTGACAAGGAACACATGATCAGGTCTTAATACCTTCCCCCCACCTCTCCCTTCTCCCCAGGCCTGAACTTTTTCACTGCTGCAGTACAAGGGAAAGGGAAATGGGGGTTTAGGGTCAGTTCCCCACATGGTGTTTCTGCTACTGCTTCCTCTTCAGGGGGAGGACTCCTCATGTTCTTCCCTAGCCCCTGACAAAGTCCTCTGACATCAGTCCCTCTCACCAGGTCCCTCAGGAACTGCTCTAGCCTGGTGTCCTTGCTCTGCCATTTGCTCACTCTCACCTCCTCCTCTCCTGTTCTCAGGTGTTTGGGTTTTGGTTTTGTTTTTTTTTTTTAATTTTTGCAGTTTTGTTTCCACTTTCTTGAAAATCTTACTCACAGAAGCTGATCCATCTCCCTACAGCTGCTCAGTCTTGGTGAGAGCTGGGGCCACACTTGGAGCCAGGGGACCTTCCAGCAGCTCCTCACAGAAGCCACCCCCATGGCACCCCCCACTTCCAAAACACCACTGCACTAACCCAAGATGTTCCCTATAGAAGAAGGAAATGAATAGCCAAAGGGATTCGAGGTGGATTGAGCAGGGCAGGTCTTCAGGAAGGAGAAAATCACAGCAGCAGAAGACGAATGGGCAGAAGAAAACAAAATGCAAGAAGAGAAACTTTGACATGGGGATGGAGGAGACATATGCTCTTCTGGGCTGCTCTCCTTAGAGGGCAGCAAAGATCCTGGTATCCCATGGACCCAGGCAGGGTATGAACATGTCTGGCCACTCTACAAGCCACCCTCATTGACCTGTGTGCCACCCCTGTTTTTAGGACTGTCCTGGCCAGGATAAAGGTGATTTTCTGGTTTGTACTTTTGCTTTCAGCTCAGTCTCTTGTAAGGAGCTGCACTTGCTGAAATGAACAGCAAGTTTCTCAGTCAGTGTCTGCTCCTGGGACTGATCCCACTCCATGGTTATAGTTACTGCTGGAGAATGGGCTGCAGAGCCAAGGACACTGCTCAGCTCTGAGGAACATTTTGCCCTCTGGAAGGAGTAAAGAGGTCCCACCTGAAACCCTCCTTTGGGGAGGACCAGACAAGACAGATGCCAAAATTGACCAAACAGAGTATTCCATCCCATCCACCTCATACTCAGTATAAATTTGAGGGATCACAAGGGTCAAACCCCTCCCTGCCCTTCCATTGCCTGTTCCCTGTTTGCTTCAGCATCCTGGGAGGATTCCATCTGTTCCTCTTCCTGTGCTCCTGATCCATCTCAGCCTGAATCTGTGTGTTCCTGCCTCCAGCTCCCAACTGCTCCTGACCCCAGGATTCCAGCCTGGACTTGCCCAGGGCTGCCCTGCAGCTTTGGTGGTGATGTGAGAGTTATTGGGGGAAAAGGGGTTGGAAGGTGGTATCAATTTTTCCTGTATATTTGTATATCTGTATATATTTAGTAATTTTTCCTATTTATCATTACTGTTTCATTAAAGTTGTGTAGTTTAGTTTCCAACCCATAAGTCTCTCTCCCTTATTCTCTCTCCTTTCCTTATCAGGGAGGAGAGGGGGATTCATGGAGAGCATCTGTTACTCCGTTTAATTGCTGGGCCAGTGTTAAAGTTAAACGATTGGAGATGCCCAGCAGAGGCATCAGCTGCTTCTTCTCCCCTTCCCCAGTGTCCCAAAAGTGGTCTCAGGGCAGCTCTGCCATGCAGCTCTCTGTTAAGGAACGTGGCCCATTCCCCGTGGAAACAACACAACCCTTGACCACAGCCATGGAAAAAGGATCACATTTTTGAGAAAATTCAGGAAAAATGGTAAGGATGCAAAAGATGTACAAGGTTGCCTAATCCCTCTAAGGCCAATGAGGGTATTAGTGCTAAATTCTGAGTTACAGTAATCCACGCATTTTGGAGACAAATGTGTTCAAGCCCTCCTTTCCCCAGACCAGGCAGTGGGTTTGACACATTACAGTTCAGCTGGGAAAGATGGTTTGGGTCCCTTTAGTTATATCAACTGCCCCAGACCGAGTGCCATGGTCCCTGTGCAAGCAGAGAAGGTAACACTTGAGGTGACACTGGGGTCTCCTCCTTGTCACCAATGAAGCATCCAGCACCCTCCTACAAATACTCACCAGCCAACAGCAGTGGGGTTGCCTGGGGTCACTTCCCCTCTTCCAGTTTTGTTCAGCTTTGGAGACCAAAAATCACTCCCTTATTTTCACTTTCTGATTCTCATGCAGCAGTTTGGGCTCTGCAGTTTGGGGAGGGAGAGGCAACAACCCAAACCCCTCAGCACAGATGCAGCCCTGGACTTCTGGGGGTTGGGTGGTGATGGATGGAGAGATGGCAGCAAGGAAAACAATGGATATTTGCCTGGGAGCTGGATGTAGAAGGGAAATGAGAACACTGGGTGTGTATCTATCTTCCGGCACACAGAAATCTTAAAATAATCTTTTATCAAGTCTTACACAGAAAGAAATAATTTGGCCCATTGCCAGGATCTCCCCCTATGGAATTCATTCACCCTATCCCAAGCATTTGAAAAAGAGATTTCCAAATCTGCCCTTTATATTCAATGGAGAGAAAAAGTTTTCTCCAGATGTGAGTGTCTTTTGGGCTAAATTAGTAGAAAGTAAAAAAAAATGAAACTGTGTAAAATGATTGAAAAGGAAGTGTTCATTCTGGGTTGAGTATAGAGGCAGTGTAAGCTGGTAGCTCAGTCACAGATCTCTGATTTGTGGAAGAAACAAAACAAATCCTTCCAGAATAAATCCCTCCCTCTCTTGGTATCTCTGATTTTGGGGTACATCTGGAAAGGTATTGCAGGCCAAGGCACCCCATCAGCAGGGTCACATCTCCAGGTTTGAAAACAGCTCTTTTTTCCATGTACCCAGGAAGAAGCTGAGTTCTTGCTCTCTGGCATGAAAATTAGCAAAGAATTTCTGTGTCTTAATACCTCCTGTGTATTAGAGGTGGTTGGAGATACATTCTAGGTGTCAGACCCATCGGTTTGTCCACAGGGAAAAAAACCTCTTTCCTCAAAGTTAAGAAACTCAGTCCTGTGACTCAGAGGGGAGAGGTCTGGCTTCTTCCTGCATTTGTGGGCTAAAAAATGTGAATGCTGACTGGGTGAGAAAATCCTACTGGTGAGGTGAGGACTGGGTGTTCAAGGATGGAGGAGGTGAATGCTGGAGGGAGGAAAAGGGTGGACTAAGCACATTCAGGTCACTAAGCAGAAATCACTCCTGACTAGATCTGTCTGGTAATTTGTCTTTGCATGGCACGGGCAATGAAAGATGAGACCAAAGAGGAGGTCTAGATAGATTTGGGATCTATCCTTTTGCAACACCAGGGGCTCAGGAGACTCTTTTCCTCCATGCCTGCAGTTTATTTCTCCCTCAAAGGGCTTTTCCACCTACCAACACAGCAGTCTCACTACTACACCTGAAACTCTCAAGCCTGGCATTCAGCACAGCCAGGCAATGGGATCTGGTGAGCAAATGCACTTTTCCTGTAAGCTGGGAGCACATCCAGCTGCCCCCCTGCCAGCCTTTCCTCACCTTTGTGGGCAGCGGGTCACTCAACCCCAGCAAGTCTGGACAGGAAAGTATCTCACACCCTGCATCATTCCCCAGGTAAATTGGAAGTCCCAAGAGCTTAAAGCAGCTCTGGAGACTGAACTTGTGGGATTTCCTTCCTTCCACCACACAGTGATAAAAGCTTCTTCCTAAGTTAGAGCAACACTCACAGCTGTCCCCTGATTTCTTCAGTGGGTTGGTCTGTATGGAAACTAATCCATGCTGTGGTTTCACTTTTAAGAGGACATATTTTTAAGAGGTCTTTAGAAAATAATGAAACCCTTTTAACAAGGTTGTATGACAACCTGTTTATTATTCCTCCTTTGATTTCTATCCCTGGAAGACAATTGCATAATAGGGACTGGATTTCACCATGTACGTGGGCTCCAAATTATCTGGTGACTTGATTGGTTTGGAGCTGCTCTGAGATCTGCTGCCAAGGTGTTCAGAGGTGTGGGGAGCACTTCTTAGGAAAACAGATTAAAGGATCCAGGCTTGTTGAGCCTGGCAAACCTGAAATTGAAGGGCAGCCCAAAAGCTGCCTACAGTTCCTTGGAAGGGCAAAGATAAGAGGGTCAAGCTCTTTGTGGTAGAACCAGACCCTGTAACAAAGGGCAGAAGCCAAAAGCTGTGGCTTGGGAGGTGAAGATTGGACAATAAGATGAAGAATGGCTCCAGGCAGGTAGTACAGCTGTGTGACAAGTTATTGGGAAATGACAAATGATGTATTGTGCAGGTGACTCAAGGTTTAACTGGATGAAATCCAGTTTAAGAGCTGACAGTGCTTCCGCATCAAGCAGGAGGCTGAGTTAGAGTCCTCCAGCTGATGTTTACAACTCACATCTCCATGACCCTGTGGCAGATGCACCTCCCACCTTCTCCTTGTTTTCAACCCTGCCATGACCCAGCACACTCAGTTGTTATCTGGGAAATTCTAACAAGGCAGTACAGGGCCACATTCCCTGGTCTTCAGAGTTGTACACTGATATTTTTCTACAGTCCAAAGCAACAAAACCCACACCACATACCTCAGAGAGCCTGGGGGAGGACACCTTTCCAGATCCTTGGTTCAGGGGAATAGTTGCCAGCCAGATGAGTCCCCATCAGCTCATCTTCTCCTACAGGGACAGAGTGATGATAGCCAAAGTTATCTGCATCAGTCCAGCTCCTCTTCCAGCCAGGCAAAATCCCCTGTGCTCCAACTGCTCTGGAGCCCCACGTCAGCTCCCTCTGCACCAAACAGAGCAGGGTTCCTGCACAGTAATTATGCTGAGGGTAATTGGGGGTTACGTCAACATAAAGATTTCCAGCTAGGCTGCTGGCTGACTCCATATGGAAGTCAGACTGTTGACTGTGAGCAGAAATATCTCAGATCAAACTCCAGAGGAAGAGCCTCGTCATTAATTAGACAGAGCAGTTTCTGTGCTCAGGGAATGGGGTTTGGGTTGTCTCTGACAGACTTGGCATCCTCTGAAGCCTGTGAATGTGGCAGGCCAGGGAGGGCCAGCTGACCACAGTGGGCAGCTCTGATCTTCACCTCTGAGGATGTCAGCTCTAGTCATTCAGAAGGGGACAATTCTCTGTGGCCAGCTCTACACGGGACAACTTCATGTGGTCAGCTCCATACAGAGCAACAGAGGTGATTAGTTGCCTTTATAAGTACTTTAAATATTATCTCCTAGTATTTCATCAACATTCTTTTCTTTTTTTTTTTTTTTTTTTTAATTTTATGCTTGATTTAGTTGCCTTAACCTCCTTCTTGCCTTCTTCACATTGTCAATTTAAGTATTACTTTATTAATGAGTCACCAAAACAATTGCAGAGCAAGGATGACACCTCTGATGGCCAAGCAGGGCATGTGATTAATGGAGATGCCCTGATGTGTGGTGACAGCCAGTGACTGATCTGCTGCAGGATCTCTGGGGACACCCACACCCATATGGGTCAGCATCCAGAAGCCAGGCACATCCTGAGGGCATCTTCCATGGATCCAGACACCTGACCAGCCAGATCCCACCACAGATCTCTGGGCAGTGCCAACAGTATCAGGGACTTCTGCTCCTGCTTCCCATATCAGCAAGAGCACTGGGTCCCTGCAGACACCTCTGAGGTTGCTCAAGGAGCTTCCTCTGATTCACTCCACCACCTCCTCACATCTGCTGGGGCTTGAAACCACACTCATCCTCACCCCTGTCCATCCCAGGCCCTGCCACCCTTGCTGGAACCACCCACTTCCCAACCACCTTCTTAAGCTTCCCCTCCATCAGCCCCCTGGGCTCTCCCCAGCACTTCTTTCCCTGGCAGTATCCAGAAACTCTCTCCCCTCTACAGAGAGTGTGTAAAATATGTAGGAAGGCAAAAAAAAAGACCCTAAATGATGCAGCTTGGAGGCTTCTTTTTCCCACTGATAGTTATCAGGGGAGATTCACACAGCGCCCTGGCTGGGAGCTGAGCAGAGGCTGCTCCTGAGCACTTTTTGTCTGAGATTTACTTTGATTTCTGCTGCCCCTGCCTATGAACAAGGGAGAGGGATGTATCTGGGCTTCCAGTGAGCCCAGAGCTGCTCCAGGCATCATCTGTGTGCCCTGCTCAGAGTGAGAAGCTCCTCTGCCTCCTGGGAAAACACAGCTGCCCCGAAATACGGAGCCAATTTTTCCAGTTTGCTCTGGGGACTAGGGGCTCACTGGAATTTTAGACACAAAGGAAAAATGATCCTGCCCAGCAGCTGTGAGGGGATGCTAGGACCTAAAACCCATCAGCCCTATTGCTCATTGCCTGACCCTCTGGGGTGGTGTGAATGGGCATGCAGGTTGCAGAGGGACTGAACACTAAAACCTCTTCACTTCAAAGGGCTGAATCATCCATTTTGCTAAGTCCCTTTCCAAAACTATCAATGGTGCAAGGTCCTCAAAATGAACGATGTGTTGTCCACTCCTGTCCCAGATAAAGAAGGAAAAAAGGAAATCTGGCTCTGCTTCAGAAAGCACCTGGGAAAACCTCTTTTGGTGCATTCAGATATATGCTATATGCTATAACACAGCATAATATGCTTTGTAATATGCTAGAACATTTTGTGAGAATAAAGACAAGGTGGTTATTTGTAAAGTTCTCTAGCTGGCACATAGGAAAGGCAGGCTGGGAGCTCCTTACTGCTGTTTGTCCTTCTCCTGGACAAAGGAGATGTCATGTCCATCTGCTGGGTTGGACACACTGAAGTTATCAGATTCACCTATATTTTTAATATATATAATATAGATAATATATATAATATATATAGTATATATAGTATATATTATATATATTATATATTAAACACATATATAATGTATATATAATATAATATAATATGTATATATTATATATATATATGTATTTTAAATTTTTTTTTAGGTAACAAATGTGTTGTGTGTGGTTCAGCACAGAACAGAAGCTGTTTGTGGTACTGCTCAGTTGGTCTCCTAGTTGGTTGCCCAGAGGGACTGCCCATCTCCACTCAAACTCCCCCTTCAGGGATAGGCTTATTCCTGGGAAATGAGGCTCAAAGCCATGAGGGGGTCCTTCCTGAGACTCATAGGATGTCCCACTGTAAATTTCCTGTCTCCAGTTAAATGTGGATCTAAAAAAAGAAAAAAGAAACCCCAAACAACGAAAAACAACAACAAAAAAACAAACAAAAAAACCCCAAAAAACACAAGAGAAAACATTTCACTAACCTGACTCTGATTGCTTTACCTTGTCCAGAGCTATTAGAATGTTCAGTTTATGGAAAAACAAACAACATCTCTATTTTGACACGTTATACATTGTTGCTGCAGGGTCACCAACTGAGATGGAAAGCCTGGAGACTTGAAAAATAATTCTCCCTCCTGATTCTTCATCCAAACATGTGAGATATTACAGCTGGCCAGTTAAACGGAAGAACAATGAATCAGGGATCATTGCATCTCTGCAGCAGCTTCTCTCTGGTTTTAGAGCCTTTTTTATTTTATTTAAAGAGCTAAAATCATGGTTGGTAACTCCTAGAGCAAAACCCAATGTGGGATAAACAGAAGGG
The DNA here is from genome assembly GCA_038090715.1 of Florisuga fusca. Lineage (NCBI taxonomy): Eukaryota > Metazoa > Chordata > Aves > Apodiformes > Trochilidae > Florisuga > Florisuga fusca. The sequence goes on along the minus strand of JAAWXA010000003.1, from coordinate 63,541,828 downwards.
CCCTGAATATATGAATTAAAGGTCTGAGACAGTAGAAAAGTTTGTTTGAGAGCTTAGAAAGGAGGAACAGAACCATGAAAACAGTTGGGTCATTGAACATATTTGCATAGGGGTAGAAAATGAGCAAAAGGGGAAGAGGAAAACTTCTGCCAGACCAACCATCAACCAGGCTTGGAGGAAAACAGCAGGAAGTAAAATCGAGATCTCAGTCAGGTATGGAGGAATTAATAAAATTTGAAACTGGAGAAGAGAGTTAACCCTGAGTTATCCCTGTGCTTGCTGCCAGGCTTTGTGCTGTGCAGGATTTTGCACCATTTATAGGACATTTGCTGAGACTGCTTGTTTTTCACACACCAAAACGGTATCAGTGAGATTAATATTTTCCATTCCAAGATGCCAGGTGCCCTACTGTGAACTAATGTTTGCTTTCTAAGTATCACGTTGGCTTCTGTGAAGTACTTATGCAAATTTTCACTCTGTTTCTGACAAATTACACAACCTTTCACTCACTGTGTTACCTGAATCTAATCTCCTCCCAAGTAATCTGCTCACATTTTCTTGCTTTGGTAAATGAAGATTTGTTTTAGCAAACTTCTACCTGCATAAAGGGTAAACAGTAATTTTCCTCTGAGGCTTTGAGATCTTATTCTGAATGTTCAGAGCACTGGATCTGGATCTGGATTAGTTTAAAAAGTCACCTCAGTGCCACTGCTTCAAATCCATGAAATGAAGATAGCATTATCTTAATGTTACTGTGTGCTGTGACTTAAGGCTAAAAAGGAGAGACTCAGTTTTTATTATTTTTCCTCTTACACTGCCCTAAATCAGAGCTGTATTAGGGACTGAGGGAGTTTGAGCAGAAAATACTAAAAATTGGAGCAGAGAGAAACCTTTGGTTTTGAGCAGAGTGAGCTGGAAAACAGGGCTACCCATGCACAGGAAATTTTGTCATTTCAAAATGTGGTTTCAGTCTGAATCAGAACAAACCCCTCCCCCGCCCCCCCCCAAGAATCTCCAAATTCCCCTTGAAATGGAAATTCTGCGAATTCTGGCCTGGAAATGCTGAAGAAGGGTGTTTTTGATACCCACCTCCTGCTACAGATCTGCTGAGTAAAATCAACATCCTTGTGAAGCTGCAACCCCCTGAGGAAGGGGGTGGTGGAGGTTTCTTGGGGACTCCTATGGTGACATCTCCCTGGGACCCTCTCCAAGGCCCTGAACATTGATCTGGAAGCTCTTGACCTTGTTGGATTTTTTGGGTATTGCCCAGCTGGGTCCTGGCAGTACATCAGATGGTTGCAAGGGCTGTGTTAAGAAGGAAGGGGGGGAGGAAGGTGGAGCCTGTCAGCAGGGGAAAAGAACTGGTTTCATTTCTTGCAAAAGGCTCAAACCCTTTGTGCTCTGCAACCAAGGACTTCCCCCTTCCACCATGGATCTCCCCACACTTGGGGGTGACACCTCTGGAGTCTCGTGATGGGAAGCATCATATTTGGTGTGGATATGAATGTTAGGGCTTTAAAAAGGAAATCTAGTCAGGGAATAGCTTCTCTGAACTCCTTCTGCAGAAACACTGGGGGAGAAAATAATTAAAGAATGAGAAATCACCTGGAAATGACTGCTGCAGCTGGTGCTTGCTGGACTCCTGAAGTCTTTGTTCACATTGCTTTTAGCCTTCCCAGGTGAGCACCTCCTTGCCCTGCCACGCTGTTATTCTTACAGTAAAAGTAAAAACAAACCTACAAAGTGTATTTAGGTAGCTGCAGTGTTAAAGCTGTGACTGAGAGGCAGATCTGTCCTCTTCCATTGCCTCTTTGCATTCCCTCCCACCCTTGTCTTATACCTGCTGTAGAAATTGCCTAAGACATGGAACATCTTTGGCCACTGAGCAGTACCTGTGCATAAGGCCCCCTCCTCTTACTGTTTTTTATTTTTCACTGGAACCCAAAAACCAAGCTTAAATTTAAACTTAAGGAAATTATTTTGGTTTAGGGTGGCAGGAAATGTTTTTTTAAGGGTGTTTCTGCAGCAATGCAGTTCCAGAGGGGACTGGCAGATTCTGCAAGTCTTGATTTCTGGGGCTGGGATTTGGCTCACTTACTGGGGCATCTTTTAGTAGGCATTTACACACAGGGGCAATTCTGCAGGCTGAGCACAAATACATCATTCTGCTGAGCACAGGTCTCCCAAAAGTCCTGTGTCACCACTACCAGCTCTATGTAGGTATCTCCAACACCCCTGGGTGTCTCAGATGGTGGCAGATACCCATCTTTAGTCATCCAGATCAATTTGTAGGTGTCTCCATGAAAGATGCTGTCTGAGCTTCTCATAGAGCCAATGGAGATCCAGTTGATGTGATTCACAGGGTTTGGAGAACTATTCAACCTGGGTGGACACCTGCATTTGAAAGCCTCTGCATTGTGATGGGACCAGCTCACGTGGAGACTCCTGTATGAAGTCATGAATGATGATGTGTTCAAGTGTGCCAACTGACTCTTACACTGCAGACTTGTGGAAAAACACATTTCCTCACACTTAGGTTTCTAGCCATGGCATAGGAGCATGTGGATTTCCACCCTTTGGGGAGGGTTAGGGCTAAGGGAGCTCCACTGCTCTTATACTCTATTTGTTGGTGCTGTTCTCTATTTTGGAGACATCATTGCCAGAGATGCCAAATATTTTTAGTCTTCTCCTGCATTTTGAAGGTTGGGTGTGTTAGTGCATGTGTGATGTCAGCTTTAGCACAGTTCTCTAGAATAACCCTTCCTGAAAGGTGTTGCTGAGTTTGTTGTACCTTTTGTTAAAAAGAGAAGATGACAGCAAAGAAATCGTGTATTTTGCAAAGTTTGGATTGATAGCAAGGAGTACAAAATGCCTTTCAAACATCCAGAAAAATATTTTGTAAGAGTTTATTAGTTGGTCCACGCTGAGAAAATCAAAATCTACACCACACTTCACAAAAAGAAAGCACAAGAGTGAAGGTGTCCCTTTGGTCAGCCTTTTCCAGTGATGGTGTTTTGCTCCCAGAATAAGTCCCGTTGGTTTCCATGTGCTCTGCATGTTGTTTTGAAGGATCAAGCCTCAGATAAAACCATTTCTCAAGAGGGCAAACAAGCCCTTCTGAGAGGCAAAGTGCAGCTCAATGGAGAGGAACAGCTTCCTGATAAAGCACACACACAGCTCCTGGGCTGGAGGTGACCTGGGTTCAGACTCTCTGTGTAGACACTAATGGCTTGGAAAATTAAATCTCATGATAATTGTTCAGCCTGTAACTCTTGCTAGTCCCTTACCAGCAATGTGTCTCCCTTAATTCCCAAGAAAAAAAAAAAAAAAAGACAATATGTGGAGAGAAAGCCCCTTAGCCATGTGCAGTAGGAAACATGACTCTGCTCTTGTTGTCTGCATAAAAATGTGAATGCTAGGAGCAGGATAAATATTAGCCTTCTCCAGTGAAATGCCCTGGATAGGACAAGCCCCACCAGCCTAACTGCATAAGTAGTCTGCAAGGGCTGAAGGAAACAGAAGAGCTTGGCAGAACTGCTTGCAGCCCTCAGAGCAGCTGACAGGTGTGAAAACCTGTCATCTACTGCATAAATACAGGGTTGTGTTTGCTCCCATACAGAATAACAGCCTGTAATAGACCATCACACATCTATCTTTAGAAAGATACGTAGTAAAAAGAAGTGCTGTTCCAACAGGAATAAAAAAAATAAAAAAATAAAAAAAAAGAAAAAAAGCCATGGGAAGTATAAATATAAAGGGTATGGAGTGAGAATAACTCAACAGGAATTCAAGCCAATAAATCAAAAATACCCCAAAATAGAAAATAACACTAGGATCTTATGCTTCCTGAATTATAAGGAAAGTATTCATCCCATTTTGCTTTTGATATATGTCATGTAAGCATCAGTAGCTAATCTGGTCAATCTGGGCATCATTTACTGCCAATGCAGAGAAATAGGAGCCTTTAGGCCATGAGTTATTTGTCTGTGCATATATATAGACATATATATGGGGCAGAAATAGATAAATATATACATACATAACATACATAGGCAATAGGGTGGGATGAACTGCTCCTAAAAGGACTTGTTCCTCCCACTGGAAGCCACAGGTCCTTGCATTTTGTCAGATAAGCCCCATCCTGCCAGGCTGAACGTGGCTAAACACAGGCAGAAGAGTATTTAAATTTCACAAATTCCCAGTGGTGTAAACACACGTGGAGCATCGTGTGTGCTTGAGTCAGTCCCCAGATACCTTTGGTCTGTGGTCTTTGGTGCTCTGCAGCTATGAAAGGAGCTGTCAAATTAATCAGCTGCCATCCTTCTGCATCATCCCTCTCTGAGCTGGAGCAGTATTTGAGCAACTGTTGTGGAAGGGACAAGTCCAAAATAATTGGGAAAAGGAGAGCAGTGACAAATGGAGGGGTACACTGAGCCACGAGGGAGTCCATCAAGACTTCCTGCTTATGTGCAGATAGTAATTAAGCTTAATTTCCTTTTTCCAAAAGTTACAGAGTGAGGATGAGAAAAGTGTGACTGGGTTTGAGCTGTCTGGGTAGGGAAGGGCTGTGAGGACATCAGGTGTCCAGTGAGGCGACAGTCCAGCATCTCTCTTTGTGGGGAAGGTGGTGTGGGGGCTGTAATGATGGTGCCATCATCCAACATGCTTAGTCAGCAGTCCATACCTCTGCCTGGACTCACAGGAGGGGCTGCAGTTCTAGCAGCAATACATCTGCTATATGGGAGGAAGGGAATTTTTTTTCTGGGAAGCAGTTTCAGGCAGGGCTCTTCTCCTGTCTCTCAGTGCTGGAGTGCACTTTCTCCACTCATACTCTGTAGGTGGAAAGTCACTCTGTCCCCATAAAGCATTCAACTGGAATGTTTTCATTGGGTTTGAGTCTCCAGGCTTCCTCATTTGCCACTACTGTGTCTTGGAGTTGCTGATTTGATCCAGTTTCTTCTGGGGCAAGGCATCAGTTTCATGAGCTTGGATCTGTATGATGCAATAGTCTGAGAAATCTTCTCCACAGCAGGAAAAAGACGTTCCTATAGCTGGGAAGAGACAGGTTTTCTATGGCTTTTTCTATATTTGCTACAAGAAATCACAAAGTACTTTTTTCAGAAGATGAAACTCAGGATCTCTTACTCTTTCATATCTCATTTATTTCCTATCTCATATCTCAAATATCTGATGTCAGATATTTCATCACTTGTTCCAGTAGAGGGCCAGTGAAATGTAGATCATTCTTGACAATCTGCACCACAGTTGATCATCTTCACTAAAACATGTTTCAAAGTGTTGTCTGTATTTTCCATGGCTTTATCCTATCACAAACTGGAAAAAATAGCCCTGATGATGTGGTTTCTCCCCTCCTCCGTTTCAAGAAAGATCCCCACTTAGCAAAGAAGCAGAGACCATCAGCAATTAGCAAGGAACACAGAGAGAACTGGGTATGAGGATTAGCAAAGAGAGAGCAGACAAGAAGAACTCCCAAGTGTCAAATAGGAATTATCCAGGCTGGGCAGCCTGGGAAGAGGAAGAGGAACAGCCTTTGTGCATCTCAGTGTAGGAATAGAAACAGCAAGGAGGCCAGACTAAAATAAGTCTGAAGTCTGAAGTTGTCATGATATGACTGAGAAATCAGGGGGAGGGAGGATGAAGAATTGTGTGGTCCTGCTATCAGATGCTTCACCAGATTAGGGAAAAAAAAAAAAAAAAAAAAAGATTGTGTGGTCTATCTGAAATCAACATATTTGCATAATTAACCTTAATTTCCCTATGGAATTAATTTTCCACTCAGTATTTGAACAGTGGCTGGGACAAGGCATGCTTTTTGTTTTGAAAAGCTCTGATTCCTCCTTTTCTTGTGTCAGTATTTAATACCTGAACCAGACAACTCAAAATTCATTTAATGAAAAGAAGGTGTCTCAGGAGTGCAGCAGTGAGATGGTTGATCTGACTGGTAGGTCTTCCAGTGATGGGAATCTTTTAAAAAATTATTTCTTTTTTAGCATTCACATTTTCCTGGTTCCATCCCACTTGTAGTATTCTCTGTTTGGTGAGTCATCCAAAGACAGCAGGAATGACAAGCAGAACAAAAAAGACAGCTGTTAAAAGAGAAAATCATCACAGTTAGCTCTCAGTTTTATCTGCAATTACTGCAATTACTTCCTATGGGAGAAACAGACAAGACTTGGGATAAAGCCTCATCTTCCTCCTGTGCCCAGAGGCAAGAGTTGTTCAGTATTGTCCCTCTGCTTTGCCCCCTGGGGCCACCAAGACCCAGAGAGAGAGGACACGGGCAACTAGAGTGAAACCATGGTCAAATAAAAAGAGCTACTGATGGTCTCTGGTACAGTTTGCAATATTCCTCCTTCCCTTTCTTTATCTCACTCCATTACTCCTCATTATAATGTGCACTACAGTTGTCAGCAGGCTCCAGCTGGAATCAAGAGCCCTTGTACAAACCCTTCAGCATATATATGCATAGTAAGAGACAATTTCTATTTTAGCAACTAATAGCTGAATGGAAGACAGGGAGAGAGGGAAGAAAAACTCTTCAGAGTGATCTAAACATATCAGGATAGCTGTGAAAAAACCATTTTATTTGTCCATCCTTTTTTCACTCCTTTGAAAACGTGCGAGAAACATGTCATTTAAATATTTATATTTTTTTCTGTTTTTTTCTAGTTGAATTTACTGACTGAATTCATAGAAGGTCTCAGAGAAAGAATCTGAAAATTGATTCATTTAAAAACTGGATAATTTCTTTTGATCTATTTTCTTTTATATCCCTTCTGAATCTTTGAAAACATCTCTATAAAAAGCTTAAGTGCTTAAACAGTCTCTATTTGCATTTTCTTTACTCTCTTCTCACCCAGTACATAGACATAGAAGTTTTGCAGTATATTTATTAGCTTTTATAAGGCCTGTATCTCTTTAGTGCTACAGCAAATTGGAAGTGACTGCTCTGGCAACAGGGTAAAGTGTCAAGTCTGAGTCCAACTGAGAAAATGCCATACCTGTCACTGGCAGAACCACAGATGAAGTGAAGAATGGATGAGTCGAATCTACAAGGAGAGAGAAATTCTTTATTTTGTATCAATTTGCTCTTCTGGTGATAAGCATCAAAGCAGGATGCTCTGCTTCAGTGGCCTTACCTCAGTTTCCCTTTCTGATTTAATTGCTGTTTGTCTCTCAGATTCACATGCACTGCCCTGAGCCTGGAGTTGGAGTTTCCACAGAAAGCAAAGGGCACAGTGAACTCTGAACTACAAACAATCTTGGAAGTACTAATAAAAGGCCAAGCTGGTATGGATCCTAAATCCCTGAGCATTCATGAGGGATGCTTAGATATACATTTTGGAGTATCTTAAAGTGACATGGCAAGAGATCATAGAATCATAGAACTGGCTGGGTTGGAAGGGACCTCAGAGATCATCAAGTCCAACCCTTGACCCACTCCCCCTGTGGTTCCCAGCCCATGGCACTGAGTGCCACATCCAGTCTCTTTTTAAGTATCTCCAGGGACGGAGAATCCACCACCTCACCGGGCAGCCCATTCCAATGCCTGATCACCCTCTCTGTAAAAAAATTCTTTCTAATATCCAACCTAAACCTCCCCTGGCACAACTTAAGACTGTGTCCTCTTGTCTTGCTGAGAGGTTGCCTGGGAAAAGAGACCAACCCCCCCCTGGCTCCAACCTCCTTTCAGGGAGTTGTAGAGAGTGATGAGGTCTCCCCTGAGCCTCCTCTTCTCCAGGCTGAACAGCCCCAGCTCCCTCAGCCTCTCCTCATAGGATCTGTGCTCCAGTCCCTTCACCAGTCTGGTTGCCCTCCTTTGGACCTGTTCCAGGACCTCTACATCCTTCTTAAACTGAGGGGCCCAGAACTGGACACAGGACTCGAGGTGTGGCCTCACCAGGGCTGAGTACAGGGGAAGAATCACCTCAGTGGACCTGCTGGCCACGCTGTTCCTGATCCAGGCCAGGATGCCATTGGCCTTCTTGGCCACCTGGGCACACTGCTGGCTCATGTTCAGCTTCCTGTCAATCCAAACCCCCAGGTCCCTCTCTGTCTGGCTGCTCTCCAGCCACTCTGTGCCCAGCCTGGAGCTCCCCATGGGGTTGTGGCCAAAGTGCAGGACCCGGCACTTGGCCGTGTTGAACCTCATCCCACTGGAATCAGCCCAGCTCTCCAGTCTGTAAGTCTCCAGATGACTTACACCTTCCAGGAGAAAGAGAAAGAAAGACTTCCTCTCCTATTTTCTTCCCAGTGTGGCTCAATCTACCCACAGGCTCTTGCAATCTTGCACTTAGTGTGAAAGGACACCCAAGATAAAGTAGGATTCAGCTATGTCCTCACCACAGATAGTGAGGTGACATCTCCATCAGTGTCAGAGCTCTGAGGTCCCTAATGTCTCCATCCAGAACCCCAGGCAGATTGTTCCTTAGGACTGATGTTGTGGGGGTCTGGATCCTGCACCAGGAGGTCATGAGACTGGTGTGATGGCAAATCAAACATCTTACCTGGCTCAGCAGTCTGTGGTGGCCACTCACCTCTGTAGCTGCTGTCATTGGTGCATCTCATGTCAAAGGAGGTCCAAATGATTTTGCCATTCACCTTCTTGCAGGTCCGGGTGCCAGAGGTAGGGGGTCGCTTGTCATAACCTTTCTGGCATTTGAGATTTAATACTTGTCCCACATAATACTGTTTGTCCAGGCTTAAAGATGCATGGGGAACAGTCTTGGGAGGACCACAAAAATCTGTGGGATCATAAGGCAGCATAAGCTTAAGCTTTTTGTCTACTGCTTTGCTCTGGAAACAACATAATTTGCATTTGTACAAAATACAGACAAGCAGGATATAGCAAGCCTCCCTAATTCCTTGTTAGGATGTAAAATACTTGTTCTCTTACACCACATCACTTGTTCAGCCAAGATATTGAAGCAAGGGTTTGTTTTCTCTGTGTCTGTCAAAATAATTAAAAATTACTCATTGTTCTTACACTGCTTCCATGGATATCAGAGGAAAAAGTGAATGAATGTGCTCTTGCTTACCTTTCTGGTCAAACTCTGAAATGTTTTCTTGCTTTTGGGATTCAGGGCTCTGTGTTTTTCTTTCTGGCTTCTGTGTAAAATCTAAGTCCCTCGTGGAAGCAATTGACAACAGGAGTTTCTCATCTGTGAAGTACAGCAGGATGAACAGCAGACCTAAAGCAGAGCACCCAGACTTACAAGAGAGAGGATAATATTGTGGCAAGTTGCAAATGATCAATGAAACAAAGAATCATAGAACCTTAGGCTGAAAGAGACCTCAAGGGTCATCTGATCATTTCTTAGAGCAATGCCTGGATGTGTCTTAGACTGACCCAATGGAAAAATATTTCCACCAGTGTATTAAAAAAGACAATTATCACTTACCAATGCATTGGAAGTCCTTGTAGACCCAAGAAGCAACCCCCTCCTTACGTCGACACCGAATTCCCAAGTACTGACCACGTCTTCTCGTGTAGCCCTCATCACACTCATAGAACAGTTTGGTCCCCACTGGATATGAATCAGCAGCAACATCAGCAAAGTCAGTCCTTGGGAGAGTTGGGCATTCTTCTGCAAAGAGAAGGCCTGATAATCAGGATAATCTGCATCTACCTTCATCACCAAGGACCTCCCACATCTTTCTGTCTTACCAATACAGGATCATGTCCAGTAAAGTATCTGGGGTCTTCCCCTGCTCCCAGTCACAGGGATAAAATCACTGGATGAAACTGGACGGCCTGAAGGGAACATGAGACTAGCAAAGCTTTGTTCCTTTGATTATCTCTAAGCCAAGGAGAGGTTCTGAGTGTCTGGTGGAACCAGCAAATCATTTTAACTGAACATTTTTAATTTTAATTTGAGTACAATCCTGCCCTCCAAAGCCTCTTTCACATTGGAGTTAGCTGTTGCTATTGATTTTATAAATATAGATTTGTTCCAGATACAGAAATATTCCTCAGGAGTGTCTCCATGAAGTGACATGAAGCCTGTATTTGTCTACCATTTTTTTGTTTTTTAGTTAGAAGGGGCTGATTCAACTCCCTTGTGTTTCTTCTAGAGGAGATAGGATGTCCTGCAGCACCACTGCTTCCTAATGAAGTTATTCATGGTCATACCATAGAGCTGCTGCCTGCACCAGTGAGATATCATAAGTAAAACCAAGTCATTCAAAGTGGCAGTCATCTGTAAGAAACACTGAAAAAGGGAGTAGACTCCCAGTTCTGCCTGAGCACACCAAAGAGCAACTTACCTAAATATAACTTGTCCCAAAACAAGGACATGAAGTGCTGTGTCATCAGCAAATCATGTCTAAATATACTTCTCAATCAGTTGGAATGAATTAATGTCAGATCCTTTCAGTGTACTTGAAAAGCCCCCTGAAGCTGAGCCGGAGACCCAGAAGTTGATTAAGGCACTACTTAATGATTATTTAAGGCCTGAAGGCTGGGGAAATCAAACACAAAGCAGGCTGGTTGCATCAGGGCTGGTATTTGGGATCTTTGGGTGCATGATCTGTGGTCCTTTACGCTTATGCATAAAAGTAACAACAATTACAAGTAAAATTTCTTAGTTATGTCTTCCCATTTTCTGCAGCCATAATTAATGCAGCCTCAGCAACCAGCAAGAATGACTGTGAAAAGGCCTTGAACCCCTGATAGTTGTTCATCATTTGGTATCTGCCCTTGACTCCCAAAGTGCTTTCTCCTTGACAAAAAGCCATGCCTTGCAGACAGCAACACAATCAGTGACTCTCAGACCCAGCCCTGCAATGCCCTTTTCTTTTAGAGCCACCCATCATTTTCTTGCTTTGATATTTCCTGCCCTTTCTGCTTTTCATTATCTTGTTTCTTAGTAAAAGTCACAAAGTTTTGAGGAAGGCAATAATGAAAAGTATTGTGAGCAGCTGAACAGCTCAGCTGTGTAAGGGAAGTTTTAGTCCCCTTGTTTCTTGGTGTTATCAAAGGATTTGCCTTAAACTACATCAGGCTGTGGCTTCAAGAGAAGTGACTGTACCCGAAAGAGTTAACCACATGGTTTACCACAGACTGTCAGGGTGATTAAAATTAAAGATTTATCAGATTAGCAGCAAGTTGAGATCCTGTACTCTCACTTTCCCTGAAAGCTAAAAATACATTTCCCTCTAGACTTCAAAAGCTTCTTTGAAGCAGACTGCAGATCTGAATCTCAGCACGGGGCACTCAAACCTACCACTCTTTAGTCTCTTCTTAAGAAACCCCTCATCATTTAGCCTACTCATCATAAAGGAGAACTGTTCTTTTAGTTGCTGATGAAATGAGGTTAGGATTCTTCTAAACTCCCACGGATCAGATAAAGATTGTGCAGAAATAGTGGACATGGGTGACAGCAAAACCCATCAGGCTGATGCTCTTAGATCAACTCATCCACATTGCAGCTGGATCTCTCACAACACTCCTAGGATCCAGCCTTTTCATTTCATCCCCATCACTCCAAATCTAGTCTTTCCACATCACGGCAGTATCTTATTTCTTTGGCTTCTATAACAGTATTCTTTTCTCTGATCCAGAAAGCATTTGGAAAGATTAATTTCCAAGGTCTCATTGTGACCTTCTGGTTGCTTTCCTCTGCTGACTTCTAAGTGCTTCACTGTCACATCAAATACCCCATTTTCAAGAACTTTCTCCTTAGCAACCATCACAAGCTTTCAATACATTTGCTTCCCTTCCTGTGCCAGACCTCCTCACCAATGAGTCTGATAACAAAGTCTAACAAAGATTTGGGGTTTACTGTCACACCAACGCTCATGCTGGAGTGAGCTGTGAATGAATATGGATGTGTCGAGGTACCCATTGTCATTATTCCTTTCCACTATCTTTAAATGTTTTATTATTCTTCAGAGGTGCTTTTGTTTGATTGTTCTTTTACTCACCTTTCAAGAACAGGTAGGGACTACACATGATGATCAGTATTACTTCTGAATATTCTGGACTTACACTGGGATCCTAAAATTCCTCTTTTTGACAGCTATTTGTACCCTGTATAAAGAGCCCTAGCTATCAGCCAGGATTCCAGGCATTGTGGCAGTGGATGTGACAAGAACTCATGATCATAACTCAGTGAAGTCTGTCTGAGAAAGGAAGCTGTAATCTGGTTATCAAACCCAGAAGAGCTCTTAGTGCTTTGACATTTAGCAGCATCACATGTTGAGGCAATTGCTGTATTCAGACTCTCATCAGGGAAGAATAAATATCCCCCAAAGCTGAAAGGGCCATAGGTGGTGGCATATAGGTGTACAAGTGTTTTCCATGACACTGAACCTGTCAGGATAATGTGGGAAGACTGAGCAGAGACCTGGTGAGGTCTGGATCATGTTGCCTACACAGAATGACCTCAGGGGTGAATCATCCCTAGAAGTTCATTCAGTTTTTGTGCCTGAGGAAATGCATGGTTTGCCCCTAAAAAATCATCATTCCTGCCCTCTGGGTCATAAAGCAGCAAAGGGATTGGAAGGAGCCAGGAAACTGGGGAATGGCAGTTAGATTTATTCCTTGACTACATTTCTGACTTTTTCCAGTTTTCCAGGAGATGAGCTTTGCCTGTTTTGCTGTTTTGCATCTCCTTGGGAATTAGTTGTCAACGTGTTTGAGTTGGTGTGATAGGAAGGTATAAATCTTGTCAAAGGCTAGCACACTTCAGCAAAACCTGCCTCCTAGCCTCTGGTGGCCCATTTTTTGCACAGCCCAGCTTTCCCTTGGATCCTGCACCCCTCCACAGCTACTCCAGGGCTACACTTCTGCTAGCAGTAGTTTACAAGACTCACAAGACTCACCTTCAAATTTCCCCTTGGAGTATTTATTGGTTGCTTCCTCTTTCCTTTGCCCCCCAGTCTCTAATTTTCCATCCCCATGACAAGGTGCTGTGTGTCTGTTTCCTTCTCTTTCAGCTCCAACATCTTCTGTCCTGTCTTGCTCTCATTTACAAGCTTCATCAGCCCCCACCAACCACTCTCATTTCCACACCCCAAAAGTGCCCTGTGACTCCATTTTTTTGCACTTAGAGGTACTAACATGATGCATTGAAACAGGCCATATGGAAAGGCTGATGAAATTGTCTTCATAGGATTTAGCACTTCCATTTGTTACAGAATTGCTAAAATTGCTGCTAAGGCAGGTAGGAATCTGATTTTTTCCCTGATATTAGTGGATTTTTGGTGCCCTCAGCATTTCTGCAAATTTTGGAACAGGTTTCAGGTATTATCATATAGCACATGGAGACATGCCCACCTGTGAAACATGACAATTAAAAAGTAGTTATTGCATCCTCCTAAAATTAGGTTTGATAAGTTTTCTGAGACCTGCAAGCCACTCCCTATCATCTGAGCCCCAAGAAAGGTGGGATTCATAGAATCATAGACACACAGAATGGTTTGGGTTGGAAGGAACCTTAAAGACCCTCTAATTCCAACCTCCCTGCCATGGGCAGGGACACCTCCCATTAGACCAGGTTGCTCCAAGCCCCATCCAACCTGGCCTTGAACACTTCCAGGGCAGCCAAACCTTCTCTGGGCAACCTGTGCCAGTGTCTCACCACCCTCTCAGGAGAGAATTTCTTCCTATTGTCTAACCTCAATCTCCCTCCTTCCATTTTAAAGCCATGACCCCTGGTCCTACTGCTACATGCCCTTATAACAAGTCCCTAATATTACTTAAGTAATGGTGCCTGATGGTATCTGAGTGTCTTAAGGCATCTGGACTTTCACGTGAGGTGCCAGATATCACACAGAAGTTATTGGGTGCTGATGCCAGGCAGAATACCCTTCCCATGCTGTCTCTTGTGAGTTCATTATCATGTGATAAATAAATCTTTACTTCTTTTGTTTACCCTCAGCATCTAGCATCCTAACAGGCTCAGTGAAAAGAAAACCACTAACTAAATCACCATCAGTTCTTCCACCACTTGGGTTTCTTCTCTGAGGTTTTCCCATTCATACACCCAACTGACCCAACACAAAACTGCTCACAGCAGAAATCCTGGTAATATTAGGATTTATGAACCCTTCCTGCCTATTTCTTCTCCATGTCTGAGTTAGCAGAGCAGTATTAGAAAAGGCATCAGAACAACACCTTTTGTGCAGAAGTGAAGGAGGAAAATTTCTAACAGGTATTTTTAGTATTAAGTAAACACAGACAGTGAGTCACACCAAGCTAACCTGAACCCAGAATTTCCTGTCGTATACCAGTGTGTCACCAGTGCTGACATTATTCTGATGTCAGGTTAAAAAGGCAAGGTGCAAAAAGAGGACAATTTTCCCCTAAATACAAAGGCAGTTAGGTGGAACTGCTAGGAAATCAGCTGGTCAGAAGATCTGGGTAGAAGCAGCAGAAGAAACCAGGGGTTCACATCCCTGCCACATTCAGAGATGGAATCTCTCTCCAGAGATACCAAGACATCAAATCATGACAAAATGAAGATGATTTCCCCAGGTGTGCCTGAAAAGCTAATTCAGCCCTGGGTGTTCCTCTGCTCTCTGAAACTTTGTACTCTTGATTTAGAGCATTTTCTTGAAGATGAAACGGATATGAGTGAAGAGAAGGAATTGATACCAGCAACTGGACTGAAATGGTAATGAACTTTTCCTGACTTCAAAACTTATTCCCAAAGGGGCTGTTAACAGGCTGGCTACAGCTCTGCCTGCTTTTTGTGCCTCTGATTAATGTAATTTGTTGTCTATGTGGACTTGTAAGCTGGCAATAGATCCCAACTGTGGGGCTGGAGTGCAGACCTAAAGTTTATGGCAATTTGCCTGTGAGATTTTTCTTTGTTTTCCATTGATTACAAAGAGATTATCTTGAGGTCATCTTTGTAGACATGAGTCTCCAATTTACATGAGAGGAACACAGCGTGGATGAAATCACCAGGTGTAAGATTTAATGCACAGGGAAGTGGAGGAGAGAACAGTCCTATGGGGCAGGAGGTGGGCTTTAAAATTCCTTAAATATTAAAGAGAAGATAATTGTCCTGTTCTAAGGATTTGGCAGTTCAGTACCTGCTGAGTTTGTTGTACCAGGAGATGTGTCTGGTGGAAAGACACTGAAAAATAAACTGCAGTATGAACCATCAGGAGCTGTCCCTGAACAATTTGTAGAACCAGAGCAAATTGTATTTGGGGCAGATGCACTTCTCTTACCTCTTGGTTTGCCATTGACCAGTGGAATCCAACACAAACCAAATTTCCATATACAGCAAGGCTAGAGTTACTTTGCCAGTAGATTGAGCTTTCTCATGCTAAATATAATTTAGCCCTCAGGAACCTGCCTTCTTAGCTCCTTCCATGAGAAGTGGGGTTGGGCAGACCTCTCTAGAGGACAGCAGACACCTGATTTCAGCTCTCTAAAGCAATGTTTACAGATTCTCCTCTCTTTTTATTGTCTACAGTGGTGGAACCACACTCTTACATGCTTGCAGTGATAATTAGTGGTTTAGCTACTGCACTGATACCATTTTACAGCTCACTTGGCTGTGAGTTTCCAGCAAAGGTTGTGACTTCTACTGACCCAGATGTTTCTTAACAACATCTGCCTCTCCTCTTTGTAAACCTAACTACTCTCATTCATCACCAATTTACTCCTGCATGGACTGAGTGCCACCCAGCCCACAAAAACCAGACATTTAAATTCCTTGGGTGGTTGCTAGAAAGAGGCTTACAGGTCATGACTCAATGCACCCTTGTTTGCCATCTGGTGGATGAGCAGTACCCTGAAACTGGGACTGTCTTGTCCCTGAATGGCTTCAGTAGGGATCCACTTGTCCACCTTGGTGGAGATATTACTGGTGGAGAGAGCTGAATTTCAGTGGGATAAATTTCATACCAGCCTTGGCAGGGATGCTGGGCTGGGGGCCTGAATTCCTGCTGTGGAAGTGGAAGAGGGAGCATTGGGAAAGAGGAAGAGTGTTTCCTATGGCAGAGACAGAGAGGAAAATCAGCACAGTACACTGTGTAGAAAATGTACAAAGTGGAGAATGGGGAACATTTGCTTTTCTTCCTCTGTTGTTTCTGGGTGTTTGTAACTTGCTTGGTTCTGTGGTAAAGCCACAGAGCTCAAACTCTTCAAAGGCAACCACTGCACAGGGTATGGTAGCAGAACTCAGTGTATGGGTTTGAGAATATTGCAGGTTTTGGGTTGTGACTTTTGGGTTTTGAACAGGCTTGGCTTTTTTTTTTTAATTTTTTGTTTTGTTTGTTTGTTTAAATTTGAGGCTTCAATAATACCTCCCTCTCCAGTACTTTCATCTAAAGGGGAAAAAAAAAATTACTAAGAAAGAAGATTTGCTTTTTAAACAGCAGCAGAAATTCAGATCCCTCTTTCTGCCTAGAACTTTTTCAGCCTTGCCTTTTGTTGGGTTGGAAAGGCAGTAGAGAATATCCTCACTGAAAGTAATTGAAATGGCTGACATGAATGTGTTCCAGTCCTGAGTAACAGTGAAAAGGGACTCTTTTGATTTAAAATGTGACTTTAGGACTCATCTCATTTGACTTGTGGCTTTCGGATGGTCACTGAGCTTTTTGGTGGGACTCTCAAGAGTGGTATGGAAATTATTTATTAGTGCTGATGAATTTTCTGACATGGTGAAACATCTTGCTGAATAGAGTACTGTATATTCTTTATCTGGGGGGCTCACACTTTACAAATGGAGAATACAAAGAAAAAGCAGTGGATAACAGTGCTGCCACCATGACAGGGCTGGGGAACAGGGAGTCAAGTGAAAAAAGTCATGGAAGGACTTTGGAAATAGGGGTTTTGAGAAGCATTAGAGAAGATGGAGAAAAAACTTGGTAAATCAGGTTGTTCCAAGACTTAGGATCAGGAACAGGAGATGAAAACATGGGCAGAAAACATCCAAAAGCTGCATTTTGATGATGCAGTTAATGAAGTCGGAAAAACAGGAGAGGCAGAGCTGAGCATCAAGGAAGAAAGCATGGAGACCAAAATTGCAATACAGAGAAAGCAATGGTGAGCAAAGTCAAAGGTAGCACCTTTCCAGCAGTAGTTGAATAGAGGAGGATTTGCTGTAATAAAAGGGTAGGACATAAGATCTCATCTCTGATAAAGTGGGGAGAAGATTTCTCCATGTGAAGGCAGTAGCAGATACTGCAGGATCTCTGTCCACAACATCTGCTTTTCCTCAATTTTCCCACTTCCACTGTTTTAACATTTTTTTTAATTGTAGCTTATATTGGGCACTTTGCTGCTGGTGGCCCCTGTAGCTGGAAGATTTCTGAAAGCATTTGCTCTCTGGTTGACCTTACAAGAAATACTTGCATGTGTTTGACAACTTTAATTTCTTCTGCATTGCATTTCAACTCCATGGGAGAGAGCACTAAGATGCAAGTATAATGGGGAAGAAATTCCTCTCATTTACATAATGGAGCTTTGGTTCCCATCTTGTGTGAATGAATTTCAGTTGAATGAAATACTTTTTTTTTGGTGAGGTTGAATCCTATCCAGGCTTAACTTGCAAATCTATTCAGTGTATTCCTGTAAGATGAATACCAAGATGGAAAAGTTATAGAAGCACAGACCAGCTTTTACCTTGTATTTGACCCTCACCTAGAATATATCAATCTTCATCCATACTAGCATCTTCTTGGCACTGCTGCTGTGCAGTGTAAATGAGACAAATGTGATGGTCTTCAGAAGAAAATCCAATTTTTTCTTGTCCTCTTTAACACTAACCTGTAGCTTGTCTTACTAAATGAATGATCATCCCATGCCTTGATTTCCTCAGACACATATCAAAGGAATTTTCCCTTGCTCTTGAGAACTGTCAGTGAAACTGTTCAGTACAACAAGGCTTTTTATTTTCTTTTTACCCTAACTGTATTCCTGATGCTGCATTTTGCCAGAAATCCCCTTGCAAACAACAGATATGGCAGGATTTAGTTGCAAAAGCTGAATTTGCAGTGCTGGGATGAGACAAAGAGACTAAGGTAAAATAAAATGAATAGCACAGTCTGTACTGAGACATAGGAGAATGGAACTAGAATTTGGAACTAGGTGATCCTTGGAATTAATTCATAAAGGTGCCCTCCAGCTGAAATCATTCTATGAATTAAAGACAACAGGTCTTGCAGCCACAGTACCTCTCAGCAATAAAAAAACCTGAATTGGTAAAAGATGGTAACTTAGCATGTTATTTTCAGCGTGTTATTAAAAAAAAAAAAAAAGTCAAAAATTATATTTAAACATGGGGAGAGAGTCTGAAAATAAATACAGAAAGCTGAGGAAAGAAGAGTTTAGTGACACAGTGAGGACTGCAGTGCTGTGCAGTTACTCATTCATTAGACTATTAAATAACATCAAGCAGCATACCACACCACTGCTCTTAGTACCCCTCATTTTTTCCAAAAAAACAGAGAGATTTCTGATAAACGAAACTTGCCAGCCAGATCTTACACAACCTGTCCCAGTCACAGTAATACAGAAAATGTGATGTGGGGACCTGACTCATCCCAGAACTGATCCTACTGATGTATCTCCGGCTGAACATCTCGGAGTGATGCTCCTGCACGCAGCACTGAAACACTTGCCATGGGCACTGGCACTTCATTTGGCACCAAAAAAGCCCCATGAAGGAAAAGGTACAGCCTTCACTGGCAAAAATACTTTAATGAGAACAGAATCACCCGGGGGTTAAATATTTGTGAAGGTCCTGACTGCATTAATGAGCTCAGTTACAAGGAACAGAGTTTTCCCTCGAGGAGCCCTGTGGCTACTGCAATCCCCAGCCCTGCTGGAGCTGATCCATTAGCAGTTACCTTGCCAAAGTACCCAAGAACCTGCCTGAGGCTGTATCTGCTCACACTTCTCAGCCTGGACATCATCAGCAGATACAGAAGGAAATATCTCATTTCTGGAGCCCCAAGAATTTAAGATTTTCATTATTTTTTTTTCCCCCTCTGAACTAAGCAGGCTAATGTATCACCAGACCTTTTTCATAATAAAGAAGCCAAATATAAGCAGTATTAAAATTTATAAATGTGTAAAATCATGCTGGATGAATTAGCTGCTTGTGTTCACAGTTTAATGGCACTACAGGTTGCGAGGTGTGGCTGCAAGAATATTTGGTATTTATAGTACTCACAGTAAATTTGTGTGGCACCTTTTAACTAATAGCCTTGCAATCGTTTTTACCTGTAGAGGTGATGACATTTCAGTGTCTTTTTTTTGTATTTCCTAAAGTCACACGGAAAATGGAAAAGAAAACCAAACAAAAACAAATTCAAAGAGCTGCCTAAGGTGCACAAAGCTGCTTTGATCTGCCCACTGTGCCAGGGATGGGCTGGAGGATACATACATTAGTCAGACAAAAATAACCCTGCAATGCTCTAGATTGTTTGCAGTTAATGGTTTGTGAGAAGAAACCCCATTTCTTTTCTTACCTGAAAGGAGTTAGGATGTTGCAAACATCCTCCAGCATCCACCACAAAAAAGCAAATCTTATTTCCCCCCCAGCAAGAGCCAGAAACAGTCTTTTACCTGGCTTGTTCCCCTTGATAGATCCAAGCAAGAGCCACATCAAAAGGCACTTGAGATCCATGGGACTTGTTCACATCTTTTCTTTGCAACACTGAGGATGCTAAAGTTTCTCAGAAGTGATGGGCTGGTGCCCACCAAGCATCTGTCTCCTGCCTGGTTAGACTGGTGGAGGGTATCACCCTGTGTGCTTGTCAAAGACTCCTCTTTGGTCAGCAAATCATTGCTTTGCTGGCTGACTCCACAAGAGAGAACAAACTCTGCTTTCTGTTCAGGTATTAGTAGCTTTTATCCAGGAAATCAAACTTCATGCTCACTGTGGTGGAGCGTGCCATGGTGTAGAGGAAGTGGTTTGACACATCAGAGCTGCTGACTCCAGAACTGTTCCTGTGCAGCTGAGGTCAGTAGAAATGGGGAAGATTTTAATGGGTTTGTGCAGCCACCTGATTCCCCATCTGTGACTGGATAATTGTCCAGTGTATGGCAATGGATATCAAACACCTTCTGTGGGCTCTGCCCAGAAAGAAAAGGTCCCATGTGGTATCAGTTTAGCTTTTTGGAGGTCTGCTGATTATGATAAAGCCACACTCCACTTCAGTTTTCAATGTATGCTGAAGGACTGGAAAGGGTTTCTCTTGCTCCTAAACTGCCTGGGTTTGCCATGCTTCAGGGAAATTGTTTCTTCCAAACAGCAGCAGAAAGCTGGAAATTATCACACTTGATGTAGTTTTTCTACAGCCATTTCCACAGAAATTACTATCTTTAGTAGCCAGAGAATTAGTTGGAACAGACTATGAAAAACCAGGTCTAAATTACCTGTGCTATTTGTTCATTATTGTACCATGCTGGACAACAAGTTCTCCTTTACAAATCCACAATGAATGAAGTCGTATTTACAGACTCATCCCAGTCTAAGAAAGTGTTAAGTGCTAAGAAATAGATGTGATACATTTTTTTAATGCCACTGTTGCACCAGACACTGAA
This sequence comes from Florisuga fusca, assembly GCA_038090715.1. Lineage (NCBI taxonomy): Eukaryota > Metazoa > Chordata > Aves > Apodiformes > Trochilidae > Florisuga > Florisuga fusca. Next base: position 63,521,292 of record JAAWXA010000003.1, on the reverse strand, counting down.
GATGCTGTGTTGGTATCTCTGCTCCTCACTGTCAGAGACTCTCCTGTCCTCTCATCCGTAAGGGTGATGCTCCTGCGAAATGCAGCTGACTCAGGGGAGATTCTTTTGAGTGAGACACAAACCAGACCATTTTTTGAGGGGGATTCAATCAAGATGCCATACCTACGGGGGGTTGCACAAATGTGCATCTTCTTCTCCAGAGTGTTCAAAGGTGAAACCAAGACTCCAGGCAGTGCTCAGTGCTCAGCGAGCCCCTGCTCGCTCTGTCTCCTGAAAAATCTTCCTGTGCTCTTTGCATGAAAACTTTTGTGCTGATTCACTGATGCAGATGACAAGTCCTCTTGGATGGCCTGTTGGCAATGAGGCTTTGGCCCAACCAGAAATGTGTCGGGGGACAGAAAAATAATAAAACTTTTGGAGCAACTATTGTGGGTAAAATGTTTGCTCACCCACAGGGCTGCTTAATTCCATTGCTTTGGTTTATCATAGAATCATAGAATTAGCCGGGTTGGAAGGGACCTCAGAGATCATCCAGTCCAACCCTTGACCCACCGGAGCAGTTGCTAGACCATGGCACTGAGTGCCACATCCAGTCTTTTTTTAAATGTCTCCAGGGACGGAGAATCTACCACCTCACCGGGCAGCCCATTCCAATGCTTGATCACCCTCTCCGTGAAGAAATTCTTTCTAATATCCAACCTAAATCTCCCCTGGCACAACTTAAGGCTGTGTCCTCTTGTCTTGTTGAAAGTCGTCTGTGAAAAGAGTCCAACTCCCACCTCGCTACAGCCTCCTTTCAGGTAGTTGTGGACAGCAATGAGGTCTCCCCTGAGCCTCCTCTTCTTCAGGCTGAACAGCCCCAGCTCTCTCAGCCTCTCTTCATAGGGCCTGTGCTCGAGTCCCTTCACCAGCTTGGTTGCCCTCCTTTGGACCTGTTCCAGGACCTCTACATCCTTCCTGACGTGAGGGGCCCAGAACTGGACACAGGACTCGAGGTGTGGCCTCACCAGCGCTGAGTACAGGGGAAGAATCACCTCCCTGGAGGTGACACTGCTGGTGACGCTGTTTCTGATACAGGCCAGGATGCCATTGGCCTTCTTGGCCACCTGGGCACACTGCTGGCTCATGTTCAGCTTCTTGTCAATCCAGACTCCCAGGTCCCTTTCTGCCTGGCTGCTCTCCAGCCACTCTGTCCCCAGCCTGGAGCTCCCCATGGGGTTGTTGTGGCCAAAGTGCAGGACCCGGCACTTGGCCGTGTTGAACCTCAGTTCAACTTAGTACCAAATCATCTTCCATATTTAACAGCATAATAGGGAACATTCATGCCAAAGCCCACTGAAGGACTTGCAGAATTTTGCTCTTGGAACATCTGACAAAAGCCATAGACCTCAATTCTTTCCTTCATCTTTTTCCATGTTAGCTGGAGATATGCAACTGTACATGCAGAACTGCCAACTATCTGTGTTGGTAAAACATATTTATTACATCACACACAATTGTTTATCACAATTTTTTTCCCCCTCCTAAACATTTGGTCTGTGCTTTGGAGATAGATGAACTTAGTCTGCAGCATCTCCTTCTATCTCTTGCCTGGTCAAACTATTTATTTTCACAGCTATTTTCCTGATGGAGACAGAGATGGGAGACCTTTTCTGCAGCTCAGTCTGCCTCTTCAAAATCCTGCCAGTCAAAGAATGATTGCAAACTCTGAGCAGAGGGCAGCAGTTCAGACTGCAGATGCAGATTCTCAGCAAGCTGAATTTTTTATTTTGCTGAAAAGAGCTCTTGTTTGGACAGGTGACACTCTCCCTCTTTCCTGCAGCCGTTTGCTTTCAGGCAGCAAATCTCCATGTAGGTGGATAACAGCCACTAGGATTTTTTTAGAAATGGGGAGTTCTCATCTTAGCAAGAACAGGCAGTGTACAGTCAGTTGTTGTACTGGAAGGAACAGTGAGCCTAGGTGGCTAATTGCTACAAGCACAGTTTGCATGAGAAAGACCTGTAACTCAGCTTTTAGACCTTTTAAAGGTCATTAAAAAACCCTAAACAACACTTACTACCTGTGAGAGCAATCTGTTAGGTCAGTTTTACAAAACAGGTCAGCTTGCTGACTGATTCCAGGAAAAAACCTGGAGCTTCTGCACACAATTGACCCAAAGCAGAGGGAGAGAAGGGGAGTGTAAGAACAGAGACACCCAGCAAGGGGGAAAGTTAGCTAGGCACAGAAAAAAACATGGACTCAGGAGGAAAAAATCCCAACATAACTATCATTCTAAGTCAGATGATGAACATTCGATGTTAGTGACAGAGATGTGGGGCAATAAAGGAGGGGAGGTGCTGTGAAAACTCAGTGGAAACATGGAAAGTGATGGAGGGAAGCATGGTGAGCACCTAGGAAGGTGTGAGGGGAAAAAGAAGGTGCTGGTATCTGTTGCCTGTTGACTTTCTTCCATTGATCACCGGAGTTTTGCTGCTCAGAGAAGTCCTCTCTTTCAGCAGGAAGCTGGAAGGAAAAGAGAGCATTGCATGGCTGAGGTCATAACAGAGAAGATTATGAAGATTATTTTTATGCAATGCCACAAGACCAAGAAAGATGCAGAAAAGGAGTTGCCAGGGAGAAAAAAACACAAACACAGATCCAGCTTGCTTTAGGTCTAGGTTTAAAAAGGTGATTTTAAAAGGGCTCAACCTCCTTTGGTCTGGAGGTCCATGGAGCAGAGGCTGTAAGCAGATTTTAAAGTATATTTTGTGCAGTTTTATCTGATAGAAAAAAAGTAGAATCATCTAGAAGCTGAGGAGAAAAACAACCAAAACAAACATAATTACCTGCATCAATATCTCCTGAGGCTTGGGAGATTTGAACCCTTTAAGTTACCATCTCAAATAAAGCAAAGTAGCATTAAATTTTCAGTTGGGTGTTGCTTGTTTTAGAAATCATATGAAGTTGCAAGCAAAACCAAGCCAGGTTAGAGAAAGACTGGCATTATGATCTTATGGCAACCCTGCTCAGTTTGAATCACCAGTAAATATCCACATTACTCACTAAAATAAGCAAGCTTTGTGTTTCCCTCCTTTAATTCAACTTTTCTGCTGTGACTCACCCTTAAATGAGCCCTCTGTTCAAGGGACCACCACTTCACATGGCCCTTGCAAAGATGGGGGTAGCTCTAACACCTAACTAAACAGAGCTAATCACTATATTGCTTACACATCCTTGAAATTATGGTAATGGTGGTTGCAAACTCACATTATTTATTTTTTCAGTTGGGAAGAAGTGTATTGGGTATTTTACCTTAGGCATGGGATGCAGTGCCACTCTGTAATGAACCACAGAAGCTGAAATAGCAAAGTTTTGCACTTAAATAGGCTACTCATGGCTTTCTTTACAGTTTACTTAGATCACCATGCTTAGTATTTTCAAGAAAAGCCATTAAAGATGCCAGGCACATGGCAGGGTTTAACACTGGCCCAGCAATTAAACCCAATAACAGATTTTTCTATTAATCCCCCTCTCCTCCCTGATAAGGAAAGGAGAGAGAATAAGGGAAAGAGACTTATGGGTTGGAAACTAAACTACACAACTTTAATGAAACACTAATGATAAATAGGAAAAATTAATAAATCTATACAAATATACAGGAAAAGATTGATCCCACGTTCCTCCCCCCTTTCCCCCAATAACTCTCACATCCCCACTGAGGCTGCAGGGCAGCCCTGGGAAGTCCAGGCTGGAATCCTGGGGTCAGGAGCAGTTGGGAGCTGGAGGCAGGAACACACAGATTCAGGCTGGGATGGATCAGGAGCACAGGCAGAGGAAGGGATGGAATCCTCCCAGGATGCCGGAGCACGCAGGGAACCGGTGAAGAAGGGGCAGGAGGGGGTTTGACCCTCGTGATCCCTCAAATTTATACTGAGTATGAGGTGTATGGGATGGAATACTCTGTTTGGTCAGTTCTGGCATATATCTTGTCTCGGGCCTCCCCAGAGGGGATATTCAGGTGGGACCTCTTTACTCCTTCTGCAGGGTAAAATGTTCCTCAGAGCTGAGCAGTGTCCTTGGCTCTGCAGCCCATTCTCCAGCAGTAACTATAACCATGGAGTGGGATCAGTCCCAGGAGCAGACACTGACTGAGAAACTTGCTGTTCATTTCAGCAAGTGCAGCTACTTACAAGAGACTGAGCTGAAAGCAAAAGTACAAACCAGAAAATCACCTTTATCCTGGCCCAAACCAGGACAATAGGCTCTTCCCATTCTCCAGAGCAGCATCCAGCTGTGCTGCAAAACAATTATGGGGAAACCCTGATTATAAGACATGCTAGAAACTAGAATCATAAATTTTTCACCCAACCCAATTATTTATAATGACCAAACTGTTTTAACTGCTTTTTATTTCCCCTAACTGTGAGACAAAGCTGACACGAGGCACATAAATCCTGCATCTTAAGTGGAGTAAATGCTTGCAAGGTCAAAAAGGATTCAGGTTCAAGTCAAGAGAGTGTTGTATGGTCAACATCATTGTCAAAGTTCCCCTTTGAGTCAAGGGAAGTTGTCAAAAAGTGCATGTGGAGAGTGATTCACCCCCTCTTCTGGACATCAGCATCAGGATGAATCACTCACTTGAACTCCTCTTTCTCCCCCCACCCCAACTGAAGACAACCAAGAAACCAGCGTGAGTGGTTTAGACCAAATAGGGGCTTTTAGGCAGCTACAGCTGGATGTGGCAAATCCATGCTGAAAATACATACTGAATTTCAAAAGATAATTTGAATTGCTTATTTAGTGACTGAGAACAGCCTTCCTTGTCAAACGCCCTGGCCATAGTTCATTACACTCTCACTGACTATTCCTTTCACTGATTTTGAGCTGTGATAAACATGGGAGGACCATGCAACTGAAAAAGAACCTCAGAGGTTCATTAGTCAGTGTTGGAATAAATCCATTCTTTTATCTGTTTTAAACTGATCTCCTACTAAATGTCTCCTAGTTCTTTTCCTGTGGTATTCACTGTCTAATGGTCTGCAGTCACTCTCTCCCTCCCCTCCATCACACAACTCACCTCCCCACATCCTCCCCTTCTTCATGTTGGGCAGTCCTAGACTTTTGCAGTCTCTCCTTGTAAAGCAACTGCTTCATCCCCATGATCATGTTAGTTGTCCTTTTCTGGACTTTCTCCAAACCCACTAAATCCTTTTGGAGATGCAGAGACCACAACAGCACCAGCAACTCCACAAAGGGCACTACCAAGTTTTCCTAGGGCATCCAAATGTTCTTTTTTTACCATTCCCAGTGACAACACCAAACATGGTGTTGGCTGTTTTGGCTGTTTGTGCTGTTCTCCAAAATGATCAGGAAAGAATGAAACAACAGCAAAAACATTCCTTGTGAGAATCAAGCACCACATGCGTCATCATCATCATTATAATTATTATTATTATTATTATTATTAATGTTGTTGTTGTTGCTGCTGCTGTTGTTACTGTTACTATTGCAGAAAACCCAATATTTAATTAGTAGACCTGGAGACTTAATTTTTAAACTTATTCTCCTCAGGCTTAATGTCTGTCTGAGCTCCTGGCTTAGAAGAAAAACTCTTTAGATACATTTATTTTTCATGTAGTGAGTACTGCTGTAACTTCATTAACATCGTCATGCCTAGATTGGGTTATTTAATACTTCCCCATGCAAATAAGGCTGGACCGTAGAGCTAATTTTCTTTTTCTAATATTCTTATTTGCAATTATCATTTCTCTAGCCCAAGAAGAAAAACTCCAGGGCTTTAAAACAAACTGATAAATTAAGTACAGTATGGTGTGTTCACAGTTGTTCCTTCCCTTCTCCTTTTTACTACCATCAAGTTACAGTTAATCAATTACACTTGATCCTGTAAAGTGCACAAGCCTTAAGCCTAACTCTTTGCTTGAATTTAGCAAGATTTTTTCCACTATCTGTTAAATTAGGGAAAAAAAAATGCCTTTAAAAAGGTTTAAAACTGTTTTGAATGGAAGAGCACGAGTGGCACAGATTGACTGTCAGAGGAGAAGAAGGGACAGAGAGGTGCTCCCCAGGTTATACAGAGGGTCTTAGGCTGTTCAGTATTTTCAGCAGTCCTCTGGGTGATGAATACAGACAACCTTTATTGCATTTCAAGATGCTAAGCCAGGAGAGCCCATGCATGTATTAGAGGTCAGGAAGGGAGTTCAAAGTGGCCTCAATACAGTGGACAAAAAATAAAAATTAAACCCATGTAATTTAAAGAGTAAGTGCAAGTATTATATGTAGGCAGAATAGAGCAGAATGTGAAATGGAGTGGTGGCATCACTGACCAGATATCTGTTCTTCCAAAACCAAACAAGGGCTCACCTGAAAAAGACCCATTGGCCAAGTCACACATAAAAAATATAAATCTAATTCTGAAATGTATGAAGCATGCAAAGCAGCCCTTGTTTTATGCTGTGACAAGAAAGCCATGGATAGGATGCTGTGTCCAGCTGTGGGCATTATGCATTAAAAAAAACCTGAAACAGCAGAAGACAGTTCAGAGAAACAATAAGGATGATAAGGGATGGAAAATCTTTCCTAAAAAAAAATAAATGTATAACTTGAAAGTGAAGAGTGATGATGGAGAAGAAGTCAGGATAACAGTCCTCAGCAGTGGCAGAGGTGGAGCTGACTATACCTAAGCATGAACTTAGACATCCTCTCAAGTTTTGTTCCAGCACTAGCATCTAGGGTCTGTTAAGAATTGTGCTCTTCCTCCTCACATTCTGGATCCACACCCCAGCAAGCTGCAACCACTGCTGTAATCCTTCAATATATAGTCAGAGAAAGTCCTTCTGCACCATCATTAGCTCTCATTTGTCATCTAGCCCACCTTTCTGGGTGATCTCAGAGTCTGACTTATTTTTCTACCAATTATACCTTTTTCAGCCCAGAGGAAGAGTTTGGCCTTTAAGAGTTTGGCCTTTAAAACTTTAAGAGTTTTAAAGGGCTCTGTGACTGTATGGATTCTAAGACCAAACAAACACATGCACATTTTGCATAACAGAATGGCAGTGTCAGTGTAAAAGTCAGACACAAACTCTACACAATATCCATCTTGGACACTTGATATGTAATATGTGAGAAGAAGAAGGCTTTCTTCTCTCTCTGATAATTAGACACCAAAAGTAGGAGTCAAAGCACCTTTGTAGACTCACATGGGAGACAAACACTTGAGCTGGCTGTCTAGACTCCTTTTCCCCTCATTGAAGACAAGTAGACTCAAGTAGAGGAGGGCTGTATCCTAGAAAACATGTTTTAAATAGGTCAGATGGAACATGCCCTGTAAGTATTTGGTTTTTCCCTGACGTAAAAAAAAAAAAAAAGGATCTAGATGATAGACTCACACATAGACACCTTTTATTATAGGCACCTAAAATCAGAGGGGACAAACCTGACTTCCAGCAAGTTTTAAAACAGACTGTTGTGCTGTACTATTCCCATCCCACCTCTGGCCCTTATATTATTGAGTGATAATATAAAAACTTCAACCATGGTTGAAGACCACCTTTAGGAAACCTTCTTCTCCATGCCACAAGGCAGCTTTCTAGATCTTCTTTAAGTCTGTGAGTGGGGTAGAAGGCACAGTTAATGTCAGCTGTATGAAGTTTGTTGTGTCAGCTCTGAACCAACCACCTTGTAGGAAGCTGTTGTGGATGTTCCAAGAACTGGCTAAATGCTGTGCCACAAAAATAAACGTAAGCATTTGCATTTCAGTTCTTAGATGAGCTTAGATGATCTTAATCTAGTGTTTTTTTCCCTGACAGTGAAAAAAAAAAAATTCTGGCCTCTACAGATTTTGAGGATTCCTTACATAAATGCAAAACCCCGCAAACTTCTAAATGGAAATAGCAGCTGTAAGAAATATTTAGAAAAGTTCTTCACCTAGAGTAACTTGGAGGTTTGTAAATCTAACCACTAACCAAGAAATGTTGGTGTATGGGTGAGAAAATTTGTGTGGTCCTCAGGAAGGAAGTACAGAGTGAGAAAATGAAAGTCTGAAGGTAGAAAGGTCAGGATGCATTTTGTATCAGCCAGGCTAAAGAAACAGAAAATAATAAGAGTTTTTCCTCCTGGAGCATAAATTATTAAAGCTGACCCTTTTACTCACTGCAGATAAGGGTTCATGGCCTGTTTTTCTGTCCTAATGAAGCTCAGGGCTTTTTTACAACATGCTTTCAATCCAGGCCTCTTCTTCCAGTACCAAGATCAATCCTTCAAATTATTGCCTGAGTAACCCAGGCTGAGCTTCTGCTACAGAACTCAGACCTCATGCTTCAGGACATAATTTTAAAATCACTATTTCCTGTGGTTTTTTTCTAATACACATCAAATACTGCTGTAGCACCTGCATTCAGGAGTTGTGGATGAAGTTGACCTGAATTGGGGCAATTAAGTTTTGGTCTGGCTAAAGAAGGAGCACTGATGCTATTAAATAGAGCTGTACATCTGAAGAGAAAAACTTATGGGTGAAATATTAAATAAATAGAAAACTTGAGGGGGTTCCTTTTCATTGAGTTGGATTCCCGTGACCTGTTTTCTTACTCCTACCCTGATACTGTTTTCCTGGACCAAGTGCAGGGTGCAGTGGAGAAGGGGTGGGGTTGGGAGGGAGATTTTGGGATTAGGAAATGACCTTGAGAAGATGGATGTTAGAGGTGCCAAGCTCTGAGTATCCCGAAGTGCCTGTTGGGCTGTTCAGGGCACTCCACCTCTTGGCTGCCAGACAAGAAAACACTTTGGGATCAACAAGGTGTTTTTTATCTTTTCTCACCTAATACTAGATGTTGGTGCAGATGCAGACTTCTGAGCCATCACAGAGAGGGGTAGGCACAGCTCAGATGACCTATTTTAGGTGCCTGCATTTGGGTGAGATGAACTTCACCACAGAAATGTCTGCTTCTCCTTGCTTGCTGCAAACTACCCAAACACCCAAATGCTTGAGACACATTGGGTCTGAGGATACCCACCAGACCTGGATACCCACCTGGCTTTTGACTGTCACAAACAAACTCCATCTCCTGTCACTGGCAGCAAAAATTGCCCTGTGCTGTCCATGAGTCTCACAGTCATAAAGTCTTATGAATCTCCTGCAGTGCTGAGGGATCTTGGTGAAAATAATCTCCCTCCCATCAGATTTATCTCCTTCACTCAGGTGAGCTGGCATGTCTGTGAGCTGTTCTGCATCCAGAGCCTATCATCAACCCCACCACTCTCTGGCTCTTGCCCTGTTGTACTCAAGTTATCAGTATTGGAGCACAGAAGGTTTGTGGGGCTGAGCCCTTGGCAACTTTACTCCTGAAGGGGAATGCAATTAAAGGTGAAAGCACTGAACTGCAGCTGGGAATTCTGTAGTACTGAAAGGTCCAAGATATCCACACCAGTCCTAACACTTGTGCTGTTCAGGATGGTCAATGACTTTCTGTGGCTTGGGAGGAGAAGGAAACAAAAAGGTGACCAAGAGAGGATCAGTGTAAAATGTGCTAATTAAGTGCAGGAGTTATTCCCATAAAGCAGTTTAGATTTCATGTCTTGTAGCTGTTCTTCAAAAAAATCAGCAGCTATTTAGCAGGCTGTTCAACAGAATTATGTTACCCCCAAAGAAATCCTCCTCTGAATTGCCCACACCTTAGAGACAGACCCCATTTCATCACCTGCACCCATCCAACCAAGGGAACTGCCCTGTGGTTGGCTTCAGAGTTTGCAGAGGACTCATCCACGTGTGGCAAATGTCCTCAAACTTTCTTCCTGAGGCCAGGAAAAAGCTCATTGGAACTAGAGAGCATTCAGTGCTGAAAAAGGGTCCTTGCCCTGAGATTCTCAGCTTGGACAGCAAGGCCAGTTGGCTTTGAATCTGATTGCATTTCCCAACTGCACAAGAAATGTTCAAACTTTGCTGGAGACCACTTCCATCCAGTAGAATCCCATCAGGTGTGATGAGCTTGTGCTTCCAAAGGGTGCAGCAACACTGTAGGCAAGAAATTGGACAGAAAAACAACATGAGGGAGCTTTTATCTCTCTTCTGGACACACAGACACTCCCTTCTCTACTGATCACAGTCCATCCCTTCTGAAGTTCTGTCTATTTTAATCACTGCACATTGATAACCACAGACAACCCTGCAGGACAATAAGGTCCTACACAGAAAGTATTAATCTTATAATGAAAGGCTCTGGCCTAAAATTTATGGTCCAAGATCCTAAATTTCTTGATTTCTAATCCCCAGAGATCACCATTTCCTCATCTGGAGAGCTTGATTTGTAACTCACTTGCTTTTAATATAGGAAATTATTTTAATTATTTATTTTTTAAATACAAGAAAGAAATCTCTGAGAGTGAGGATTCTGGGGGTGAAGGGGTTCACATGGCCTCATGGTACACCAAAGCTGATGTCACTTGTGTTTAAGCTGTGGAAGAAGACCAATATTTCCCAGGGCTGATTTGCTTCATTTCATCAGACTCTAACTGCCCTTTGCTCAGATTCCCTCATGAGCATCTTCATGACATCTGATACCCTCATGATAAGAAGAGCAGCACTCAGCAAAAAATAACCTGATGAGCTGTTTTCATGTTGAACAAGTGGAAAACCTGAAACATTTGGTGTGACTAATAAAAGTAAGACACTGAGCCTCCTCAATTTGGAGTGTTTCATCAGCTTTAATTTAAAGTTAGAAGAGGACAGTACTCCAGATCCCATGTCAGATACGTGCAGCTCAGATACTACAGAAAGAACAGATAAAAGATAATATGAACATATAAAGTATAATTGGAGGATAGTACCTAGCTGCTTGGCTGCTCAGTGTTCCAACCGTGTCCACCAAGATGACCACATCTGTGCCACTTCTCTGAAGTGGAATTATTAAAGATTTGCATGAAGGCATTAAAAGGAATGGTTTCTTTCACAGCTCTTGGCCCAGAAATTGTCCTGTATAGCTTGCTTCCTTTTTTACTTTAGCAAGTTTGGCAGTGTGAAAGAGTCCAGACTTGAAGTCTTCCTGCTGTGTCTCCAATGGGCACTGCCCTAGAGCTTTGCTAAATCAACCATAGAGGATGAGGGGGGAAGAAAACATGATGGAATTGGACAAGTACCAAGGATATGGCTTCCTTCAGCTTGGCACAAAACCAGAAAGCCTCTTCTCACTCTGGCTCAGGGTGGTCAGTGGAGAAACTCAGAAAAATTCCTCCTTTGGGTTTCAGAGAGGGAAGAGGTAACTGTGCCTGTTGTGATGCAGTTCAGTTAGCACTCTGGATGCTGTGGCATCCCAAATGGCTGTGCACAGTTAAGCCTCATCTTCTCATGCTCCCCAAAAAGTGCCATTGTCAGGACAGAGTTGCAAGTATCGACTTTAGCACCACAAACATTTCCAAGAGCTTCCCATGGTGGGACAGCCTGGCTCTGCTCTTGGAAATTTCCATCCCAGCAATGCCCAGTTCCAACATGGGAAAAAATGGGAAAACGTGGCCAGAAAATGTGACTGAGAAACTAGATGAGCTACCAGAGAGAACTTCATGACAAGGATGTGCTGTTGAAGGCAACAAGCATCAGAAGGACAAGGCCAGAAGAGCTAGCTAAGAGCACCTCCTCCTAACTTTGGCACTCCCACTCACTCCAAATGTGCCCTGAGGAAGTCACTTCTCTGCTTTATCCCCTGTCCAGTACCTGTAAGATGTTGATAACAGCAGTGATGATATCAATTTTGATTGTAACTGCAGACATGTCTCTGTGTTCTCCTGCTTCATGTCATGCAGTCTTTGAGCAAAGACAGTACTTTAAAGTTTTCGTTCAGAGCACGACTTCCTAACTCTGAAGAACTAGGAAACAGCTGAGCAGAAGCTTAGTCAAAAAGTTTTCTACCTGATATTTAAAAAGAAAGAGAGAAGAGCTTCCTTTGTTTTTGCTTCAGGAAGCTCTCTGCACCAACGGAGAAGAAAGTCCCTTTCTAAAATAACAAGAAATTCATTAGCACTTCTTGTACTTTTTTAAGGTCACCATTATAGATATTTTTGATAACACATCCTTTTAGGGTCATGTGGTCTGCTCTGATGGTGGAGATAATGCTGTTTACAAAGCTGCTACCTGAAGAGTGGTATTTTTTGTTTTTCTGATGTTTTCCTCGTTTTTCAGGAACAGAAGGATGGATGATGTTCATGCCTGGCCATTGATCACATGTGGTCTTGGTTTTCCATAAATTGGAAAGAGTAAAAGAAGGAAAATGCAACAGACACAGTGAGTGTTTTCATATTTTAAAAGGTGAGAGCCCAGAGTTCAATTTTCTTAATTTGCTTTCCATGATGCCTAAGGACCAGGGCCCTGAGGACATTTAGGGTCCTCTATTTTTGGCTACAATGCCTTTTTTTAAGAAATACAGGGAGCTGACAGGCTGGGTGAGGCTCCCCATCCAGACAGTTCAGCACCATTCCCTTTTCCAACAATCAGGATGATGTCTCTAAAGAAAGAGTCAAGAAATTCCACATAGAAAAATGCAGAATAATCTGCCCTTCTTCTTTCTCCTGTCTTAATTTCGAGTCACTGGCTTGTTCTATAACACACAAGATAAATGTTTTTCACCCTTGCAGCACATTTTGAATAAACACCCAGCTCTTTGTTTCTTACCACTGCAGTATGTTGGGAATTGTGGAGTTACAAAAAACCTCAAGGCACACAAAGTTCTTTATAAAATGAAAACTATGAATAAAAATAACCCCTGGCTGGTAAGGTGGAATATGGAAACTGTCCCAGTGAATTAAGGAAGTTCTGCTCCATGGACTGTCTTCTGGAGATGATTCACCACTTGGCTGCAGCTCCTTCTTGTAAACATCTTGGGTTTCTCAGTTTTAGATAACTAAAGCTGGATGAGACGAGTTGTATTATAATTGTATGAGACATCTTACCTGATCTATATGTCCATATATCAAATATTCACCCTCCTGCTCTGGGATGGGAAATATGATTGCTAAACAGCTGGGAAATGTTGCTTGGGGCTTGCTGGAGGTCTGAATTTTAGAGAAGTCAGACCATTTAGACCAGACTGCTCCATTTCCAATGGGATGAGTATGTCAGGGATGAGTATGTTCCAGTATCACAGAATCCCAGAATGGTTTGGGTTGGAAGGGACCTTAAAGATCACCCAGTTCCAACCCCCTGCCATGTGCAGGGACACCTCCCACTACATCAGGTTGCTCCAAGCCCCATCCAACCTGGACTTGAACACTTCCAGGGATGGAGCAGCCACAACTTCCCTGGGCAACCTGTTCCAGTGTCCTGTTCCAATACACTTGTCCCTGTTTGCAGCAAGCACCTCTGTGGCAGAGGCAGTCTTGAAACAACGTGTAAGGAAGTCAGGGCACTTGGTAAGAAATCCAGAACAAGTCTGGATGTTAAGTCCTCTCCTTCATCTCTCCTCTCTGGAGAAATATAGCAAGTAATAAAGCCACAGAAATAATGACAGACTCAGCAGAATAATTCAGATTGGAAAGGAGAGGTCCAGCCTGCTGCTTAAGTTAAGATTGGTGATGAGACCTCATGTAGATTTATTCAGTTTAGTCTTGGATCCTTCCAAGGATGGAGACTGCACAACCTCTCTGGGCAACCTGTTAACTATCTACAAATGTCTTAGTGCCCATTAATGTACTATTAACACCAAATAAATCTGGTTTTGCCAAGGATGTCAAGATGGCCATCATGACAGGAGCTCAGAGTGTTCTCTTTGAACTTTAAGTTCTTGGATTCAGCCAAACTGAAAACAGTTGTTGATTAAAATTTGATATAAATCTGCTGCAAGCAGAAGGGTAACCCCACCAACCTTCAAATCATCACTACAAAGGCATTTCCAGACCCCACAGTTCTTAGAATTTAACCTCAAATCTAGAATTGTATTTCAATTCAAAAAATGTAACTGTAAATTTGGATGGAGCTTTCATGCAGATGTCTCAGCTGATGGTGAAAATTGCTGCTGTCTGAGATGCCTTCTGGTTTTGAGTCCTTAACTCAAGATATTTTCATTTCCAGAGGACAGATGCTCAGAATCCTTCAAGTCGTCTCAAGCTGGGGTCTCAAAACCAAAGGAGACACATTAGTGTCACTGTTAAACCTGAAGTATTTTGAAACAATATTTTAGGATGGAAAATCAAATCACAAAAATCACATGTTAAGAGGCTCAGTGAATTTAATTTGGCCTTTCCTGGAATAAAAACTTCAAGCCTGGAGACAAGTCTAGCAGGGAATGATCTGTAGTACTTAACAACCCTCGATCTTTAAAAAGGAGTGGAAGATATAGAAATTAAAAAAAAAAAAAAAAAAAAAAAAAAAAAAAAAAAAAAAAAAATCATTCAGCCAAGGTTTGGATCTTATAGAAGAGAAAATGAGAAGAAAGATGGTAACATTTGAGAGAAAGCTTTCACTGCCACATGCACAGAGATGGTTTGGAAGGCAGGCAAGCCAGCTTGTACAGCTGTTTTTCTCCTCTTCCAAATCCTCCCTCAGTTTGCCTTGGCTTCCAAAATCTTTCTCAAAGCTATTAGTTTTAAAGATGATGACCAATAAAATGGAGGTTTAACTCCTTTTTTTTTTCCCCTCTCTCCATTTTCATAAAATCTTAGGATATCCCAAGTTAGAAAGGACCCATAAAGGTGATGGAGTCTGATTCCCAGTGAAGACAAATCTCCTGAAATCTCTTTGGTTTTATTGATGCCCCAGAGAGTGGGATTGAAGCAGGTAAAAAACTGCACCTTTGGCACAAAGAGTCTCTTCCTGGCTAACACAGGGGGGATCTGAATAACTGTTCAAAATGTTTTCTCAGTTCTTTACACAAGCTGGAGACAATGACAATGGTCATTTCCTCATTTATAGCATTTTTTCCCCCATCACTGGCCAAACACTCTCCACTGGTCAGTGTCAGTAGCAGTGGAGCTCTCTTCAGTTGTCACCAAAACTACTGAGATATGAGTGTCAAAAACTTCATCTCTGATAAAACATTTCTGTTCTGAGACACTTCTTACTCATTTTTGTTATGAAACTCAGACAAAATATGGAACTACGTAAAAATGTGAAGCAAGTAAAAACTAAGTGAAAAAAAAAACAAACCACCATTTTCTGGGGTCTTGGGTTATTCTGTGTATGTAAAAAATACATTGTTCCTTCATTGCTTCCACAGAGGCATTTCCAGCTGTCCCCTTAGCAGAAGAAAGAATATCTCAAATTCTTTTCTAACTATTTTCCATTCTTTCAGGTTGTTATGCCTTCAGGTTGTTAGGTTTTTTTTTTTCTAGTTAGCAAACCAAAGCAAATCTTCCCAAGCAAGATTTTTTTTTTCTGTAAATTTTTTTTTTCTGACACCCAAATCTTCCCAAGCAAGATTTTTTTTTCTGTACATTTTTTTTTTCTGACACTGTCCTCTTCATATTTCATTTTGCCACATGGGCAATGCTGAAGATCATTGGGAAGATACAAGCAAACAGGTGGGGGTTTTTGGAAGAAAAAAAAATATAGAAAAAGAAGAAGAAAGAAAGCAGGAAAGTCCAGAAAGGTTTGAAGGTGCTTTCAGGGTCACTACAAAAAAATATGGTGTGTGGTGGGGTTGGTTCTTCTCTTGAGACCCAAAACTCCTGTCTGCTGGGATTTAACGATTTTTTAACCGAATCAAACTTCTCTGAGCTGTGCTGATGTTTTGCTTTTTTTGCCATGTTGTGGTCGCCACCATTTCTTACCTGCCAGGCTGGGTGGGAACCGTTCTGCTCTCCGGATCCCCAGCGGTTTTGGAAGAGGTTTCCTGCGACAATTGCCACCCCAAAGACCTCAGATAGGTTGCAACGCACTGCCCTCTAATGCCACTTGGGCATATCAGCAGCCCTCATCCTCAGCAAAAGATCTGTCACACGGAGTTCAAACGGTCCAAATCCAGCAAAAAAAAAAAATCCAAAGATTAGGATAAATCATATGAAATGAAATAGTTAAAGACTGGCTTGTTTGGTTTGGTTTGGTTTGGTTTTTTTCTCCAGTATTGCTTCATTTTACACCTTCATAGGGTTCACCATCAGGGAGAAAAATGAGAACCCCCTGTTTACCTTTTCTATCCCATTTTGGATGCCAGATGCTTTCAGATCAGCTCTCCCTTTTCAGCCAGCACATCTGATTTCTTTAAGTTTTTGTATTGCTCTGTTGCTTCTTGGAGGGGATGAGCTGTCCAGGAATGCAGTGGCCACTCAAAGGTGCAAATAAATGTTGGATTTATGAGCATGTTTTCTCCTTCTTCCTAAAATTTCTTCCAAATTTTTTTTAATGCTTCCCAGCAGCCTGCTTGCTTTCTTTCCTCCTTCAGAGCACTGAGTAGGCATTTCTAGAAAATTATCCATGCAGCATCTCTTCCCTTAATGGGAGCAGCTGATTTAGAGCCTGCTGCTGTGTGTGTTTTGTTAGTGCTGTTTTCTCTGGCGTGCATTGCTTTGCATTCATTAACACTGGCTCCCATCTGCCACCTCATCACCCAGCCAGCATTATGCCAGCCTGCTGCAACTTTTTTTTTCTTTTTTTTTTTCTTTTTTTTTTGGCTTTTCAGCTTTTTGGCTGAGGACTGTGAATAATTTGGGATCTGCACTAATTTTATCACTTTGGCTGTTTACCTTTTTCCAGGTGGTTTGTTGGTGTGATGAGGGGTCCCAAGCAAGGTTGGTGGCACTTCTGACACTGTGGAAATCAGGAGTTTATTCCCAGCCTTTTGGTCTTGTCTGTAACTCCATCCCCACCATTCCCCTCCTCTCCCAGGAGTTTAGGAGACCCAGCTGCAACAAACTCATCTCAAACAAAATGCTAAGCTGGGAGAATGAGCTGCAAGGTTCAGAGCAGAGAGAGGTGTGATAAGAAAGGCAGGTACAGAGGTCAGGCTGCTGAGATGGTGATAATTGGTGGGATCCAGGAGGAAAAAAACCACCAACATGGAAAAGTTCGAAATCTTAAAGGAAAAAGTAGTTGGAAAATCAGACTTCAGCACCCAGGGGCTGTTGGAGGGTGCAGAGCTGGCCCTGAAGCAGACAGAGCTGGAAAAGATTTCAGCCACAGTTATTCCCTACCTCCAAGATGTGCAGTGCTGGGGGTGGCCCTGCAAACATCTCCTCAGTTTCCATTCTGCCTGGGACCTCTGGATTTGGCAGCTGGGTGAGATTTCCCTACCTGCCTGCAGCCGTTCTGGATTTCATGAGGTGAATTTTCTTGGCTTCTTTGTTCCTCTCTGGGTGTGTACAAGTATATTGTGGTTATTATTACAGTGAGGGATAATTTTTTATCCATGCCTAATGCACTTTTCAGTCTTAACCAAGAGCTGCTTCTCTTCTTGTGAGTGATGTGATTCATTGCTTTAATGGGTAGTTATTCATGGGTCTAATAATTTAGCCTGCACCCTCCCTGTTGTGACTTATTCATGGAAGGAGGTGAAATCACCCATTATTATCATCTTCTCTACCTTTGCAGGCTCCAGTTTCTTTTTAGTTTTTCCCAGTGACTGTCATGCTGTGATATTGCTCTGTGACATTTCAGCTCACAGTGATTTCTCTCTGTACCTCTTGATGAAATAAACTGTTTGACTCCTTTATTTTAACATAGGATACCAGTTCTTTCCTTAACGGGATGCTGTCACTGAAAAATTAGTAATCAAGTGTCCTGCTTATTTTCTTTCTTCCAGGGAGTTACAGAAATGTGAATTATATCAATTCCTTCGTGTTAAAATGTAGCTAAATCTAGGGCAAGAAACCAAAGAAAGATACCTGGGACATCCTCCACAAATAAAGTCAAGGAAATATCTTCTTACATTTAAGAAGCTTTCAGTGCTAATATGAAAACAAACCCATCTGTAAGTGCATTGTCTGTAAAGATGACTTCAGTAGAAAGCAGCCTAAGCAGGAGGTAAAGAGCCTGGTATAGTCCAGAACTTGAAATCAGATCTTTCAGATGTAGTAGCTTTACTCACTAGCACCATTTTTTCAGCAAAGTGTAGGAAAATAAACTGCATATCAGCACAGTCTTGAGGACTTTCTGATCAATACAGAGATAATGTCTGCAGTATTTTGAGGCTGAAGTGAAGTGCTGCCTGCCTTGGGGTTGGAGAATGTGCTTTGCTTCTTGCATGGATTTTGTTTTGGTTTTTTGCATGGCTTTATCTTGTGGTGCCAGTGGCCATAATTCTTAAAATCCTCAGCTCAACCAATTTCACATGTTTGGTATGAGCTGGAGATAGACCTGCCCATCATAAGCAATAAAGAGAATCCATTCTTGCTGCTGTCAATAAAGACTGAAAACTTAATGCAAGACTTTGAGGTGAGCTAACTGGAAAAGATGGGAAATGGGTTTGGTTGGGTAAAATCCAGACTTGGGCAGATAGAGAATTTTAGGGATTGTTTAAAAAATAAATAAATAAATAAATAAAAATTATTTCTTCAGCTAGATAGTAAGAGAACTCAACCAACTCAACCCACTTCAGGCCCAAATGATAGAATGCTCTGAGTATTTCTAATAGCCAAATACTTTTCAGTAACAAAATTATCCAGTGCCATGAATATTAGTTGGAGTGATGACACAGTGAATTGGTAACAAACACGCCTGAATAATGGGGATGTTTGCAAGGTGGATGTGGGATGAGAATAAGTTGTTTTTCTTTCTAACTTTTTCACTACAGCCTGGTGAAACTCGGAGGAGTCTCATACAACTGCCTAAACTTTTTCCTCAAAAAATGAAGGTAAGTAATTGGAAATGCTGGAGGAGACAAGATGCCAGATGACTCATTCAATAAGCAATCACAGATCTCTTCTGGAGTTAAAAACAGTGTGGAGAACTGTGACATAACACAGAGAGAAAATAGTGATGAGCATAAATACAGCCCTGCCCTCTGCTGACTGAATTCTTGCTTCGAACAGCTCCAACAAAATGAGGGTCAGCAGCATCTCATCGGATTGCAGGGACAGATCTCTGTGCTCTACCCCGTTTCCCCAAAATCTCAAGATTCAGCTCGATTATTTCTCCTCAGCAGCCACTCGGGCTCTTCAACCTGAAAAACCCAGATGGCTCCTAATGGTCCTTGAAATTCTGAGAGCAGAACTGAGGTGGGGTTTGATATTGCTGCTGCCACTGGAATTTGAAGTGGTTTGTCTGAATGTGAGCTCCATGGAGCATTTGCTATTTGCATGAAGCCACCCCGACAAAATAAAGTTTATTTTGTGTTTATTGTTGTTTGTCTCTGTTTCCAGGGTTTCATGCACGTTCTTTCAAAGGGTGACTGCAGGGATTACTGCAGAGGTCTGACAAACATCACTGCCAGACAAATGATGTTCCATCATATTCAGCTCAGCTGGAAACCCCCACCCCAGGATGGGCCTAAATTCTGGGATTATCCCAATTGTGGGGGACTTCAGCCCCCCCCAGGCCTCACAGTCGCACCTGATGACAGACAGGACATGGTCTCAAGTTGTGCCAGGGGAGGTTTAGGTTGGATATTAGAAATAATTTCTTTATGGAGAGAGTGATCAGGCATTGGAATGGGCTGCCCAGGGAGGTGGTGGATTCTCCGTCCCTGGAGACATTTAAAAAGAGACTGGATGTGGCACTCAGTGCCATGGGCTGGGAACCACGGGGGGAGTGGATCAAGGGTTGGACTTGATGATCTCTGAGGTCCCTTCCAACCCAGCCAATTCTATGATTCTGTGATATCAGGGACTGGATTTGCAGGGTGAAGATGGAAACAGAGCTCAGAAAGCTGATTACACTGGATGTGCACTGTGGAAATCAAAATTAATTCAGGTTTCTTTGGGACTGAGGAAGATGGGAGCCTAAACTTCACACGCATGATGAAAAATCAGGTGTGCAACTAGCAGACATCTCTCTGCCCTTCCAGAATCCATCCCTGTACCTCACTTTGCTGTGTCCTGCCCTGTCCTGCCTGCCAGAACAGCATGCTAGGAAGTCTGAGGTGGAGAAATCCAAGGTGTAGGAACGATAGAATCAGGGCTCATAGATGGCGTTGGGTTGGAAGGGAGCTTTAAGATCATCTAGTTCTAACCTCCCACTAGACCAGGTTGCTCCAAGCCCCATCCAGCTTGGCCTTCCAACACTTCCAGGGATGGGGCATCCACAGCTTCCCTGTTCCAAGGAAACCTGAGGGGAAGGAATGTTGAGGTAAAGGAACACTGAGATGTATTGAAGCCAGAGGAGTAAGAGGTCTGAGACGAAGGAGGTCTGAGGAGGAGGGAGTCTGGGTGTAAGAGGCTGAGGTGGAGGAATCTGAGGTGCAGGAGGCTGAGGTGAAGGAATCTCTACAACTCCCTAAAAGGAGGTTGTAGCGAGGTGGGAGTTGGTCTCTTTTCCCAGACGACTTTCAACAAGACAAGAAGACACAGTCTTAAGTTGTGCCAGGGGAGATTTAGGTTAGATATTAGAAAGAATTTCTTTACGGAGAGGGTGATCAGACATTGGAATGGGCTGCCCAGGGAAGTGGTGGATTCTCCGTCCCTGGAGACAATTAAAAAGAGACTGGATGTGGCACTCAGTGCCATGGGCTGGGAACCCCGGGGGGAGTGGATCAAGGGTTGGACTTGATGATCTCTGAGGTCCCTTCCAACCTGGCTAATTCTATGATTCTATGATTAATCTGAGGTGAAGGAATCTGAGGTTGAGGAATCTGAGGTGCAGGAGGCTGAGGTTCAGTCACGCAGTGTCCGCCCGCACTGCACCAGGCAGGTAAAAGAGTGTTTCCGCCGCGGGTCCAACCCCCTAATTCAGTCAGCCGGTGCCGGGGTCGGTCAAGAACTCGGGAGGAACCCGAGTGTTTCTCCATGGGACCCATTTCCCTCCCCAGTGCCGCCGCTCCCCGTGTCTGTGTGTGTGTGGGGGGGGGGGGGGGNTTTGTGTTTATTGTTGTTTGTCTCTGTTTCCAGGGTTTCATGCACGTTCTTTCAAAGGGTGACTGCAGGGATTACTGCAGAGGTCTGACAAACATCACTGCCAGACAAATGATGTTCCATCATATTCAGCTCAGCTGGAAACCCCCACCCCAGGATGGGCCTAAATTCTGGGATTATCCCAATTGTGGGGGACTTCAGCCCCCCCCAGGCCTCACAGTCGCACCTGATGACAGACAGGACATGGTCTCAAGTTGTGCCAGGGGAGGTTTAGGTTGGATATTAGAAATAATTTCTTTATGGAGAGAGTGATCAGGCATTGGAATGGGCTGCCCAGGGAGGTGGTGGATTCTCCGTCCCTGGAGACATTTAAAAAGAGACTGGATGTGGCACTCAGTGCCATGGGCTGGGAACCACGGGGGGAGTGGATCAAGGGTTGGACTTGATGATCTCTGAGGTCCCTTCCAACCCGGCTAATTCTATGATTCTATGATTAATCTGAGGTGAAGGAATCTGAGGTTGAGGAATCTGAGGTGCAGGAGGCTGAGGTTCAGTCACGCAGTGTCTGCCCGCACTGCACCAGGCAGGTAAAAGANGTCCGAGGAGGTCGGCCCCGGTTCTGTGGAGGGTGTGGGGTGGTAGAGCGGAGTGGGAGTGAAGTGGTTGTCCCCTCTGAGCGGCTTCGGCAATGAGGGTGCTCCCTTCGGAGTGATCCAGGCCCTGGGAGATGAGGGGGGGGGGGGGGCTGGTCAGGGCCCGACTGCGTCCCAGGCCTCGGTCACCTGTGTGTGCGTGGAGCACGGGAATAACAGCCTGAACGTTCTCTTGGCGTGGTTACAGCCCCTGTGCTTTCCTCTCTTGTACCCTTTCTCGGGCGTTGAGGCAGATAAATCCCTTTCCCAATATGGCAGGATCCTCCCGACATCCATAGGCGTAGCCTGACGTGCCCCAGGTGCCTCCTATCTGCCCCAAAACAGCCGCACTGCTACTCTGTAAACTTTACTCCCCTGTGGCAGGTTGGAATTGTTGTAGTGCCTTGTTTTAATCCCACTCCCCTGTGCATTATAATGTTCCTCCATACGTTTCACTCCTGGTCTCCATGGTTGTATTGATTTCAAATGAGTGCAGCTTTCTCTGTTTTCTTGTTGTGAACTCTTCTGCTGAGCCCTGGTTGTTCATGTTGCACTGTAAGATTAAATTGTTGGTTCTTTTAAGATT
The DNA here is from genome assembly GCA_038090715.1 of Florisuga fusca. Classification (NCBI taxonomy): domain Eukaryota; kingdom Metazoa; phylum Chordata; class Aves; order Apodiformes; family Trochilidae; genus Florisuga; species Florisuga fusca. The sequence goes on along the minus strand of JAAWXA010000003.1, from coordinate 63,499,157 downwards.
CTTGCTGAGCTTGCCACCTTGGGGAGTTGTAACACAGTTATTATCTGCTGCATCTGAGACTTTCCCCACAAGTTTAAATGCATGTAAGTTGTATCTACAGCAACAGTCATCTCCTGGGTGCTGGGCAGGCTCCTTCAAGTATAGTTATCTGTCAGATCTGTCTTGTGGGAGGTGTCCCTGCCCATGGCAGGGGAGTTGGAACAAGGTGATCTTTTAGGTCCCTTCCAACCCAAACCATTCTATGATTCTATGAAATCTGAGGGATCAGGGATCTTTCTGATGAATCCGTAATCTGTCACTGCAGACCATTAATCAGTCGTGTTTAATCCTGCAGTAAATTAAGAAATTAAAGGGGTTTGGGTGAAGATGCTGTAATCCAAGCCTATCAGAGACTGACTAATGAGCTTACAGGTTGTTCTACAGGAGATAGAGCTTTTATTACGTTAAAATTCTCTCTGCTCATGTCATACAATATTAGACAAAATGATACATTCTGTGTTGTGCTTTTGATATTGTTACCTAGCTAGTTTTATATATATATATATATATATTTATATCCATAAGTGTGTGTGTAATGTGTGTGCTGAACGGTGCTGATCCAGTTGGCAGCCAGTCACCAGTGGTGTCCCCCAGGGATCAGTGTTGGGCCCAGTTCTTTTTAATATCTTTACTGATGATTTAGATGAGGGGATTGAGTCCATCATCAGCAAATTTGCAGATGACACTAAGCTGGGGGGAGTGTGGATCAGCTGGAAGGCAGGAGGGCTCTGCAGAGGGACCTGGACAGACTGGAGAGTTGGGCTGATTCCAACGGGATGAGGTTCAACACGGCCAAGTGCCGGGTCCTGCACTTTGGCCACAACAACCCCATGGGGAGCTCCAGGCTGGGCACAGAGTGGCTGGAGAGCAGCCAGACAGAGAGGGACCTGGGGGTTTGGATTGACAGGAAGCTGAACATGAGCCAGCAGTGTGCCCAGGTAGCCAAGAAGGCCAATGGCATCCTGGCCTGGATCAGGAACAGCGTGGCCAGCAGGTCCAAGGAGGTGATTCTGCCCCTGTACTCAGCCCTGGTGAGGCCACACCTCGAGTCCTGTGTCCAGTTCTGGGCCCCTCAGCTCAGGAAGGAGATTGAGGTCCTGGAGCAGGTCCAAAGGAGGGCAACCAGGCTGGTGAAGGGACTGGAGCACAGATCCTATGAGGAGAGGCTGAGGCTGTTCAGCCTGGAGAAGAGGAGGCTCAGGGGAGACCTCATCACTCTCTACAACTCCCTGAAAGGAGGTTGGAGCCAGGTGGGGGTTGGTCTCTTTTCCCAGGCAACTATCAGCAAGACAAGAGGACACAGTCTCAAGTTGTGCCAGGGGAGGTTTAGGTTGGATATTAGAAAGAATTTCTTTACGGAGAGGGTGATCAGGCATTGGAATGGGCTGCCCAGGGAGGTGGTGGATTCTCTGTCCCTGGAGATATTTAAAAAGAGACTGGATGTGGCACTCAGTGCCATGGGCTGGGAACCACAGGGGGAGTGGGTCAAGGGTTGGACTTGATGATCTCTGAGGTCCCTTCCAGCCCAGCCAATTCTATGATTCTATGATATATAAGCTCTCTGTATTTGAGAGGCCTTCAAATGTTGTGGAAATGCTTAATAATATTACTGCAAGTATACTTAGCCTAAGAAAAATATTTCTTTACAGTGATGCAAAAAAAAAAAAAGTGAGATTTAAAAAGGTGCTTGGAATTGGTGTTGATATATGTGTGTGGAGAGTTAGTAAGGTCAGCACAAGAATTCCTGGGACCTGCAAGTTGTGAGGCTGCTGAGATACATAGTTTAATTTCCTTGTGAACCTCGGAATGCCACTCCAGAGCACAGCATAGCTTCTTCAAAGCCTGAAGTTTCCAACCCCTGTTGATTTTGGACACTATGCACTGTCTTTCTAACAGCTTTACACGGTCTTGTGGTAATCAGGTGTTCCTGCTACTAATCAGAAACATGTTATTACTTTGAATGTTATCTGGCTTTGAAAAAAAAGTATATATAAGTTGTACAAACATGTGCAAACTAGAATCATAGTGGTTTGGGTTGAAAGGGACCTTAAAGCTCATACAGTTCCAAACCCCCTGCAGGGACAGGGACACCTCCCACCAGTCCAGGTTGCTCCAAGCCCCATCCAGCCTGACCTGAGACACTGCCAGGGATGGGGCAGCCACAACTTCCTTGGGCAACCTGTTCCATGCTCTCACCACCCTCAAATTAAAGAATTTCCTCCCCATGTCCAACCTCAATCTCCCCTCTTCCAGTTTTAACCCATTTCCCTTGTCCTCTCCCTACCCCCCCGTGTCCAAAGCCCTCCCCCAGCTTTCTTGTAGCCCCTTCAGATATTGGAAGGTTGCTCTAAGGTCACCTGGGAGCCTCCTCTTCTCCAGGCTGAACAACCCCAATCCCTCAGCCTGGCTTCCCAGGGAGGTGCTCAGCCCTCTGAGCATTTGAGTGGCTCTGCTCTGGACACCTTCCAGGAGCTCTGTGTCCTTCTGATGCTGGGGACTCCAGAAGTGGACACAGAGCTCCAGGTGGGGTCTCAGCAGAGCAGAGCAGAGGGGGAGAATCCCTTCCCTCAATCCCTGTTTGTGCTTTTGCTGCAGCCCAGGTTAGAGTTGGTTTCTGGGCTGCAAGCACACATGAAGCTAGTAGCAATTAAACCCAGGACATAGGTTTGTGATGTCATCTGGATTTTTTTTTTTTGTCTTTTGTCTTCCAGTTCTAAACTGAAGAGAAAATGTCACTTTACGATGACTTGGGGGTTGAGACCAGTGACTCCAAAACAGAAGGCTGGTCCAAAAATTTCAAACTACTACAGTCTCAGTTGCAGGTGAAGAAGGCAGCTCTCACACAGGCAAAGGTATAGTTTTCTTTGTATTTTTGCTTTCTATTATTCAAGCTTTTTGTGTGTTTGGAGCACCGAGGGAGGTCTATGACCTCAGAGTTCTGACTTGGGGTCATTTTGCTGAGATTTGTCCAGGAGTTTGTTGGGAGGAGCCCAGCAAAACTGAGGGAGGGGAAGGTGAGATGCATGCTTATTGAAATCTGTTAGAGGGAGTCTTGCAAAATTAAAACTGAATTAGGAGCTGCTGTGTGCATTACAAGCTTGAGATTCCAGCCAAAAGCTGATTTTCACATCTGTGAAGATAATGAGTGAAGGAATTTGGCATGGGTTTGGTTAAAGTAAGGGTCATACTGAGACTGAGAGTTGGCAGCACAGGCTGTTGGTCATTCTTGGCAGCTTGTGTCAGTTAGTTACATGTTTGTATTTATATTAAAAGACTTTTGGTGCCAAAGTGCAAATCATTGTGTGGTAGGTGTTTTTTTCAGGGATTATTTCCTATGTGTGTGGAAGGGAGAAGGAGTGCAGGCTGCTTCCTTGAGCTTAACCTGTGACAGTCATTTTCTCTTTCTGTTGCTACAGCATTTCAGCCTGTTCCTTTCAGCATTTGTTGATATTTTGGTACAGGCAGGGCATGTGTGTTCTTTGTGGTCTGTAGGCTCTAAAGGAAGATTGCTACTACTGCTTTTTTAGTTAAGTACAGATACCAAATACCTGCTCAGCATTTTTTTCATTGTAATTACTCCTGATTTATGCTGCTAAAATTGAGGGCAGGATTTAGTTGATAATAGGAACAACATGCATGAATGAAGCCTAAATGGCTGCTGTATTAGATCTGCTCTTTGTCTGTGTAACTGATCTGTAGTGTGTGCATAGACTGATACAAGAATAAGATGAGAAAATTCAGAGTTTAAAGTAGATTAATGTATTTAATCATCTGGTAAAATATGAAGAACAGTACATCTTCAAAATAAAGATCTTTGGGATAAATCTGAGCCTCTTTATAAGAAAAAAACCCACTCAATTCAAACTCTTCTGAAGAGATCATCTGGATTTTTACTGTGTATTTGGTCCTAGCCCAAAGTGAGGAACATTCACCTATGACTGTGTGTTCTAGTGCATGCACAAGCAAAGCCTGATCTCACTCATTAGCTCAAGAAGAGAAAGGTATGCACTGGCCTCACTGGAGCCTTTTTTGAAATATTCATCAGATCTGTATTTGTGTAGCAGCTCCTTAATCATAGTTTTCAAGCATCTGTCTCAGAAATGAGTGGCCTTTTGTCACCACTGAAATACACCATAGGATAAGTTACCCACGTCAGGGTTCATTAGAAATGTTGAGAATTTCCTGTGTGTTAATAGAGTGGACAGGAATGATGTATTGAACTTTGCACTGTGAAGAATTTGAGACAGTGGTTTTCATCCTTGTGAAAAAAAAAAAAAAAAAAAGGAGATACCAGCTGCAAGTATGTAAAGAAAGCTGCTTTTTAGAAAGCCATTCTGTTGTCCTTCTTTGATGTTCTATGTTTTGGTGATTTTTCAGAGTCAGAGAACGAAACAAACAACAGTCCTTGCTCCAGTGATTGACCTGAAGAGAGGGAGCTCCTCTGATGAGAGACAGATTGTGGACACACCACCTCATGTAGCAGCTGGGTTAAAGGTAAGACCCAGACAACTGCAAAGTCCAGCTGCTAACAAGTGTTTTGGAGTTGGAACTGTTTGCTGTCTGTATTTTTTGTTTTTTCTTTTCTGGTGGTCAAAGGAGTGATCATTTTCTGAAATTTGCTTTGAAAATTCTTCTGAAACCTCCTTTGCTCAGAGGTTCTTTATTTAATGAACGTTTCAGCCTCATACAGACTTCCATGTGAAACAACATGAAATTACCAAGTTTAATTTGCAATTAAAATAAAACAGTGTTTTAGTGTATCTCTCCTGGAGGATACAGGAGAGGGATTTGGTCAGGTCAGTAATGGATGTAATTGTAATTGCACAAGTATTGGAACTGGTTCTGTGTAACAGTGAATGTAGAAAGGAAGGGGAAAAGGAAAGGAGAAAGGAAAAAGGAAACAAAAGGAGAAAGGAAGAGAAAAAGGAAAGGAAAAGAAAGGAAGGGAAAAAGGAAACTAAAGGAAAGAGAAAAGGAAAAAGGAAACTAAAGGAAAGAGGAAAGGAAATGAAAGAGGAAAGGAAAAAGGAAATGAAAGAGGAAAGGAAAAAGGAAATGAGAGGAAAGGAAAAAGGAAATGAGAGGAAAGGAAAAAGGAAATGAGAGGAAAGGAAAAAGGAAATGAGAGGAAAGGAAAAAGGAAATGAAAGGGAAAAGGAAAGGAAAGAGGAAAGGGAAAAGGAAATGAAAGGGAAGGAAAAATAAAAGGAAAGTGAAAAGGAAATGAAAGGAAAGAAAGGGAAAGGGGAAAGGAAAACCCCATAACCTTTTGAAGTGATTCTTGTGGTAAGGAATCAAAAGTAAACCTGTCTGGAACTTTTTCAAATGTGGTGGCTCTGAAATAGTTCTTCCAGGTAAGAGAAGAACAACCTGTGCCAGTCTGATAATCATAGCAGATAATGAAAGAGACTGATGAGATTGTGTGGGAGGAGCCCTTGCAAATGGTTGCAACAGCAAGATGTCATTATCCTTCTAATAATTAATTAATGGGTTTTGAAAAATTCTTGTCCAATGCTAATTTGCTGCTGCTTCATATGTGGCAGGGGGAGGGGGGGGGTTTGATTGTTTCTTCATGGAAAAAACTGACAGAGGCTGGGTGACATATTAGTTTTAATATAAAACTTAATAAAAATTTATGGCACTGTTGGGATTAGGATATTACCTGCCACTAGGGAAGTTGGGAATTCAGCTTTATGTTGGGGGTGGGAAGGAAATGTTAAACTCGTGGTGTCCAACTTGATGTTAAATCCCAGCTGAAAAAAACTTCTTTTTCTTTTTTAAGGACCCTGTACCCAGTGGTTTTTCTGCAGGAGATGTGTTGATTCCTTTGGCAGATGAGTATGATCCCATGTTCCCAAATGACTATGAAAAAGTGGTGAAAAGGCAAAGAGAGGAAAGGCAGAGGCAGCGTGAGCTGGAGAGGCAAAAGGAGATTGAAGAGAGAGAAAAGTAAGCTTTTGTTGTAACTCATGGCATACTGACAATTAGGTAAAGAATAAAACCATCAGTTTGTTTGTTATAGCTCTCTAAACAGCTTCAGGGAAATTCTAAATGGTTTTGTGAAGAATATTTTATGCTTGTGGAAGCAAGTGCAATGGTTTTAATGTGTCTGAATGCTCTTGCTAAAATCACCTAAGGAGGCAGAATTTACAGCCTCTTTGGCTTGTAATGGACAAGCCAAAACACATTTGTAAGGTTGTAATTATTTTTTTAATCTTTTTTTTTTTTTTTCTTTTTTGCATTTAACTGCTCTAAAGTAATATTTTCCTGCATTCAGTTTTACAGATGTAACCAGCACAGCCTTGGGGAGGCATAGTTGTGTTTTCTATGTTAATATTCTGCATTCAGACTGGATAAGTTAATTATGTATTTTTTACTCCTCTGTCTCTGGACAAAAGAAAATACTCCTTAATTCTCTTAATACCCTTTCCCTATAAGAAGTATCTCTAATCATATTAAAGAAATTGAATGTGGATTCTGCATTCTATTGAAATCTGCTAGCCAGGCAGTAAGATTATATTTGCTTGGGTTAAGTTAATTAAGTCAGCTTCATCATGGTATGTATTATCTGAAGTCTGAGGGATTACAAGAGGGATATTTTTCTGTTATTCTGTTTAGATTATGGAAATTATTTAATATTTTTAGTAATCAGGACTTCTGTGTCTTCTCTCAGTTATATCTTCCTTGTTCTGGAGGAGGAGGATTGCCTGAGGCTCTGTTATACTTTAACTAGCAGGCAAGATCTTAGAAATCTGGGCTGTCATTTCCACAGCTTCAGCATTGATTGCTTTCTAGTGAAGCTTGTAACTGAAATGTGGGCCAAGAGGGTAGGCTTTAGATATAAAATTAGAGAGGGGAAGTGAAAAATACATAACACATTCTGATTTAAAACTGAGAAAACAATCTGAGCCAAACCTGCATCAGATTTGTGCTCTGCAATAACCCAGGTGTTTAAACAGAGTAAATGTTTGGTTTAAATGTACAGTGTAGAGATTCAAAAATTCTGCCTGGTTCCATGCAAGATTTTAGAATCTTGTAGCACAGTTCTGATGGTTGTGCTGGGATTGAGATCTGATTTATCCCCCAAGCTGGGTGCTTAGCTCTTTGGAGAAAATACTTCTCCTTTTCTTAAAATATGAAAAAGAGTAATTTCATGATACAATAAATAACAGTTGGAGTGGAAACAGCATTTCCACTTGAAGCATTTCTAACCTAAATGTTCAAAGTTCTGTAACAGTTGCCTGAATCTCATTTTAATTGCCAAGCTAACTTCTCAATAATCTGTTAAAACATGATGTAAACCACCAGTAAGGTAGTTTCTTATCCTAACTTTCTGTTTCTCCTAGAAGACGTAAAGACAGACATGAAGCCAGTGGGTTTTCAAGAAGACCAGATCCAGATTCTGATGAAGATGAAGATTATGAAAGGGAGAGAAGAAAAAGAAGTAAGGGAGCTCTTTATGTTTTTGATGAGGAAAGAGTAGAAAAAGGGCAGGGGGGATGATCACAATTCATGGAATCTGTTTGTCTCAATATGCTGTTGTTTCTCAGCCTTCAGAATAAAACTAGCATTTCATTACACCATAAATGTTGTATGCAGAAAGCTGTGTTTCTGTGGAATCAGGATGGTTAACAGCCAAGCTGTCTGTGGAAAAACCTCTTTTTACATTAGTTTGTAAATACCTGTTTTAAGTTTCTTCATGATGTAGTTCCAGGAAAGCAGTGTGGCATGAGGTAAAATCAGGCTCTGAGAATTACTGTTGAGTTTTTGCTGTAAAATCTCACCATTTCTGCATTTGTTGCTTGAATACCCTTAGAACTAATTAGAAGATGTAGATTGGGTGATGAGGTGCATCTTTGCATGAAGAAAATTGCACTTCATTCTCTTTCCACATCAAAGTTACAGTAAACAATTCAAGTCTGCTGTAAAAGAGAATTTCTGACAGGGGGACATTTAAAATATTTGCTCTGCCTTGGGAATCTGGGACCCCATTGGAACATCCCTTATTAAAATATGGAAGGGACTTAGTACTTTACACTCTTTTGAAAGTGTAGTTAATTTTAAACAGATTGTCTTTATCATTTAGTTTGAGCAATTTTAGTACTGAAGGTCTTTAACTTGGAAATCCTGTGAAACATGGTTGAGACAGACACCATATGCAGCACATCACTGCAGTTTGATGTTGTCTCCCTTGGTGTGCTTTTCATTCAGTTCTAGTTCACCACTGTTGAAACTCTTCAGGCAGCTCTCTTGCTGGTTTTCTGTTGCATGCTAAGAACTGGCTGGTGAGGAGCCAGCAACTGTGTTAAGATTCAGTGAAAGGATTTTGAGCAGCAGACCCTGATCACACAAATGTGTTCTCTTCCTTTTTGTCCATAGGTATGGGAGGAGCTGCCATTGCACCTCCCACTTCACTTGTTGAGAAAGACAAAGAACGTAAGTACAGCAAAATCCTCTTCTCTAAAACCTAGCAGTGCTCTGCCTTGATCACTCAACCTTGTCAGCTGCCAGCCCCTGCCACTCTTCCCATATGGTTCTTTTTGGCAGGAGAATTTGTAGTACTTCTTGGTTGACAGAAGGGGAAGCTGTGGGGAACCTGCACTTCACATTTCTAGCAATACAGAAAGAATCCTCAGAAACAGAGAAGGGTTTTGGCAAGCTGGTCTGGTACAGCCAAGTTCAGTTACTCATTTCTGATGTGAATTAAAACATTGCAGACAAGTTTCTCTGGTAGACAAGTTTCACCACAGCAGGGAGAGGGAGTTTTTCCATTACCCTTTGCTTTAGGATGTGCTTTATAGTTACATTTTCTGAAGAGGTTGTGCACTACAGACAGATTTTTGTAAGTTTTTGAGGGATACAGTATTTGCTAAAGAGATGTGTGTGCACTAGGGTTTCCCTCAGTGAAGGCAGCTTGAAGATTTCAGTTGTCCACTAGATGGCATAACCTTGCTGTAAGAAAAAAACTTTTTGGAGTCCTGATTTTTTTTTTTAATGCAGACATTCAAATAAAGTAAAGCTTGGTGGAGTAAATGAATGGTATAGTGAAAGCATTTGAAGTGTGTAAACGTTGAAAACAGAAAGAGATTTTTTTTAAGTAAATAATTAGGAGCAACTGAGTGTTGTCAAGAAAAAGTAAATATGGGCTGGAAATGGCAGAAATATCCTAAGGGGGAGAACTTTCAAAACATGACATATCTCACAAGGAAACCTTTGATGCTCAAAGCTAGGCTGGAAAAAACTGACAAAATGGTTGAAGAAGAGTCTGGGAAGACCCCCCTGTCAAGTAGTGACATCCAAACTGGGTTCCCTTGCTTTCTGAACAACTCACTCAGGAATTTAGGTGTGGCTGGATCCAGTTGTAGCCTCTGACTGTACAGAAAAGTTTGGACCCTAGGTTCTGTCACACAGTTGGTTTATTGCAGCTTGAGCTGGGCACATCTGGAGAAGGACCTTGCCCAGGTTTACCTCTGCCATTGAGGGTCTCAGTCTGACCATGCACTTGTTCACAAGATGTTCATCCAGTTATTTTTGATTATTGTATCTTCCCTTTCTTACTGCTCCTACCCTCCCCTGTCCAAAGGTCCCTCTTCACTTTTTGTCAGGACAGTTTCCCTTCATTCTCCTCCAGTTACTTCTGGTCAGGATAATTCTTCAGGAATCCAATTGCTTCAATTTAAATTTTAGTTAGTCCACTTTACCATTGTATAAGATAATTTTGAATAATAATCTCATTGTCTACATCTTGTTTCAATGTTATTCCAGGTGGCAGAGTAAAAGTTGAACAAAGGTTCAGTCATAAGAGTTCAGCTGAAGTTTAATTAAAATTGAGGTCTTATTACTCCAGCTACATGTGCTAAGTCAAGTCACTTATGTCAGGCAGTTTTAGATTTGTCCAAATCTTAAACATTTCTACAATTAATTCTAATATTCCTTTAATCAGTCTGTTGATCCCAGTACTGCTCTAGCCAGTCTGTTTCTACTTCAAACAAAAGGATTGCTGTAGCAGAAGTCCCGTAGTCCAATCCATCTTCTGCTTAAATAGGATTTTTTTTCCACCTGTGATCTTCACATCTTGACATTTTATTTGGGAAGATGCAAATACTAGTTCACAACAAAAGGATCTAAAATTAAGTTAAGTCTGGAAGTCCTAAGTATATTCAAAAGTCTGTTCTGCATATTTCCTTTAGTGTTCTGCAAGGTTTATTTTGTTTGTTACATTTTTTTATGTGCCTTGTCAGTGGAAGGCAGTTTAATAGTCTAATTAGTATTGATTGAGATATCTATATACAGATATAGTGAGATACATATCTCCAGGATACATTTGGAGGAAAATGTAGCCCCTGGGGAAAGCTGCAGTTCAGAAATTGTCAGTGAGATCTCTTAAGGCTGTATGAATACTCTGCTTTGAGTTGCATTCATTCTTTCTGATAGACTGGTTTCTTTTTCTCTATGAATGCACAGTGTACTTTCCTTCCCAGTCCTCAGGCTCCAAGCTGTGTGTGTTGATCCAATTTTGTCATAATTCTGTGTCTGATGAATGGGGCTTTTCATTTTCCTTTTCCTCTTCCTTGATAAACTCACTGTAGTGCAGGTGGCCTCTTCATGTTCCTTTTCTCCATTTGATAAGAGGTTAATAGATGCACTGTACACCTGTGGGTACAAACTTGCTCTGTATCCAGTGAGGAAAATCCAGGATAACTTCAGTTCTGTTCCTGAGAGAGAGGTGAAGAGCATATTAAAGCAGCATGTGCAAAGGAAACATTCTTCTGGTGTGGATTTATGTGGAAGACTTTTTTTTCATTGTTTGGTAATATTAAAGCAGAAAAAAGTACAAGTTGCAGATGAAGAGTTGTCTATAAATAAATTAAATTGAAAGCTTAGTACTTTAGCATTCGTAACAGGCAGGTAGTTCATGTGAAGTGTTTTACTGAAAAAAACAAATCTGTTTTTTCTTCAGCTGTAGCATCATTTCCATATGAAGAGGAGTCAAGACCTCGGGCACCATCTTCCAAAGCAGCCATTCCTCCCCCAGTGTATGATGAGCCAGAAAGACCTCGTTCCCCCACAGGACCTAGCAACTCTTTCCTTGCTAACATGGGGTAAATAATTGACTTGTGCACATTGTATGGAAAAAGGCCTTAGAAGGTGGTGGAAACCAAAGGTTAAAGTAGTTTGTCAGTAGAGAAGAACATAACCTATTCCATGTCTGTGGTCAGTATGGGTGCAGATGGTCCTAACTGGCAGGATGCAGAAAAAACTCTGGATTTATTTGACAAGGAGAAACACCTTTGAGGCTGTGATTTTAAGTGAGTTCTGAAGCCACACTCCAGTATAAAGTGTTTATGGCTTGTATAACCCAGGTAATGTAGTGTACAGGAAAACACAGATGGCATGACAGCTCCTCTGGGTTTCTTTCCCAGCTTTGTCTGAAATCTGCGATGTGCTGGTGGGCGAATTATTTTGGCTCCTCTTTGTTTGTTTGTTCAAAAATTCAAAGCATATTTGCATGAATGCAGCAGCTGTGGCTGCAGATCTCTCTGTTTACTTTTCTGCCTCGGATTAGCATCCTGTGTTAGTGCTGTGGCAACAAACTGAAGTCAAATTTATAGTTAGGAACAGCTTAGAGACCTTATTTAAAAGGTGGAGTGGTTAAAGATTGTCCCTTGCATCAGGTGTTGTGGAAGTGGAGCCTCAGCACAGTTAAAACTGTACCCAGGATGAGCACAGACATAGAAGTGTCTGTGACATGAGCACACTGCTTTTCCACTTATTTCCAAGACAATTTTTGATACGTTTGTTGATAGAAACAAATTATTTTGATATTGTTCAGAAAAAAAGATAACCAAAGTGAGTACTTCTGGACTAATTGATCTGTTGTTACCACCTGAAGTTAGCAATACCCTGGGACCTTCACTTCACTGAAGGAAATGCTCAAAATATGACTTAACCTGCCTATCTTTGGCCACACAATTGGCTGCAGTTTATTCTGTTACTTAGTATTTTAACCTTTCATTATTACATAGCCAGACATTTTAGCCTTTTTTAAATATCTTTATCTTTTATGTAGTATGCTTAGAAAATAGTCATGTATCATGTAGTACAATGATCCCACGTTTTCTGTGTGATCTTTTGTGCCCATTGATAAATTGGGGGTGAGTGAGCATGGAATATTGATTGTGGTTTAAACTAGAAAAAGCATGGCATGTTTTTTGAGCCTTGACTTGTCTAGCTGTGGTTTCCAAAGAACTGTCAACACAAGTAGGTATTGGGGGGGACTTTGTTGCCTTGAAAGGTTCTTGAAAATTCAGAAAGATGAGATTTAAATGAATACTGAGGATAACACAAGCAATGTACTCTGGAGCTTACACCAACTTGGAACAAATAGGTAGTGGAATGTGATTTAATGTGGAAAGTAGATTATATCACACCTGCTTCTCTCAAGCTTTTGATACCAACCACTGACAAAGATAAGAAACAGAACTAAATAGGCTTGTGTCTAATCTGATTTGTGATTTACTATCAGCAGCCTGATTTATTGAAAGATGCCCCTGCCAGTGGCAGAGGGGGTGGACTTGATGATCTTTAAACAACTTTTCCAACCCAGACCATTCTACAGAGTGTATGATTCTGACTTGCACTGCTAATGAAAGTTGGGTTGTATTTGTAAAATTAAACACAACTTCTATTTAATCAACTCCTGTGCCAACTCTTCAGCCTGTGGTTCAGAGGTAACACTCTAAATCTCTTCAGGGTGCTGTGAAATTTCTAGGTTGTGGGGTCGTGTAGAAGGTCTTATGTTTTCACAGTCTCTATAATGAACTTTTAGGAAGGTAGAATATTTGAGCACTCAGGAGAAATGCTGTGTTAATGCTTTGTGTAAGAAACCTTCACTAACTGATGCTTTTTCTTTTTGCAGAGGAACAGTGGCTCATAAAATCATGCAGAAGTATGGTTTCAGAGAGGGCCAGGGACTGGGAAAGCATGAACAGGGGCTGAGCACAGCACTGTCAGTAGAGAAAACAAGCAAGAGGGGTGGCAAGATCATTGTTGGTGAAGCTGCAGAAAAAGGTAATTTTGTCCTATACCAATAAGTTTGTGAAAAATGGTCAGGGAAAAACAAGAGTTCAGGCTCAGTGGAAGGTGCTGGATTTTTTGCTTACTATCTGTCCTTGCAGAAAATACTAGTTAGAGTTGGAAGAATGGCTCATGACTGTGGAAATTTATCTTTTAAGTGGTCCCCTATTAATGTTTTGGGTTTTTTAGCTCAATCTTCTCTTCTTCCATCAATTGTACTTCTGAAGGGGTTGGTCCTGCTCTGCTCCTGCTGGCTGTTCATCACGTGCATTAGATACAGCTTTCATTTCTCTGTTGTTGCCTGATCTAGAGACAACATCTAGGCTTACTGGAACAGCACCTTTGCCTGAACAGGGTTGGAAGAAGAGTACTGGAAGTCAGGAGAGCTGATTTTTAGTTCCTAGGGAATCTGATACAATTCTGCACTTATAAATTGTTCATATGAAAGCAAAAGTATGTTGCCTGTATTTTAGCTTAATTCACATTCTGTAGAAGTGATTTTTTTTCTCTTGCTGTCTTCCCAAGTTGCTTTGAGTCCTGAATGACTCCTCCTCACCAGTGTGAAAGTACATTTTGTGGCTTTTATTCCATTATTTGATATCAGTAAGATTCTGAGAAAAGTGAGCTATAATCTTAAATTATTCCATGATTCACTGTTGCAGAAACAGGCAAGAAAGCAGATTCCAACCCACTGACTGAGATACTGAAATGCCCAACTAAGGTGGTCTTGCTAAGGGTAAGTTGAGAGTCAGAAAACATGTCTTGATGTTTTGTGACTGCCTGAAATGTGTCTCCCTGTTAGAATGACTTTGCAGATCAACCAGTTCTGGCCTGCACCTACACAGTGCTTTGTGCTGTGGAGAAAATATGACTCTTCCTGAGAAACAATTTGTGACTGTAAATCAAACACTGCTACAGATCATATTGTTACTTTGTCTTAGTTCTAGAGAGCTGTCTCCTCCAGTGGGTCTTGACTGGCAAATAGAAGCTTAAAATGTTCATGGTCACAGCTGCATGTGTCTGTGATTTGCCTACACAATTGTCTGTCCATCAAGTGAGTTTCATTTATTCTGTTAACTTGCAGAACATGGTGGGTGCTGGGGAGGTGGATGAAGATCTAGAAGTTGAAACTAAAGAGGAATGTGAGAAATATGGCAAGGTTGGGAAATGTGTCATCTTTGAGGTAAGAGATAATCTGTCTCTCTTTTGGGCTGCTTTGAAAGCAAATTGGGTTCTTGTCCCTCGTGACAGACTTGTTTATTAGTGCCTAAGAGAAGGGGCATGAATTAGAAGATTTCACAGGGTTCTTTGGTGTGTGTGACATACAAACTTTCAATGTCAGAAACTGGGCAAAAATCTCTGGATATTGTGGTTTTGGAACCTTTTTATTGTGTTTGCTTCAATACTTTTGTAAAAACAGCAATTGAAGGCAGTATTTTTGCTACTGCTCTAATTACTTTTGGTTTTGTTTCTACTTTTGTTCTCTTTCAGATTCCTGGTGCCCCTGATGATGAAGCTGTAAGAATATTTTTAGAGTTTGAACGGGTTGAATCTGCCATCAAAGGTAGGATACTAAATTGTGTCCTGTGAATCCCAAAGTTACCTTTTGTAGAGAGATTTAACAGTCTCACTGATTAGCCTGGAGCTAAAGAAATGTTTATTTTTTGGAACTGCTGCTTGCTGACCTGGTTTTTGTTTCAATTCCAGCTGTTGTGGATCTCAATGGAAGATACTTTGGAGGCAGAGTCGTGAAGGCTTGTTTCTACAACCTGGACAAGTTCAGAGTACTGGATCTGGCAGAGCAAGTTTGATTTTAAAAATCTAGCTCGAGGTGTCACTGTTTTGGCAATCATGTTTTCAGCAGTAGGCTGGGAATAAGGAAGAAAAAAGTAGCTTTCCTAGCAGACTGGAAACAAGCCTCATTGAATGGATTTTTCACATTCGTTGTGACATTTTTTTGTAATATAAAGCCCTTTAAAAGTAAGAGTCATGTCTGTGTGGTTTTGAATTGCACAATTCTGCTTATTGCTCTGGGGATCCTGTTTTTTCTTTTTTGTTTGTTTGTTTTTTCTTTTTTTTTTTTGAGCTTTCAGATTATTTTGTTCTTTTGAAAGCCCACTGCTGAGGAAATGCTTTGTATTCCTGCTTTCCTTGTCCTGGTGCTTCATCATGGAGTCCCTGTGCTGCATCCACAATAAGTGGGAAGCTTTGGAAAAGGACTGTGTGCTATTATGCTTCTCTTCCCTGATGGTATCTCAGAATTACAGCTTTGCTCTTCTAAGTCCTCTGTCTCTGCACACCAGAGTGATTTGGGGTCACTGGACAGTTGGCATCATTTGTTGTCTCCTGACTCCAGGACAATACTTTCTCTGCCAGAATGGAGACTAAAGTAACAAGGAATGCATCTTGTCTTTCTTCCCAAACCCAAAGGAAAGACACATTTAACCCAGGGAAATAGAAGGAGGAACAATTGAAAATTCTCAGCCATTTGACACAGAATGAGTGGACTGCTTGCAGGAGCTCTGCTGTCAGGCAGTCTGTGCTAGAACTACCTGGGGATAACTGATTACAGGTCATTACTAAAGTGCTGTAGGTAGAACTGAGGAAAACTCAATTCTTCTATCTGGCCAGCTGTCAGATTCTCACTTTCTCTAATGTCACCTGTAGGTCACTAGCCTTTTGCTTGACTGATTCAAATCTGGCATTTGCTCTCTCTCTAAGTCAAAAAACATCAGGGTTAATCTGGGGTTGGTTTTTTTGTTTTTTTTTTTTTGAGGAGTGCCAGTGGAATTTTCACAGTTTTCAAAAAAAAATTCTTGGATCAAAATCTGAAGAGTTTACAAACTGAACAGCTAAACACTACAATTCTAACTATTTTTTTTTTTATCTATTGTAAAGTAATGCTCTCTGCTACTGGTTTTATGTTTGCTTTTTTCTGGGGAACAGTATGTGATAAAAGAGTTGGCAAGAGGTGGGTTTCAGTGATGGCAGCTGTCTCTGCTCCATTGCAGCTAGAATTGTACAGATGCTAAAGTGGAAGTGAGCTCTCAGGGCATTTGAGCTGTTTGAAGGCTGATGCTGGATGTCTTTTTCCTCTTAAACACATGTACTGGGGGGAGGGAGGGGGGGGAAAATAGACCTGTAGTTGATTGATGCTGTGAATATCTCTAGTTACTGCCTTTTTATTAAGTTTTGGCTATCTGAGCAAACCCCTGGTCTCATGGTTCACTTCTTTTTGTCTGCTTGTGTTCCACCAACCTCTGTACAAACATTTGCTTGTAAAACAGAAAACAATTTTTCAAAAAAACTTGTATTTTACCTGCTGTGTCTTGCCTTCCTTACTCTCCTCTCCTGTTGCACAAGGTCTTCCCACAGAGTCAGTCACTTCTAGCCCAAGTCTGCTGGATTAAATCCACCTTTAGAAAACCTCAGTGCAGCAGAGGTGAAGAACCAGCCTGACTAACACTGAAACCACAGGACTTGGGGCAGTAACAGAATCTAGATTCCCTTATTGGCTCTGCTCTTAGGTTTTTGTTTGACCTTGAGCAACACCTCAGGCCTTTACTACCATGTAGTAAAACAAAGAAATTACCCTAATATGAATTAGCATAAGTTTGCTAATAAAAGTGGAGTAATTTGAGTGGCATGCTGTGGAAATTCAAGCACTGATAACACATTTAGTCTGACCTGAACTTAGCTTGAAATATGACTTGCCTTTAAGCAACATGATTTATTTATGGCTATTATTTCAGCAAATGCCTCTGTTCTGAGTGACTAGCTGTAAGCATTTCCTGAGGTATACAAACTATTTCTTGTCTTCTAACCAGCTGTTGTGTTGTTTTCTCTATAATATCAGCTTCAGAGCTTCCAGTTTGATGCCTTGAAGGTCTTCCAGTTGCTGAGAATTGCTTTACTGGCAAGTTTTGAACCATTTAGTTGTAAAAGCCCTTATTGTAGTTGAAGGCCCAGGGGTAAAGTTTACCCCTGGAAGTGTAGGGGAGAGGACTTGTTCATTTAGTGGTTTGTGTAGGGGATTCATGCTGCAAATAGAATATTTTTCTGTCCCCTGGGGACCTCCTGTTAGCAAACCTGGGTTGCCTTAGTTTCCCCTCTGGGTCCTTGTACAAATTCATGATGTTGGGGCCTGGTTTGTTAGCAGTTGTTCTCTAGGTGCTGCCACAGTAAATGCAAACACACACACGTGGAAACCTTCAAAGGATTAGAGGCACTGACTGGGCTTCCCTAGTCAGACCTCACTTGTCACAGACCATGTAGTCAGTAGGAGTTGTGGTTTGGTTTTTTTTTTTGCAAATACACATTCATCCACTTACCCTGTGCTGATGTGTTGGCTCAGGCTCTCCCAAGTATGGCTGTATCTTGCATGCCTTGAAAAATTTTGCTCTAAATTTACTTCCTCTCTGGAATCTCATTGCCTACTTGGTTCTATTTCTAGTAGTTTTTCAAATTACTTTTTATTTAACACCTCCAGCTCTTCCTGCTTACATTTTTTCTTCTGTGATTCATCAGCACCCTCTCACAAAGCCTCAGCACCACTTCATTTGGAGTTCTTCACTGCAGCCACCAAGTTTTGCTTCTTTGTCTTTGCATACTGGAAATTGTGCACCCACCTTCTGTATGTCCTACTAAGTGGTCTGAAGCAAGAATATTTTTGTTTCTCTTTTTTTGCCTGGTGCCTTAACAGGTTATGTATGATTTTACAGAAAATGAAGAGGAGGCTGGCCTGTTCTGCTTTTGTGAGACAGAATTTTTCTGTTCAGAGAAATGGTAATTTTGAGAAGCTGCGGAGTCCAGCCCTGAGAACAGAAGAGATAAGATGTGTTATTCTCATTTATCCCTATCTCTGGCATGTGGATTTTTGTAGTTACCAAGGTCAAGGGTAGTTCTGAGCCATCCAGGTGTAGTGGTCCAGCAGGGGCTGACCCAAGCTGGCCAACCCAAGGATTCTATACCTTAAACATAACCCTTACATATATCAGGAAGTTGCAGGGATGGGTTGTACCATAGGTACCTTCCCAACAGGACCCAGTCTGTCTCATCTGTTCTGTGCTTCAGCCCAACTCCTCTGCCTGTGGTGACCCTGGTGTGCCCCTGGAGCTGTTGTGCTCACAGTGTTGGGCGTTCAACTCCAGCACTAGAAGCACACATCTCCTGACTGCTCTCTGGATCTGAGTATAATTCTGTATCTTAATATTGGAGTTAATTTCTTGTTTGGTTTTTGTGATGGTTATTTCAACCCATAGGTCTCCTTTGCCTCATTCCCTTCCTTAGGTGGGGTCTGGTGATAGAACAGCTGTCCAAACCAAACCATGACACCTGCTAAGATTTGTTTGCCTTACTGGCCCTACACTATTGGTTAAACTGCTTCAGATGAAGTGTTTGGGGGTTTTTTTCAGGCCTGATTTCCTAAAATTAAGCTTTAATTCCATGTTTTAAGTAGCCATGTAAATATTCTTGATTCTTTAACATGCTGAATAACTAGAATCTCTTTGCAGGCTAAGTATGAAGTGTTCATTACTTCTGAGAATCTAGATTAGGTGCTTAAGAGAGATTTGACAGTGTCCTGATGCTAACAGCAAGCTGAGAGGGACGTGTAGGACATGTCAGCCCAGAGCTGGATGAGGTGTCCCTGGTGCATTATCAGCCCTGTAGTTTTAAGAACAGGGATTTGCATAGTGGCATAACCACTTGTTCATTCATAACACTGGCTGTTATTTTAATAGGGAAGTGTTTGCTTGATTCATTTCATAATTTTATAACCCCAAGGTTTTGTTCCAGAGTGGTAAGAACTATTTAAGAACCCACTGTGTGGACATGGGTTATGGTTATATTTTATGTGCACTGTTCTGTGCTTGGCCTACACTGAATTTCAGCTGTCAGTTTTATCACTTGCCTGCCTGGTGTCAGACTAAAGAAATCTGATGAGATGGAGCTCATCAGGAACAATTTTAACATTACTATTGACAAAATCTGAGCTTTCTTCAGCATTACATGAAAGGTGAGAGTTGCTGCCCTAAAGAACTTGCTGTCTGAAGAGGGAAGGAAGGCAGGAGGTACAAGAAGTGTCTTGCCCACAGTCGTGCTGCAGGTTGGTTGGAGAGTTGGGATTAGACCCCGTTGCCCTGTATTTGCAGCTCTGCAAGCAAACCCCAGGTTCCTTGTGGAGTTGCTTTTTATTTTAACAGCAGAAGATGGTAAGTGCTCTTACCCTTGACCTTTGGATTCTGAAATGAGTTCAGATGAGATGTCACTTGTGTGCTGCAGTCTGTGTGCTTGCCTTTTAAGGTGCTTATCTGAAATCAAGCTCCTGTGGTATCTTTTCATGTGTATTTTACTCTCCTGTGTAGGAGAAAAATGTGCATTGTAACCCCAGTAGTTTTCATAAAGCTAGAAAGAAAAATATGGAATGGTCCAAAGAGGTTCCTAGGCTCTCTTAAATATTTCTTGTTCAGCAAGCAGAAGTCAGTCAGGGAGCACTTTCTTTTCCTTCCAGCACTTCGTGCAAGAGCAAGGCTGAGATTCATCCCATGTTAAGTTAAATTCAATCAGCCTGGTGCAGCAATTCAATCTCCCCAGGTGCAGCAGGACTTTGAACTTCTATTGAGCTTCACCATGTTCCTCCCAGCCCATCTGAGGTCCCTCTGGGTGGCAGCAAAACCCTCTGGAGTCTCAGCCACTCCTCCCAGGTGGGTGTCACCTGCAAAGCTGCTGATAGTACACTTTGCCCCAACATCCAGGTTATTAATGGAGGTGTTAAACAGGACTGGACCTACTACAGCTGCCTGGAGTGTACCACCAGTTACTGGCCTCCAGATAGACTTTGTGCCACTGATCACCACCTTTCAATCTACCTTGGGGCCTGTTCATCCAGCCCATGTTTCAACAGCCTCTTTATGAGGGGGGTCTGATGGCAAACAATGTTTGGAAGCCTTAAGAAAGTCCAGGTAGACAATATCAGCTGCTCTCCCATTGTCTACCAAGGCAATTATCCTGTTGGTCAAGCATGACCAACTTGGAGAATCCCTGCTGGTTACTGATGATGATTTTATTTTCCTTCAGTGAATCCCTGCTGGCTACTACTGATGATTTTATTTGCCTTCATGAAAACCATTCCTGGGAGTGGCTGTACCAACATCTTAGAACTAAAAATTTGAAACAAGCAAAAGCATCTAACTCCTTACAGATACAACTAATGTTGATCATGTGTTCCTGAACAGCTACAAGACTATAAATCACCTCCTTTCCCCCAGAAAACAACTTGTTTCTGATTACAGAGAACTTGGTATGTTGCTTACCAGCACTGTCTGTACCAGTACCTGCAGGGCTTGGTGGTAATGATTGACTCCCTGGGAGAATTCTTGCCTTTAGGTGATGAGGCACTTGTCCTTAAAAGAAGAATTGGGATTGATTCAGGCTGTTCATTTGCTGTCAGCTGAGAAATGAGACTGTAGAGCCTGTCTGCAACTGGAGGGCTTATTTGCTCCTTTGAAAACCCCCATGTTTTTTCAGGTACTGTTTGGATTGCTGAACTTTGCATTTCTATATGGAAGGAGACCCTTCAAGAGAGATGAACATCGTGATGGGTTGTCACAGCACCACTTCTGGAATCATCATAGAATGGCTTAGGTTGGAAGGGACCTTAAAGATCACTTACTCCAATGATAGAATCACAGACTGGTTTGGGTTGGAAGGGACCTTACAGATCATCCAATTCCAACCCCCCTGCCATGAGCAGGGACACCTCCCACCAGACCAGGTTGCTCCAATTTCCATCCAACCTGACCTGAGACACTGCCAGGGATGGGGGAGCCACTGCTTCCCTGTACCACCCACTGGCCAGACTCCAGCTACTTCTTGGTGACAATTAACACTTGAGTTGGGGCTTCACCCCTGGGCCAGAGGTAAGAAATGGGCTGCTGTGAAATTCTGGGTATGTGAGCTAGATGAGGCTTTGTGCTTGGGCTTGAGAACTCTTTTGGTGTGTCCCCTAGGCAAGACTTCTAATAAAGAGCTTCCCTCTTGTTCCCTGATGCTGAAGATTTTATTCCAGCTGCATGGCAGTCCCAGAGCCTTTTTATCTTCTGATGTGTTTGGTTAACCTGAAACTTCATTATTTTTCTCACTTTCTCAGGGCCTGCCCTCTCCTTTGGAACCCCCTATGGACTTCCTGAAATGTGAAGGCTTTGAGTTCATGTTAGACTAAATCCATGGACAGGGAGGGACTGGTGGGAACTGTTCCTCCAGAGTATGATGGAGACTGCAAGACAGCAGGAATACAGGCTGCTCCTTGTACTGCTCTGTGAATAGAGGTTTCTGCTGGAGAAGACTCCATGAATCCTGTACACCAGATCCAAACCTTTTGGCGAGCACTTAAATGTAAATACTTTATTGAGAATCAATCATAGTCACAAGCAAGCTTGGTGCTATGTGACCAAGGGATAACAAAACAATTCCTGCAGAACATTATTCACACACCAGCACCAACTTTTGGCTATGGCTGTAGAAGGGATTTTTGTCAAGTCCAGCTAGAGATGGTCAGGCAGCTCCTGGCAGGATTACCATAGCTGACTGGGTGTTTAATATATCAGCTTCATCTCTGTCCTTTTGGCCCAAGACTGCATTTCAGGCAGATTTTCACCTGTATGGTAGTTTAGTGACCAAATAAACCTATTTTTCTTTTTTCTGGATGTTGGCTTTCTGCAGTGTTCTGGAGAAACAACTGTTTGAGTTGCTGAGGGGGTGGGAGTGCTGATGCTCAGTCACACATGAGCAATGGTGTTTTGAGGTGTTGGTTGATGGAATAACTGGTCTGTGTGTGAGAGGGGACAGATCTGTGCCTCTTCCCTAAGATGAACCTTCTCCTCAAAGGACTGCAATGACATTTTATGCAGCACAGAGGACCATAGGGTTTTCCAAGGATGCAAAACCTGGCAATTATATGTATATATATATATTCTAACCTCAGTCAGCTCCAGAGTCCACAGGCTTTAACCCCTTGAGATATAAATACTCATGTCTTGTGTCAGGAGCAGCATATAGGTGGCTTCTCCTTTCTCCTCCTCACTGAAGGATCTGTTAACTCTAAAACTGTCTCTGAAGGAGCATTTCATGTGGTAGCATCACCTTTCTCCTTTGACAGCCCCACAGGTCAGTTTTGTCTCTTGAGATGCCAACATCACAAGTCAGTGGTGTGGAGGAGAAGACAGACTGAAGTCTGCAGAAGTTCTAACTGCTGGAAAAAGGTGGGCAAATATCAAGTCTCCTGCTATTATTTTCCTCTGGAGAGAGAATTGGATGGCAAAGTCTCTGTCTGTGTGCTCAAGCCAAGGAAACCACAGCAGTGAAGTGGAGCAGGGGTGGGCTGCACACTTCCCTGCATTCCCTGATTTCTGATCCCTGCTGAGCTCGTGATTGCAGCTTTACAGCATTTCCTTTCTTTTTAGCACCAGGAAACAGGGAAATCCTAAAGCCTGGGGATTCTTGCTGCTTTTCATTCTCCCTAGGATAGAAATGTAAGAGATAGAAATAGATAAAAATGCTTTGGCAAGCCTGAAGGCAGCTGCTCACCTGCCCATCTCCCAGCAGTTGTAACACTCTCTCCAGCATTGCACTGGGTTTACAAGATCAAGCAGCAAAAGCTGGGGATGGCTAAAGCCCACACCAGAGATTTTGCAAGGATGCTTTAGGTGGCAGATGCTTAAACCCAAGATAAACTCAGCTGTGTGAAAAACAGGACCTTTCCCATCACCCTTTCTTTGCTTCTCTTCTGCTTCTTATTCCTCCCGTAGGAAGAACATGGGATTTTCCCAACCCAGTTTTTAGGCATCTTGCCACTTCATAGCCCTAAAAAGGCCTTCAGCTCATCACAGATTTCTCCACTTTTTGCCACGGGCAGGATTCTGGGAAGCTTATTTGGACTTCACTGCTTTGAGCTTGCGTATCTTGTGTTGCAGCTGTGAACCAAATTAAATGATACCCTGGCAAAATAGACAGCAACTGCCCCCCTTGTGAGGATGAGAAGAGAAAACTGGTGGGGTTTGTGTCTTTTGAAGCACTTCACTGCAACTGTTTCCCAGATACCACTGGGAAAAGATGTGGGCTGGAGCAATTCCTGATGGCTCTTCATCCCTCTTTGTAGGAGAAGGGGATGCACTCACCCAGCAGAATTTAAAGACCTTTCCAGGGAAGAAATCCCAGCAATAAATTATAATCAAACCAGGATTCAGGTGTTTACCTCAAGCACAAATGGAAGAGGAAGAGCCAGGAGGAGGCAGATCACCTCCCTATGCTGCACCAGTTGAAACTGCTCATCATGCCCCATGGCACCATGCAGCTGCTTCTGCAGATGCTGCCCCAGAAGTATCCCATTGACCTGCAAGGGCTCAGCTCTTCTGAGGAAGTCAGGAATTAAGGGCTTATAAGGAAAACAAGTTCTGAAAGTAAGTTCTCAAAATACCTCGAGCCACCATCACAGTGCTATCTATCTATTCCCCCTCCCCTCTTTTATTCAGTTTTCTTTATACCTGATGATTTCAAAGTGTTTTGCTTAGTGGTATTTCTGCCTAGCAGGTTGTTTTCCTCATGAGAAAAGCTTGATGAGTTTTGTTTTTCCTGATGCTTTTGCATATAAAAGCCAGGAAACTTGAATTTACTACAAGTTTTAGGTTAAAAAGTCATGATAAAAGAAAAATATACATTATATTTTTTCTGATTAAAAAAAATACATATACATATATATTTAACTACATGGCAAGGATTTGCCTCACCAAGTCTTACTGAGTGAAGTAGAATTGATTGTTTGTCACCCTGGATGCATGAGAAGAAGGATGGAGATGTTACCCCAGATGTGACATTTTCTTTCCAGGGACAGGTGAGTTTTTGGTAGCTGTTCAAAGCCATGGAAATAAGTGGGGAGGGGGGAACTGAGTGGAGGAAACCACATCTAGAAACCTGTTCAAGCAGGCAGCTGCAGAGGAGCCTCCAAGGTATGGATGTGACAGAAGGGGGTACTGCTGCAGTAATTGCTGCCTCCAGAACACTCCTGGGAAATGCTGCCCAGTTCCTTACTGGGACCTTTTTCTCCCCAACCCAAAAGTTGGTGACTGTGTGCCCAGAACCCAAAGCTGTGCAAGGGACCAAAAACACCTGGTCCAAAGTCTTTGACCTGCCTGCTTCTAATCCAATCTTCTCTCCAGACCTTTATAGAGCACCTAATCTTGGTGATATGAAGATGTCAGCTCTAATACCAGAGGTTAGCAAAAAGTAATCTGCCTAGGTCAGGCTGCAGTGTACGTGAGGGTTGGCTGGAAAGTTTCCAAAAACTTGTCCTTCCCAATCCCTGCTTCATCTTAAGCCCTGATGACCTGGTTGCTCTGCCTGCTTCTCCCAGCAGCAGCAGCAGCATCCCCTTTGCTAGCCAGCAGCCTGGGTGCAGTTTTCCCTTGGGAGCTGAATCCCAGCTGTCTTTGGTTGCTGGAGCATGGGAGGATTAGCAAAGGCCTTGGAAAAATGGGCACGGGGTGCAAACAGAAGCCTGAGGACTATAAAGGACTCTCTGGTGGCCAGGGAATGGTCAGGGAAGTGCAAACTTGAGAGTTTGGTCTGGGTGTAAACAGCAGCAGCAGCTCAGGAAGAAAAGAGCTGAGCACTGGGGTAAGGGGCTTGGGGCTGCCTGGGAAAGTAGCACCTACAAGCAATGTGTAACCCAGGAGCTGAGGCCAAAGGCCTTTTAAAAGGTACTCAAACACCTTTTAAAAGGACAAAATAGGATTACACAAGCTTGGTGGATGGTGTAAGTGTGTCCTACCACACACCCAATGCCAGGAGTTACCAGCACCCTCTTCTTTCTTGGGTTTGTGCCAGGAAACCTGTTCAAAACATGATAAATATTTTAAATGAGCTGTTTGCAAATGTTATTCATTTACAGACTAAAACCTTCCTAGGGAAGGCTGATTCCCAGGCTGAAATGTCTGCATGGCTCCATCCCAAGAAAGGCACCAACATCCTTGTCTTGCAGGCTCCTGACACCCATTATCTTGCTGTACCATGAACGGGAAAGGGAGGTCAGTTCAATACTGATTTCCTGGCTGATCTGAAGATCCATTCCTGCCTGTCTAGGTAAAGACATCTCTGCTTCCCTTAGGTATGTGCAGAAATGCTGTTCAGCCAGGAAGAGCATCCAGCATCCTGTGCCCCTTGATACCAAGTCTGGTCGTTCACACTTATTGATTTGGTGCAAGGTGAAGAAGGAAAGTTAAATCTCCATCTCTGTCTTGACCAAAAAAGGTTTTTCTGGGATTAAGGATTAAACTGGGGGGGCTACAGTCACAGCATCTCAGCCACGCACAGGATTTAAACCTGGGAGAAAGGTAAAAGGGCTCTTTGCTGGATTCATTCTAACTAAACAACCCCACTAAAATATTTATGAGCATTAAATAATGCTTTCCCTTCCTTTGGAGACAGCTTCCTACAGGACACAGCTGGGAATGGTGCCTGCAAACTTTGCTTCTGGTGGTGCCTCTCCCATGGAAACCAGTGCTTGGGAAGATCTTGAGAAACCATCTGGACCATCCCTCAGCCTTGGGGCAGGATCAGTGCTGGAGAAAACCATTCCCAGGGTGTTTGTCCAAGCTGTTCCTAAAATCCTGAGTGATGCTGAGCCACCCACCCACCAGCCTCTCTGACCACCCAGCCTGGAGTTGGTGCTCTGCAAAGAGGAGAGCTGTCCTCTTTTTCACCATCCTGGACTATATTTTGTTCAGTTTCATCTAAACCTGGTTTTGGAACCAACTTGCTTCTCATAGTTTTTCTTTTTTTAATTATCATTATTACTTTTATGTTGCCCTTTTTAGATCCCAGACAGAAATGCCGTTGAACAGTGAGTAAGAGGTGAAAATCCTGATGCACCAGAAATCCCTGGACTATGTTTGAAGGCTTCCCTGTTTATTTAAACTGCCTGGCACCACTTGGCTGCCTGAGGTGCTTTCTGTGGGTGAAAAACTATAGTATCTAATAAAGGGAATGAGGTAACAAGATTCTCCCACTCCTACGGAGGTCTTGGCTGGAGCTTGGGAGCTGCTTTCTAGAAATTGCTCATGGAGAAAACAAAGAGCAGACATGTAGAGACCAAGCATGGTCCCATCTGAGATCTTTCCAGCCCAATGCACAGAGTGACTGGAGCAAATCTCAGTTATCAGCTAGATGGTTGATTCACTTTTATTTTCTGAGGACCACATTCAATAGGGGATGGTCTACCTGGACTTCAGCAAGGCCTTTGATACCGTCTCCCACGGCATTCTCCTGAAAAAGCTGTCAGCCCACAGCTTGGACAGGAGCACCCTGTGCTGGGTTAGGAACTGGCTGGAGGGCCGGGCCCAGAGAGTGGTGCTGAACGGTGCTGATCCAGTTGGCGGCTGCTCACCAGTGGTGTCCCCCAGGGATCAGTGTTGGGCCCAGTTCTGTTTAATGTCTTTATTGGTGATTTAAATGAGAGGATTGAGTCCTGAGGGTTTGGATTGACAGGAAGCTGAACATGAGCCAGCAGTGTGCCCAGGTGGCCAAGAAGGCCAATGGCATCCTGGCCTGGATCAGGAACAGCGTGGCCAGCAGGTCCAAGGAGGTGATTCTGCCCCTGTACTCAGCCCTGGTGAGGCCACACCTCGAGTCCTGTGTCCAGTTCTGGGCCCCTCAGGTCAGGAGGGAGATTGAGGTGCTAGAGCAGGTCCAAAGGAGGGCAACCAGGCTGGTGAAGGGACTGGAGCACAGATCCTATGAGGAGAGGCTGAGGGAGCTGGGGCTGTTCAGCCTGGAGAAGAGGAGGCTCAGGGGAGACCTCATCACTCTCTACAACTCCCTGAAAGGAGGTTGGAGCCAGGGGGGGGTTGGTCTCTTTTCCCAGGCAACTATCAGCCAGACAAGAGGGCATGGGCTTAAGTTGTGCCAGGGGAGATTTAGGTTGGATATTAGAAAGAATTTCTGCACCGAGAGGGTGATCAGACATTGGAATGGGCTGCCCAGGGAAGTGGTGGATTCTCCATCCCTGGAGATATTTAAAAAGAGACTGGATGTGGCACTCAGTGCCATGGGCTGGGAACCACGGGGGGAGTGGGTCAAGGGTTGGACTTGATGATCTCTGAGGTCCCTTCCAACCCAGCCAATTCTATGATTCTATGATGTAGCTTGTAAGCCTTGAAGAGCAGTTGGGACCTGTGTGATGCAGGGAAGAAGTGGGTGCTCTTAAATACCCAGAGCTGCTGGATCATCAGGAGAAACCCTCTATCTGCTTGGTTGCCCCAAGGGCTGGGTGCTTGCCCAGAGGTTATTTAAGCCTTTGCACTATTTCAGCCATGAAGGTGGCAAACAAAGCCTCTGCCTTTCTGAGCAAGTGATGGAAGCACCATAATGGAGTGTCCTGGTTTGGGCCAGGATAAAGGTGACTTTCTGTCTTCTACTTTTACTTTCAGCTCAGTCTCTTGTAAGTAGCTGCACTTGCTGAAATGAACAGCAAGTTTCTCAGTCAGTGTCTGCTTCTAGGACTGATCACACTCCATGGTTATAGTTACTGCTGGAGAATGGGCTGCAGAGCCAAGGACACTGCTCAGCTCTGAGGAACATTTTGCCCTCCAGAAGGAGTAAAGAGGTCCCACCTGAACCCCTCCTTTGGGGACGTCCGGACAAGATAGATGCCAGAACTGATCAAACAGAGTATTCCATCCCATACACCTCATACTCAGTATAAATTTGAGGGATCACAAGGGTCAAACCCCTTCCTGCTTCCCTTTCTTCACCTCTCCCTGTTTGCTTCAGCATCCTGGGAGGATTCCATCCCTTCCTCTGCCTGTGCTCCTGATCCATCCCAGCCCTGAATCTGTGTGTTCCTGCCTCCAGCTCCCAACTGCTCCTGACCCCAGGATTCCAGCCTGGACTTTCCCAGGGCTGCCCTGCAGCCTCAGTGGTGACATGAGAGTTATTGGGAGAAAGGGGGAGGAACGTGGGATCAATTTCCCTGTATATCTGTATATATTTAGTAATTTTTCCTATTTATCATTACTGTTTCATTAAAGTTGTGTAGTTTAGTTTCCAACCCATAAGTCTCTCTCCCTTATTCTCTCTCCTTTCTCTATCAGGGAGGGGAGGGGGATTAATAGAGAGCATCTGGCATTTGGTTTAATTGCTGGGCCAGTGTTAAACCCTGACATGGAGACATCAACCAGCAGCCTCTAATAGAGGATCTGCTCACACCTACAATGTTCCAATAGGAGCTTACCGGGAAGGTGTTGGAGCTGAACTACTGGTGTCCACGAAGGTTAATGTTGCAGAAAAACAAATAAACAAACAAACAAACAAACAAGGAGATAGGCATCTTCCAAGCTATGGAGGCACAGAGCAGGATGTTATGGACAATAATTTGGACATCCAAATGTGGATTTTGATGGACATGGCTCTCAAGTTGGGTCTAAGCCTGAGTATATCACACTGTGTTTCTTTTGCCAAGCCCACAGGCTGGAAATATTCTTCCCGATATGAACTGCTGATTCTTATGTATCCCAGGCAATAAAAGTGGAAAAAACTTTCTGTGTTTTTTAGAGATTTGGAGGCTCCTGTTCCTGCTGGGGTTGGATCAGCAGAGCTTCTGGGCTGTAGACAAGAAACAAGGCCAACGACTGGAGGGTAAAAAGTTATATTTT
The DNA here is from genome assembly GCA_038090715.1 of Florisuga fusca. Classification (NCBI taxonomy): domain Eukaryota; kingdom Metazoa; phylum Chordata; class Aves; order Apodiformes; family Trochilidae; genus Florisuga; species Florisuga fusca. The sequence goes on along the minus strand of JAAWXA010000003.1, from coordinate 63,470,337 downwards.
CAGGAAGGTGACACCATGTCCTCCCCAATGCCCTGGGGATCCAGGATGCTTGGAGACCCAGTGCCAGGTCAAACTCCCAACCCTGGCAGGAAGTGTCAGCCCTGTGCCTGCTCCTGCCTGCCTGGATCCAGCACAGGGATCATCCTGGGGAGATGCTGGCCCTTGGGAGCAGCTCTGCTCATCTGGGCTCCCTGAGCAAGCTGGGGCAGTACTGGGCTCTCCTTTTATTTACTCCCTCAGCCCTGAGCTGTGCTTGACAACTGCAAGGAGAAGCCAGGACCATGTGGTGTAGGAGCCTGTGCACCTGGCAGGGCTCAGTACCCTCCAGCAAGGAGTGGAAAGAACCTGAAGGGCACAAGGAGTAGCATCAGAGCTTGCTGATGGGCAAGCCAGAAAGCTCTGGCTGCTTCTGCTGGAAGATGCAATGAGAGGCAGGTTGCTGCTGTGCCACCCTGGCCTGGGGCATGGCTGGAATGTCCTGTATGTGGGTGTCAGGCCACATGGAGCAAAGAAGGACTCTCCTTTACCTCCTGGGCCACATCTGGCAGCAGTAAGTGGATGTCTAGCCCAGCTGCCTTGAATTTTCCCAGCCTGTGGCCCTTTAGGATTGCTAAATTTCCTAGGAATGTCCATTTTTGGATGATTTTTTTCCCCCAGTAAAATAATTCTACCCTCAGTTTTGCTTGGTAGAGACCCAGCCACAGCACAATCCTGCCACGTCCTCAGGGGACAGGGTAGAAAGCAGCTGCTGCAACTGGTTCCAGTCATGGGAAGGAAGCCCAGCAGCCCATTCCATTGAATCTTCTGTGCCTTTGTCCCTTACCTGGATGATTATGATGGCCTGGATGGCTCTGGACCCTGTAGCAGACAGGCAGGGAGGCTCCATACCACCACCAGCCCAGGATGGTGAAAAGCTCTTGGTGACTCTAGGAGGAAAGAAGAGTCCTGCAGGGAGCCAAGACCCAGCAGAGAGCTCACAGCATCACTGTTAACCACTTTGGGGGAAGGATTGGGTCCAGTTCTGCCTGGAGCTTAAGGAGTTTCTCTTGATCTATCTCCAAGCCAATGCCTCTTTCTACCTTCAGGGAAGGCACTAAAAGGAACCACAGCAAAAATAAACAGCTCTCCCAGGTGGTAATGCTCCACCTTCACCTCCTACTGCAACCTGAGCTGCAGGATGAATGGTAGAAATGAAACCCCACAGATCTGATTGAGCTCCAAAAGTCTGGGCACAGCTCATCCCAGCCCCGTGCTGGTTGTCCCTGGTATGATCCCAGGAGAGGGCTTTGTACATCCTCAGCAGGTTATGTTCCTCCTGTTGTGTTGGCCTTGGATGGTTCAGCCTGTGCAAGGATGGACAGGAGGATGCTAAGCAGGGGGAGCTTTTGGCTCCCTGCTGCTGGAAGCAGTTGGGTTTTCCCAGCCTGACCCAGTGCCACCACAAAGAAGATGGGATGAGGGTTCTGCTGAGCTCAGAAGATTGGTGGAGGTGATGCAGGTGGCCAAAACTTCAGTATCTCACCCACATCCATTACACCCAGCCCTGCACTGGTCCTCCAAGGGAAAAAAAACCACAGACACAGAAAAAAGGAAAGGAAAGGAAAGGAAAGGAAAGGAAAGGAAAGGAAAGGAAAGGAAAGGAAAGGAAAGGAAAGGAAAG
>JAAWXA010000003.1:63421426-63468083 GCA_038090715.1 Florisuga fusca | reverse complement strand
TTTTTTTTTTTTTTTTTGGCTGTGCTGCAGTTTGCCCGCAGTGATGTTCGCAGAGATTTCTGCTGCCTTGTAAGGCTCAGCGAGGCGTGGGGTGGTTCACACCCTCACAATCTCGACAGCGCTGCAGACTTCACAGATTGATTTCATTTTAGGTGATAATGGGATTATTCGTTTAGAGCAGAAGGAGAGATGGAGGGAGGGAGGGGGGTAGGGAAAACACAGTAGTCAGGCTTTAAAAAGTGCTGAGCCCTCCAGAGTGAGTATGAAGAACCAGGGGTGGGGGGGCTTCCCCTTGGCATGGCCCTACTGCAGCTTCAGCAGGGATCCCAGAGATAAAAACCCACGGGCAAGGCTCCAGCATTTGGGGACACGTGATGGGTTTGCAGTGATGAGGATGCATCTCCTTGCAGTCCTGCCCAGCACACCTGAATTGTTGGAGGACTAGAGGGGAGGACTGGGTGGTGCTGGACATCAGTGCTGGTCCCCTGGGGCACAGTTAAGCTGCAAATCCTCAGGAGCTTTGCCAGGGGTAATTCAGTTCTGCAGCCAGCCACAAACAAACTTCCTCTAGAGGTCAACCTTGAAATGCTAGAGCAGCTGCCAGTGACTCTTTGCCAGCTCCACCTTGGGAAGGTCCAAGGTGGCACAAGACAGAGCAGTTGTGTTCATCGTTTTGGGCTCAGCTCATGATGTAGACCCCCAGGGACCCTTTCTTCCTGCTTAGACTTGCTTAGACTATCCCAGACTGTGGGAGCTGAGCCATGGCAATGCTTGTAGAGGTTCTCTGTAAGGCCTGGCTGCAGCCTCTGTAGCAGCTGAGAGCATCCCATTGAGCAGATGGGGCCACATGTCACCAGCTGTGCCTTGAGGATTGCTCGGTGGATGCAGCTGGGCTTCTCATGGGCACATCTAAAAGCCACCATGCAGGAGGGGGGTGGAGAGCCTGGCCTCCTGGCTGCCCTTCAAAAGCTGCACTGAGGGAGCTGGGCATACCCCTTAATTTGCAGGAGAGTCAGGCATGGAGATATTTCCTCTTTAGTTCAACTTAGTGTGTAAAAATCCTTGCTGAAGGTGGTGGCCTTGGCTCAGTTGGAGTGAGGATGGATGCTCAGTCCTCCCAGAGAAGAACAAGGGCTCCAGCCTACCCAGCAAGGAGGTGGGTAGCTTGTTGGGAGCTGTCTTTTGGTTGCAAAGAGGAGGCTGTTCCTAAAGGTTGCTGCTCTGTAAATTCCAGGTAGCTTGAGGCACAGGGATGTGCATTTTGGAAGCCCTGAGCTACCTTTACACAGCCCTGCATGGGGAAATGGAGTATCCCGAGGAGTAAAATGCAAAATCCACCCCTACCTCTGCCAGCTTGCAGATTCCTAGGTCTCCCCAACAAGTCTATGCTAAATCCTTGTCTCCTTGGTACCTTTCTGCCTCCTTTCTCTCCGGGCATCACAGGCAGTGGCATTACCCCAGGATCTGCACTTCATGTCTGTGCCACATCTGCCATCCAGCCAACCTCAAGGCATTTGGCAGTTATGGGTGTTTAAGAAAGGAATTTCTAGCAGGGATGCTTGATGACAGCTGGAAGGGATGGGCTTAGGGCAGGAATTAATTTCTTACAGCACTGGTGTATCAGCTGGGAGTGCTGGAGCAAGGCTTGATCTCCAAGGGATGCCATGACCCTGGTGAAGCCCCAGCCATGGCTACAGCTCTGCTGGCAGGATCTGTTGGCAGATTTCACCTAGAGTGGCCCTAACCCCATCTGAAAACTGTGATTTAATTACTGTAGCTGAGAGGCTGGGAGCTGGGGGTGATAAGCTGTCAGGGTATTGCCAGGGAACAGAACATTCATTGTTTGTCAAAGGACAAATGAAATCCTGGTGGTGCTGCTGGCTGGGAAGGTGCTGGAGATAAGACAGGGAGCAGAGGTGTAAGACATGATGCTGGGAATGCCTGGGTCCCCAGGGCTGGGTGCAGCTATTAGAGCTGGCCAAGGCATGACAGATGTGTGGTGCAAAGTGCTTCCCAGCTGAAAAAAGAAAAAAAAAAACTTCTATGGCACCATAGAATCATAGAATGGTTTGTTTGGAAGGGGCCTTTCAAGGTCCTCTAGTCCAGCCCCTCTGCAGTGAGCAGGGATATCTTCAATTAGATCAGGTTGCTCAGAGCTCCATCCAACCTGACCTGGAATGTTTCCATGGATGGGGGTTTTACCACCTCTCTGGACAACCTGTGCCAGTGTCTCACCACTTTCATCTTAAAATTTTCTTCCTTATATCTAGCCTAAGTCTCCCCTCTTTTAGTTTAAAACCATCACCCCATGTCCTATCACTACAGGCCCTGATAGAAAGCCTGTCCCTATCTTTCTGCCCCCCCTTATGTACTGAAAGGCCACAATAAGGTCTCCCCAGAGCCTTCTCCAGGCTGAACATCCCCAACTCTCTCAGTCTTCTCTCATAGCAGAGGTGCTCCAGCCCTCTCATCATTTTTGTGGCCTCCTCTGGACCCCCTCCAACATCTCCATGTCTTTCCTGTGCTGAGGATCCCAGAGCTGGACCCAGCCCTGCAGGTGGGGTCTCCCCAGAGCTGAGTAGATGGGCAGAACCATCTCCCTTGACCTGCTGGCCATGCTGCTTGTGGTGATGCAGCCCAGGACGTGGTTGGCTTTCTGGGCTGTGAGCACCCATTGCCAGCCCAGGTCCAGCTTTTCATCCACCAGTTCCCCCAAGTCCTTCTCCTCAGGGCTGTTCTCAGTCTCACAACCTGTACTGATACTGGGGATTCCCCCAGTCCAGGTGCAGGGCCTTGCACTTAGCCTTGTTGAACCCCAGGAGGATGATGTGGGCCAACTTCTTGAGCTTGTCCAGGTCCCTCTGATGTGTCAACTGCACCACAAAGCTTGGTGTCATCTGCAGACTTGCTGAGGGTGCACTCAATCCCACTGTCCATGTTATTGATGAAGGTATTGAACAGTGCTACTCTGCTTATGGACCTCTGAGGGACATGGATTATCCCTGATCTCCATCTGGGCATTGCATCATTGATCACTACCTTCTGCTTGTGACCATCCAACCAACTCCTCGTGCACTGAACAGTCCACCTGTCGAATCCCTCTCTCCAATTTACAGAGAAGGATGTAGTGTACAACTGTGTCAAAACTGACTCTTAATTCCCGTAAGAATACTGAAGAAGTTTCCAAAGTTTCCAGAAGTTTCCTGCTGGCCATACTGCTTGTGGTGATGCAGCCCAGGACATGGTTGTCTGTGAGCACACATTGCCAGCTCAGGTCCAGCTTTTCATCCCCCAGTTCCCCCAAGTCCTTCTCCTCAGGGCTGTTTTCAACCCCTCCATCCCCCAGCCTGTATTGGATGTCTATATTCAAAATGTTCATATATATGAATGTTACATATATATTGTATACTTTATATATATAATATATATTTATGGGTATTTATAAAGGTGGAGGCTGGCTTTGAGCTGTTGGATGGGAGGACCTTCAGGGTGCTGCTTGGATCATGGGTCATCATGGAATGTTGCTTCTGGACTGGTGTGATCAAGGCCTGTTGTGTGGCCTGAAAAAGAGGACTCAGGCCCTGCTTGATGAGGGGGCAGATTCTGGAGTCTTTGATGTTGATTTTGGCTCTTGATGGTCTTCTCTCCACCAAGGAGGATTGTGCTGGTGGACACCACCAAGTTCCTGCAAAGGGGCTCTGCTGACATGGACATTGGCTGTTGTTCTGCAACAAAATCCCAGGCAGAGAGGCAGAGCTTAGGTGACTGCAGCCAACTCGGCTGAGCACACTGTCTTTACAGGGTAAAATGGAAGAAAAACTCATATCAAGGTGGAGATTAGAAGAGGTATGTGCATGATGGACCAGCACTGGGTCCTGTGCAGCATCCAGAAGAGGCAAAGCAGGGAAGGAGAGCAGGAAGGACACTGGAAAAAGCACAGTCCCAGGGGACAGGAAGCTTTTAAGGGGTCTGTGGGCAAAACTGAAGATCTGTCCTTCATCTGCCAGGCTGGCAGTGGCACAGCAAGTTGTGCCTTGTGGTCACTGCATAGTCGAGTTGGATTAAACATCTTTTCCCAGTCTGATCTGGTGGACGTCCTTGCACGTGTCACATGGGGTGAGATGGTTCCGTCCTTCCTTAGCCCTCTGGAGTGAGGTGTACCAGGTCCTGCCAGTGGCAACTTCTCCATCACCACTGACCACATGGATCATGGAAGGTTCAGACACTTGGCTCCAAGCTGGCACTGCATAGCTGAGATGAACATGACCTGAGGGCTAGCAAGGGGCTGGAGGAGCTGAGCAGCCACCATGCAGAGGGGAGCAGCAGGTTTGAAAAAAACAACCCTAACCCTCCTGGGTCCTTCCTCCCCACATCACTCCTACCTCCACAAGGACCAATTCATTCACCATCAACCAAGCTGTTAGGAGATCTGTGGGACCTTCTAACAGTAAGCCCCAAATCCAGCCCTTAGGGTGCTTACAGAGCTGCTCTGCAAGGAGCCCTCACTCTGTGTCACATCTACTGACCCCCACATGCTGGATGTCTCTCAACCACCATGCCCCAGCCACCACGAGGTTTTTTCTCAGCGTGGGGTTTTGCAGCATCCCACGATGCTGGGTGGAGGAGAGCACCCGGGGGAGCTGCACAAAACCCTCCTGGTGTCAACCTTCCTATGGCTCCTCTCTGCTGGGCATCAGCTCCTATCCAAAGGAGTTATGCAGCTGGAAAAAAAGTCACAAGAGGAGTTGTTTGGGCAGGAGAAATGTCCTGGTGGGGATGACGTTGCGGGGGGGAGAGGGGGGATTTCTGCCACCACCAAACTCAGCAATTTCCATCCCCGTGCTGGGAGGGAGGAGCGGGCAGACAGCCCGGCAGCTACCGCAGTATTGCTCCTTCCGAAGCCTCCTGCCCCTCTGTCTGACGGAGCTGTGACATCGGATTCTCCTTTCTGCTCGCTGGAGCTCAGGGAGGTTCTTCTCAGAGGTGCCTTTTGTGGGTGAAGGGCAAGGGCAGGACAGTGCCACATCCCGGTGCTGGTAACTCCGCAGCGCTCCCCGTTCTCTCTCGGGCTCTTCCTTGGGACCGTAACTCCTCCAGCCCATCAGGTCCCAACACCCGCTGCCCGGAAACCTTCTGCTGCTGCACAGAGATTACAGCCTGGGGCTGGAGACTTCAGCTAAGGGCGGAGATGTGCCTTCTTTGCAGCTTTTTTTTTGTTTTTGTTTTTGTTTTTGTTTTCCTTTGTTTTTTTTTTTTTTTGTTTTGTTTTATTTTTTGTTTTTTGTTTTTGTTTTGTTTTTGTTTTTTACTTTTTCCTTTTTTCTCTTTTTTATTTTTCCTTTTTTCTATTTTTTATTTTTTCCTTTTTTTCCCTTTTTTTCCTTTTTTTCCCTTTTTTTCCTTTTTATTTTTTCCTTTTTTAATCTTTTTTCTTTTTTCCTTTTTAGTATTTTTTCTTATTTTTTCTTTTTTCCTTTTTTCTTGTTTTTTTCCTTTTTTAAACTTTTTTTTTTCCTTTTTAATCCTTTTTTTTTCTTTTTTCCTTTTTTTATTTTCTTTTTTTTTCTTCTTTTTTTTTCCGATTAAAAGGATTAAAAGGATCGTTTTGTCCCTTTGCTTCTTCTTGCTTGCTTGTCCCACACGCTGCTGTCGCCTCGCCCTGTCGCGCTTTCTTGGCAGACCCGGAAAACTTTCGTTTGTTTGTTTTGGTTGGCTTGTTTGTTTGTTTTTGTTTTTTAAATTTTATTTTATCCATCGCTTCCCGTCAAAGGCTCCGGGGTGGGTACGGGAACGCTGATGAGCGAAGCATCGGGTGGGGAGAAGCCGAGCAGAAAACTCCCCCCCAGGGAGCTGCCTGGGGGGAGGTCCTGCAGCTCTCCATAGCGGCTCTGCCGGTGACAGTGACATCGTGGGTGGCTTCTCAAAGGGCAAGGAGGAAACGTGCCGTGGTGCTGGCCCCGTCTCTCCTGACTCACTTCAAATCATCTCCTTGTTTTCAGTGAACACCTTTCCTGGAAGGCTGGAAACTCCCTCTTGTCCTGCTTTGCCCCCTGGCTGGTGTTTCTTGCCAGGGTATTTTCCTTTTGGGGTTGGGTTTTCTTTGGTCTCCTTTCTCCTCGTTGACCTCTTGAGCAAAACACGATTAAATGACCGACAGAAGCAGGTGGCTGTCTGTTTGTCTGTCTCCACCCCTCTCCCCATCACACCCACCCTGGTGCTTCTCTGCTCCCTGCAGCTCCAAGAAATCACTTGATGAGCACCACCTCTCCCCCGCCTCTTGGACGTGATGCTTTCTTTAGATTTTATGACTCCTGGTGGGGAGTTTTTAATGAGTTTAAGGAGCCACAGTTCCTAGCAATGCTCCTGGGGTTGTGTACAACCAAGCAGCCAAGCCCACCACGTTTCATGGTAGGAGAGGTGGGATGCCCTTCACTCCCACCAGCCAGAGGTGGGACCACCACCCAACTTGAAACTTGGAGGCTTGTAAAGGGATATGTGCTGCTATGGGGGAGCTGGGAGAACCAGGGGATGTGTTGGGGACACACACTGCACCCCTATCGCTCCAACAGAAACCAACCAGTGGGAAGAGATGGGATCTTACAGCTTTTTAGGCTTCCTGAGTCTGGGAATTGAAACCATGGAAAGAGGCAGTTGCTGATAGCATCTGCTAAGCTGGGAGCAGGCAAATAAGGCTGTAACCTGCCTTTCCAGGGCCAGCAACCCACTGAGCAACTTGAGACACTGGAAAACCTTCCTCTTGGTGTCTTGCCTCACTCCTGTGTGGATGGAGAAGGACTCTCCCTCGACTGTATTTCCATGGTGAACAGGCACTGGCATGACCCCAGTGGTATCTATCCAGGCCATGGACAGAAGAGAGGGCTTGGTGGTCACATTATGTAGGAAAAGCCCACCTTGCTGGGCTTGGCTTATAAAGAAGAGTCTAACCTCTCAACAGGAAACTCAGTGGGGGCTTGGGCTTCACCTCAACACTCAGATCACACCCCCTGGGGCCACTTCTCCACTCGGCATCCCACCCCCTCTGCAGTTCCTCTTGCCATCAGGAGCCCATGCAAGCGGGGTGGCTGGCACACTGAACCCTTCCCTAACACACCCTCAACGATGGAGAAATTTGTCTCGGCATAAAATGACTCCAAAGGCTTTAAATCAGATGACCACGGGGTTTTCATGGAGGGATGTGGGTGGATTTCAAAACCAGGAGCTGGCAAAGCATGATCCCTGTTTGCCTGGTGCGTGCCTGCACACACGCACACGCAGGCACCCACGTTTCTGCAGGGCACCCCCTTTTTTATTTCTGCATAACCATATTTTAAGGCTGAAAAAAAATATGGTGGGGAGTCCAGATCAAACCTACAGAAGTAATTTCACATTTCTCTTATGTTCTCCCCTGGAGGTTCCCTCATCTTCCCAAGAGGCATTAGGGAAAGTTATTTCCTGGGCAACTTTTTGTATATCTTAAACCTTCCTTGGGTTTAGTTATTATTTGCTTTATAGAATTGTTTTTTCAGAGTGAAAGCTCTTCCTACATTTTTTTTTACCCCAGGTTTCTCCTTCCTGGAGCACAAAACCACTCTCATTCACTTCTCTCCCATATATCCCTGTCTGGATACAATTCCTTGGTGTTGTACTTTACTGATTAAGCCTCTTCCCAAAAATGGGGGGCCTGGAGTGAGACATGGCCTTCCCTGGCCAGAGTAAGACATGTCCTTTTTGGTCCTGAAAACCCAGTCTCCTGCATTTTCTATACTACCCTCCTGCTAAAAAAACCTGGAGTTTTTCCTTGGAGTTTTTCATTATTTTTTATTTCCCCCTCTGGAATTAGGCTTTCCTTTTGGGTTTTTTTTTTCATTATTATTATATTTTTCTCCAAAGGCATCATGCTGTTTGTTCCTAGTTGGCTGCTGACAATTTTTTATTCCCCCTCTTCCAGTCCCTCAGCCCTCCTTAGATGATTTCCAGCTTTATCATTTAAGGCTGGTGAAACTGAGGTCCAGGAAGGTGCAGGGACAGGCTGGAGGCCACAGTGATTGTGGCTCTAAGTTGCTCTTATCTGCAGATCCAGTGCTCTCAGTATCAAACCTGGCCATGCCAGAGCATCCTGCAATGTGTCCCCCACCTTAGGACACGTTGTATTTTATAACCTTTTCCAACAAAAATGATTCTATGATTTTGGTGAGCATCCCTGGTCCAGACCTTACTGTAGTGTGATGTGGAGCTTCCAAATCAACTCATGTGGGATGCTGGAACCCCCACCTGGAAAGATTTGGGTTGGAAATTTGGGGAAGCTGTATTCAGCCCTGCAATAGGTTATTTGAGGACAGGGTGGGGAGATTGAGATGGATGAATGTCTCCCTCTGAAATGGCTTGGGGAGAAACGATGCTGCTTTGGGGCTGGGGAATTGGGTGATGATGAATCTGCCAGGCAAGAGGATTTATCCTGGTGGGGCCAACGTTTGGGCAGGGACTGCTGCAACCCTGCAGACAACTCGAGTTATTCCCCTCCTTGATGCTGTGGCAGTCAGCTCTGGAGCTTGTTTATCCAACCTGAGGCCTTTTGCAGGGCAAGGAGAGTCAACTTGTTTACTGATGGATCTCTTGTTTTCTTCATTTCTCCCGACTGGGATGAACGGGATGCTGGAGTACATTCTGGCCCTGGGATGCAGCAGGGGCTGTGCATGTCCCATTCACATGCATGCCAGGAGCAAACCCTGCTGCCAGGCTCTGCTTTGCTGACCTTGCAGTCACCCAACACTGCCACTGTCCCTCCTGGCAGCTGCAGTCTCCTCCAGGGCCATGCGAAAGGGGCATGAGCAGCTCTCGCCAGCACTGGGCTTGGCAGCTGTTTCCAGGAAAGCTGGAGAACAGCTGAGGCTGGTAAACAAGAAGGATAACATGCTGGGTTGGGAGGGGGGGGGTTTCCTCCAGAGGGACTAGGAGAAAAAAATTAAGTCTTGCTTCCTGCACCCAGGTGTAGCTGCAAGCCCCAAGGAGGGACGTGAGGCTGAGGAAATGGGGTTTGTTCAGCTTTGAGAAGACACAAGGGCTTAGGGGAGAACTTAGTAGGATGTTCCCTGTTAAAGGGGGGCTGCAGAGAAGATGGAGACTCCCTGTTTACAAGGAGTCACATGGAGAAGACAAGGGGCAATGGGTCCAAGTTGCTCCTGGGGAGGTTCTGTTTGAACACAAGAGGAAAATGCACTCTGAGGGCAGTCAGACATCGGAATGGCCTCCCTGGGGAAGTGGGGGATTTCCTCACTTTGGGAAGTTTTGAGCCTCAGCTTGATGGGGCACTGAGACATCTCACATAAAAAAAATCATAGTAGAAGGGTTGAACCAGATGATCCTTGAGGTCCCTTCCAACCTGACATTCTATGATCCCAGTTTTGGTATCTACAGAGCCAAGATGCTCTGGCTGCTTCTGCTGGGGGATAAGCAAGGATGGGTTGCAGTGCATGTGTCTTGCTTCTGAGCTTAAAGGCAAGGAGTGTGTGACTGGCTCAAGGAGACTGCATTATTCTGCCCCTAAAAATGCAGATGGGCACTGCCAGGTTATCCTGCATAAGTGGAAAATAAGATTCCTCTTAACCGATATAAATTTATTTGGAAGATACCTGTCCCTGCATCCCTGGTATGAGCCAGGTGAGCATCCCACCTTGACACTAATAGAAGACTCTAGTATGCTTAAGAGATATTTGAGCTTTTTATTTGTTTCTTATCTCTGATGACTGATTTTCTTCGAAATCTTCCTAATTAGCAAGAGATTTCTAACAGGAACAGTAGGACATGACTGAAGCTGGGATTTTGGTGTGGGCAGCTCGATGAAGCCACTCAAGCCCCTGCACCATTTCATCCCAGCATCACTTTTGGGGGGATGGATCCACACCTGCAAAATAAGAGTCTCCTTGCAAAAAGGATTAAAAAATCAAGAAAAACAAAACAAATCAAACTGTTATTTAATTTTCCAGCCCAGGTCCATTTCCCTGCTGAAGTGCTGGATCCCGCTCACAGCTGATGAGGCCTTGGGGTGGGAAGAGGGACTCAGAAATTACTTTGCTGCCTTGATCTCTGTGTTGTTGAGCTGATCTGGGCAGGACAAGTCAAGACAGAAGAGGCACCTGCCAGCAGTGTTTTTTTGTGTTTATTTGTTTCTCCAAGTTTAGTTTGCCAAAGGCAGGGAATGAATTTCCACCCCCTCCCAGCTGAGAAGAACACGTATGCAAGGCAACACAGACAGCAAAGCCTTTAGACCTTTTAAAAAATGAAATCACCTCTGGCTGCTGCTGTGTTTATCTTCTTTTTTTTTCTTTTTTAATTTTCTTTTAATTTCATAATTTCTGTGTGTAGCTGAGCTGCTCAGAAAGTAACCCAGGTCAAGCACATTGGCGCCGTAAATAGGAAAGCAACTTAATAAACCATTAAATAGTTTATGGCTGTTGCAACAGCAGCAATTTGGGGAGGTTCCTGGCGGAGAACAGGTGGGTGGGAAGCGGTCTCTTTGCAGTTTGGTTTTGCTGGTCAAAATTTTGGAAACCCTACGGTTGCCTTTTTCTGGCTTGGCTGTGGGTGTCCTGCCACGCCGTGCTTGCAGCGGTGAGGTTGGGCGGCCTTGGCAGCTAACGGCCCGGCTGCAGACAAGACAAGGCAAGGTGGGATGAGGTTGGCATGTGCCAGTGCCATCTTAGTCACCCCATTTCAGCGATGACTGTCTCTGCCTGAATGCAAAAGGACCAGATTTTTCAGCAGCATCTGAAGGCAGCAGCGGTGCGGGCTGCCAGGGACCGAGGTGGCTGCGTGCGCTCCTGCACGTATCCGAGGGAGCTGTGTTTGTCCAGGCATGGAGGGCAGGACTGGGGCTTGCATGGAGCTGGTCAGCTCTGGAATGAGGATCTGTGTTGAAGGCAGGATGGGGAGTGGATACACAACGTATCCAGGCTCAGAGCATGTCCTGCAGATATGGGTGGCTTTATCTACTGAGCCCACCCTTGCCTTCAGCCCACACCTACATTCCTGGGGTCCATCAGCCATGACTGCAGAAAGACCTTGCCCTTGCATAGCTGGAAAGTTTGGGCAACACTCTGGGCTCTCTCTGCCCATGCAAACCTCTGTGGGCCTTGGCATCCAGGTGGATAGAGACTGGAGCTCCTGTTGGCTCAGTGCAGGCATCACAAACACCTTCCCCCAGCAGTGGGAATGCTGTGCCCATCACTGGGATAATAGAATCACAGAATGGTTTGGGTTGGAAGGGACCTTGAAGATCATCTACTTCCAACCTCACTGCACAGGCAGGGACACCTCCCACTAGATCACATTGTTCCAAGCCCCAAGTCCAAGATAATCCAAGGTGCCCTGGATTATCTAAGCTCAGGTGATAAACGCACAACATGAAGTGAAGGAAAGTCATGCCATGAGCCCAAGCTCAACTTCTTTATTGGAAAGTTGGCAGGAGAACCTGCCTGGGAGCTGGGTGGCTGTCAGATCTCTTGTTGACTCTGGCCACTCTCTAGCAGTTGTTCTAATTCGGCCTGAGTGCTGGGTAAACAGCTGGGCTGGGAAATTGGAAACCCTCACTCTGACCTTGCCATCATTCCGAGGAGGTGGAAGCAGAGCAGCACGGAGCCACCAACACATTGCAGAGCAGCACGTGGGCAGAGAGAAGAAAACTGAACCCCATCTGGGGCCCAGAGGTTGTGCTGTGATCATGTTGCCAGAATAACTGAAGCAGATGCAATAAAAGTGTTTTCCCCCTTCTCCATCATGTTTGGTGGGGATCACTCGTGGTCAGGGGCCAACGTGTGCTTCCACCTGTGCCATCCCCTCATGGCTCTGGCTCTCAGCTCAAGCAACAGGAGTTATTTTGTGAAGAAACTGGGGCATTTCCCACTGCTGTGAAGCACAGCACCTTCCCTTACGAGCCCTACCAAAAAAACAGGTACTCAAAGCCCTGTTTGCTATGACACATTAAGCTCCAGAACAGAAATCTAAATATTCAGCTGATATATATATATATATATTTTTTTTTTTAATTAATTTTTTTCCAAAGGAGCTGTTAACAGCTTGTCAGTGTGGTTTGGAAAATGTAAACACATTTGAGAAAATATGTTGGCAGTCAGCTCTCCATATTGTTTCAGCTTGTCCCAAAATTCCAGAGACATTTCCCATCAATATTTTTCATTTCTGATTGGAAAGTATGGGGAAAAGAAGAATGAAATTCTGTAGATATTTTTTGACAACTCCAGCTTTTTTTTTTTTTTTTCCCACAGCCAGGTCTTCATGGCATGGAAAAGATAAATGAAATGCACAAAATAAAAATATCTGCAGGGAATTAAATAAATGGAAATCTTTGCCCTATAAGCAGAAAAATTTTAAGAAAACCCTGATAAGGGAATCTGGTTATTTCACCACTGCATTCCAGCAATCTGTGTGATCTGATTCCAGTGATCTGGCTCCAAAAATTGGTTGGGAGTGTTGTTAGGAAATTGGAGATCTTGGTTACCTGGGGGAGGCTTTGACTGTAGAGAAGCTGCAAGAGAAGTATGGCAACTCAGACTGACTCCTGCTACAGCTGAAAAAAACCCCACCAACCTCCTTGAGATGTTTGCTGTGTGAAGGGCAAAGTCTCCACCAGTCTTTCACCTCTTGATAATTTTTGTTCCTGGTGCAGAGAATTCAGAAATCTTTGCCAGTTTTTTTTTTTCAGTCACTTGGTCCTTGGGCATTTTTTTCAGTGTAGTTGTGGACCTTCCCATTCTGAATTTCAACCTGTTGCTCATCTGCTTTCTTTCACAGACCTTCTAGAAGCAGTCTCTGCAGGTCTCAGGTTTAAAAGCACATGGCAACAGTCTGAAGAAGTGGGACAATCAGACTTCACCTCTTGCTGCTTTGTCTTTTCCCTCAGTTGAATGGAGAGGTGAACCCCTGGGGAGGCTGATCCAAGGGGACATCTCAACCCGAGGAGTTGTGTTGGTCCCCAAAGTGGTTTCTCCTGGCCAGAGCTGAGGTGCAAGGGACACTCTTGGGCAACCAACACCTGTATCATCCCAGCCCTGGGAGGAAGCAGGGACAAGCAGGTTGTTGATATGGCAGACGTGCTCCCGAGGCTGTGGGTGGGAAGATCCTTGGCACGTACGTTCTTTCGAAATTCATCTCTTCATCGCAGCTTTATTCTTCCTCCCTACACTCTGGATTGAACAAGGAATTGTATTTTGGGTCACCTCCTGTTGCTTCTCATTGAGAGGTGTATTGGGTGGCTTTGGACACAGCCAGCACTCAGGTTTCTCAGCATGCTCAGGGGCTACCAACACCTCCAGGACACATTTCCCCCTGGCTTGCAATCAATATCCACAGCAGGGCAAATGAATTGCTCTGGGAATGCCCATTTCTCTCTCTGCTGATGGTAGAAGCCATCAGAGGTGACCCGTTACTTTTAAAAACCCAAAGTGATGTCAATTCTTCACAAATCCTCCCTCCAGCTTTGCTGTGGGGGGAGGTAGACACAGCAGGAGCCACGTGGGGCTGCAACTCTTCCTCCCCACTCAGCATCCCCTGGGGAACATTTCCATCCAAGCCTCCCACATGGTGCAGATCCTCCCAGGATGCTGCTTTGTAGGATGGTGTTTAATCACCCCCTGATCAAAAGCCCCTGCGTCAGGACCTGCACTGATTTTAGTGAGGATTGATAGCAGGGATTTTTTAAAAAAATGCCCTTTTTTCCTGGGCTTTGATTAATCTGGCACACAGCTGCCTGCAAGCTCCTCCTCTTTGCTCAGCAGCAACACAAACCACCACCACCACGGTGGTTTCTTCCCTAGGGCTTTGCCTTTGTAGGTTCTTTCTGTCTTTGAAGAGATTCCCCAGCTTTGACATCATCGCCTCCAACTCTTTGGAAGCCTCTTGGTCACCATGGCAATGCTGAGGTTGTCACTGGCTTGGGCGTGTTACATCATCAGATGAGTCAGCCCCAGCATGAAAAAAGCCACAGCTTTTGCTATTGTTTGATTTAATAACCTGCAATGAGGAGATAAGGATCCAGATCCTTAATGAAAGGTGGGCGTTAATGAGATGTTAGGAAAGAGTTCAATAGCAAAGTCCAGGGGATAATGACAGGTTGTGATTTCTGGAGGGTGACCATCTCCCCCCCCTTCAATAGGCTGAACTGACTCATCCATCAGGGAGTTTACATCCATCAGGGAGTTTACATCCCTCACCAGGGGCCCTACAGGCAGGAGACCAGGAGAGCTGCATCCCAAATGCACCCCTGGACTGGGAAGTCAGCTTTTCATGGACTTCCCAGCTAACTTCAGCCACTGGGCACCTCCTCTGACAGTCTGTGCTGCAGTCAGAAGAGGGCTGGGATTTTTTAACCCCTTCCTGCTGGATGAGAGTCTTGTTGTAGGTGGTTGTAGCATCGTGCTTAGGGACCTAAAAGTAACCTAAAGTCAAGTTTAAGGTCTTGTGGATATACACCCCAAATCAAAACTTTCAATAGGGGATTCTTGCACCTTAAAATCATGGGAAGATGCTTCTATAATGTAAATAAAACCAGCTGGGGGTAGGATTAGCATCCCAGCCTGACCAGTGTCAGGCTAATGTGAATATAGGCTTCTCGGAGTCACTGGGAGTGCCAAACTCTGATTTTTGGCTCTCTGACTGATCCACACCCTCCTACCCTTTTGTTGGGACCAAGTCTGAAATTTTGCAAACAGATTTCATTTCAAGGAGAACCAATATCAGATTCCCAGCACTGGAATATTCCCAACCTCTTGCCAGCTAATTGCCCTGTAACCGCTTTTCAAAACCTGTATTTGTCTCTGCAACCTATGGAATTCATTATCTCTAGGATTTAGTCCATTTATAGGGTGAGTTTTGTTCTGTACTAGTCTTGTGGGATCAGGAACTTTCACAGGATGTTGCTCAATCCTCCTGGACCCATTTATGAGCAGACCTGCCAGGGATGAGAAACGTCCCTGCTCCAATGAAGGTGGCAGGTTCGGAACGTTATTTCCAAATTTATTTATTTTATATTTTTTTTATAATTACAGAAAGTAATTCTCAAAAATTACAGATGAAACCCTTTCCCTGGGGTTTGAAATAACATAGGTCCAGGAAGCTCCTTTGGGATCACCAGTCCTGGGAGGCTCCTAGGCTCCTTTGGAGTAACCAGTCCTGGCTTACTGACTTTAATGGGGCTTTCCAGGGACCCTCCAAGACCTGAGCACAATCAGGGGCACCCACCTCAGTCTGGGGACAATGGAGGGATCTTCGGGTGGTTTTGCTTCTGACTTGGGTGATAAAAGTTAAATCCAGGCTCTCATCCTTCCCTTTTCCCCATATTCATCACAACCAGGCAATAAGTTTGCAGCTCTCCCATTTCCTTTCCAAACCACCTTTAACTCATCTGATTATAACCAAACTCCTCTAGTTGAGACACAAGTCTGCCAGTTCAAAGGAAACTAGGCTTGAACCCTCTGTTCTCCTGCTTGGAAGTCTCCTGAATTGAACTAAATTAATAAAAATAAATTATTTTTAGCAAGGCTGATGGCATAGCACAACAAAGACTTCAGGCAGGGGTTACTGGAACAGTTTCTACACTTCACCGAGTGGGATGGTGGCATCAAGCAGGGGAGCTCAGAGGGCTGAGCAAAAAGAAGCAGTTCCCTGTAAAGGCTGTTGAATCTGGCTGCAAAAGTGCCTAAAGAAAGCTATAAGGGGCTGCTTCTCTCTCTCTCTCTCTCTCTTTTTTTTTTTTTTTGCCAGTGGGGAGTGAAAAAGAGGAGAATCCAGTGCTGTGAGCAAACTCATGTGCACAAAAGCTGATTTCTGATGCTTGTTGCTTTGAATAATGGGAAAAGAAGTGACTCCATGAAGTTCTGCAACCCCTCTGTGGCTTTTCCTGCCTCCTGGCTGCCAGGAAAAATCAGGACCAGCTGCTGGCATGGTGTTTGGCCAGGGCTGGTACAGCAGGAATGAGCAATGCCCTCTGTCTCTGCTGGGATTTCCCCCTCTGGGGCTCAGCACTTGTTCCTCCAGGCTGGAGAATGAACCCATTTGAATTTTCCCCTGCTCTGCTCACAGCTTTTTTTTTTTTTTTTTTAAAGAAAAGCTGCACCCAAAGGTGAGTGTGGTGCAGCTCTGAGCTCTTGCTATGCTGGACTTTTAGTGCTTGGCTGCTGTTAACAGCTACCTCAATTTCTTCAGATCAGGGAAGGAAGAGGTTTCACCTGCACATCAGGTCCAGTTACAGAGTGCAGGAGTCTCAAAAAGTGGACAGCTTGTCCCCAGCTGAGCTCAAGGCAGCTCCAGGCACACGATGTTCCTGCCTTGTCCTCATCCTTCATCCTCTGGGAAAGGCTCAGGCCTCCTGGCTGCAGACCCAAGAGGCATCCATCAGGAACCCTCTTCTGATTTCAGGGCAGGGAACTCCGAATCCTGCACTCAGCAGCATCACTGCAGGAAGCCCTCTGCCTTGAAATAATATCTTGAAGAAAAGGATTTTTGCCCAATTTCTGTTCCTCTTCTGCGGGCAGCAGGGTTGAGGCTGTCAAGGAGGGAAGGGAGCATGTGCCTGAGAGAGCAGGGGGGGTCCAAAGCAAGAAATGGGGAAGGAAAAAACATCTTGTGAGGAGGAAATGAGAGGGAGAGGGAGAGGGAGAGGGAGAGGGAGAGGGAGAGGGAGAGGGAGAAGGACAGGGACAGGGACAGGGAGAGGGACAGGGACAGGGACAGGGACAGGGAGAGGGTCCCCCTGGGGACTGTCCCCTCCCCTTCCATGTCCCCTGGCAGCCGCCTTCGTCCTGCACCTCGCCAGCTCCTGCCCTTTGGCTCCCGACGGTTCCGTCCTGGACTTCGAATTCGTTTTCGTCTTCAACAAGAACCCCCTGGTCTGCTACGAGCCCCCGGGCCACCGCTTTGTGCCCTGTGCCCCGGGGCTCCTGGGCCCCCTGGCCACTCGCCTGGCCGCCGGGCTCAACAACGGCAGCGCCTGGGCACACCGAGCCCTGCAGCGGCGTCGCGCCTGTCGCGACATGGCCAGAGCCCTCTGGAATGTCACCGCCCTGCGACGGAGTGAGCCNAAATACTTTGTTTTTCTGCAAACCCAGATCCTCTACAGCTACCACCAAAATATCCATAGAAAAACAAGAAATCAGAAGAGAAGAGGGGAAGGGGAGAAAGGGGAAGAGGGAAAGGGGAAGGAGAAGGAGAAGGAGAAGGAGAAGGAGAAGGAGAAGGAGAGGGAGAGGGAGAGGGAGAGGGAGAGGGAGAGGGAGAGGGAGAAGGAGAAGGAGAAGGAGAAGGAGAAGGAGAAGGAGAAGGAGAAGGAGAAGGAGAAGGAGAAGGAGAAGGAGAAGGAGAAGGAGAAGGAGAAGGAGAAGGAGAAGGAGAAGGAGAAGGAGAAGGAGAAGGAGAAGGAGAAGAAATGCTCTTTTCTATAGCAGAAACATCCCCATGTGTTCCAGGGGCTGATGCAGGAGTTCCTCATGGTCCTCCCACCCCAGCAGCAGGGCTGGGGCAGGATGAGGTGAGAAGAGGGATCCCTGTGATATGGGCACACTTCACTCCTCATTTATTTATTCTGGTGATTGAAATACCTGTGAAGGGGGAGGGAGGGGACTGAAAAGTACGGGCACAAAGGACCAGGATTGCCAAACCCAAACATTTTTAATCAGCCTCTGCAAAACCCTCCCCACCATGAGCCTGACCCTCAGCAGCTTCTGCAAACTTCCAGTCCCTGAAAAGAAAGAGCCACCAGCAACAAAACCAGCTCAGCATCCAGCAGGCTGGAGGAGGGAACAGCGACTTGGGTTTCACCTCTGATATTTTTGAAAGCCCCTGATTTCCCTAAAGCATTGCAAGCAACCTCCTTGGCTTCTCCAGGATCCCACCATTTTTTTTTTTTCCAAAGTGCAATGTTTTGTGAGGTTTTTGTGCATTTTTTGGAGGGATTTTGTTTTGGTTTTGTGTGTGTTTTTCGTTGGTTTGTTTTTTTTCAAGTAATTGTATAAATACTCCTCCATCAGCCCATAATAATAATTTTCTCTGTTTCAAGAAGGTGCCATTCACGCACTAACAAAAATTTGGGCTGCTCCTGTTGGACTTTTCCAACCTCCCTCCCGGGACAGGGAGAATTATTTGTGCCCATGTCCCAGGCTGGTAAACTGAGTCTGTGCTGAATTTGCTGTGGGTCAAACTGCCTTTAATGGAGCACACGTGTGGCTGCATCTTTATGGTAGTGTCTGCACAGCTCCCAGCCCCTGCCTCCAAATTTTAACCATGCCAAGAGTTGCTGGGTGCAGGGTTGGACCCCATGAGTCCCATCCCATCGGGCATCATGCACACTGCACCTTGTCCCCTCCATCCAAAGGAGATGGTATGTGTTGTGCTGAACTTAGGCATGGATGTGACTTGTTCTTTCCTTCCAAGTTTCCATTAGGATGGAAAAAAAGAAAAGGGGAAAAGGAAAAAGAGAAAGAAAAAGAAAAAAAAAAAAGAAAAAAGAAAAAAAAAGAGGATGAATCATGGCTTAGTCAGAGTTGGGGCTCGCCTGAACAATTGCTGCCATTGCCTACATTTTGATTCTGGATGAGAGATAGCAGGGAGGGCTGGCTGGTGGCCCCTGGGTACAATAGGTCTTTGCAAAGGGGACAGGGAATTTAGTCCAGGATTGTAATTTCTGAGCTGTATCCACAGCGTAATTCCACTGCTCAGGGCAGGTTGCTCGGTCATTTTGGTGCTTGAGCAGCAGAGGAACAGAAGGGGGGAATTGAGGGGTCATTGAGTGGGTTTGGCTTTGGGATTTTGGAGAAGCTCACAGCCTGTAAACCCCACAGAAGACAGATGTTGCATTCTTGCAAAAAAAATTTTTTTTCACACTTCTCTCCCAGACTTTCCTTTGCACTGCCCTCCCCTCTCCCACCTCTCTGGACTTGACACCTCCATCCTTTAGATGCTCGAGGTCACTTTTTCCCCCACATTTCCACAAGAACATTCAGATTTGGAGCCCTGGCATTACATTTACACCCCTGTCCCTTTGCATTGATGAAATCCCAGCAGGCACCTGCCATGGGACAGGTAAGGCAGCACCTCTGGCAAACAGCAGCTGGTTTATTCCTCCCTCTGCATCTTCCCTCATCCCATGAAGCAGAGAGGATGCAGGACACCACCAGTGGCTCTCCCATGGCATCCCATGGCCACCATGGCTCTCAGCAAGCCAACACATCCCAACCCCCGTGCTTAGCCCCACTGGTGACTTGATTTCTCAGAAAATGGCTGAGCTAAGCACCCCGTACACAGCAGCTGGGAGCAACAGCTTATTTACTGGTTCAGGCTCTATTTATAGGGAGCTGGGATTTGGCAGAACACGGCTCAGAAGGGGAAAATCAACCCTCCCCATGCACCTACTGCTGTCCTGCCCACAACCCCTTTCCCTGTGGTGAAAGTGCCTTATAAATAGTAATGATGCTTCTTCCAGCTGACCTCACTCGGAGCAGCTGGGTGCTCGTGCCTTTGAAAACCAGGCCATTTATTTAGGAGTTGAAGCTTTCCGCTCCAGTTCCTCGGGAGTTTTAAAGCCAAGAATTACAAGGTGGATCTAATGTGAAGTGACTGTGATTTTAATTCAGGAGGGGTTTGGCTTTTGGGCTTGTTCTGATATTGTGGGGGTGGTGATGTTGGAAGCTGAGCTGCTGGAGGAAGGGGGATGCCCAAGCTCTTCATCTGCAACATCAAGGGAATTTTCTTCCTTCTTCTGACCCGTCTTTTAGCTCAGAACCAAATTTTTATTGCCTTCCATGGGAACAGGTCCAGGATTTGGAAAAAACCAAAACAAAACAAACAACCTCCTGCCCTTCCCAAGGATGGATTTTGGGCATGGTACCAGGGAGCACTCTTTTGCCTGACCCCAGTCTCCACCTTCACCACCTGACACTTTCTGCTCTCATCATTTTCCTTCCCAACATTCCATATGTCTTGCTCTTTTCTATAGTAACTATTTAGTTGTGTGTTTGTTTTTTTAATGATTTTTATTTTTTTGCCTGTGAATATTTTCTCCTGCGTAGGAGAGGGAAAGATTGTGCTTTTATTATTTTTTTTTATTTTTTTTTTAACCATCCATCTTGTCTCCATGTAAGGAAATAGCCAAAAATATTTTCTTTCTAGCTCCATTATAAAAATACCAGCCTGTGCTTCTAAAGAAGGCAAGTGCCCTAAATAATAATATAAAAAAGGAAACTCAAGGTATCCCAGATGATATTTATCAAGCTTTGTGATATATTTCCACAGTTCCCCACTGTGGCATGTTCACCACCCAGCATCTTGCCAGACGGAACCCCCCTCTGGGTGCCAAGTGGATCCGGGGCTCCAAAGTGGCTTTTTTTGGGTGGCCTCTGGATGTCCCCAGCCCTTCCAGGCTGCCAACACCAATTTCTTGGCGTTGTTACTGCTGGGCTACAGTTCACAGCCTAATTTCAGGAGGAAAGGTCACCTGGCCACTGGAAGACAGTAATAATATTAGGGGGAACAAACTAAAAAAAAAGCCTTAAATTATAAAAATAACAATGAAAATAAGAACAAAATATTTAAAGGATGAAATATTAAAATAATAAAACAAACCAATAAGGTAATTTAAGCGACAAACAGGACTATACTGGAATAACTAAAATTAAAAAACAATAGGAATATAAATATAAAAACATATTTGAGAGCAAAATTTCCCCGGGGAGGAGCATCCCCAGCGCTGCCGCCGCTTCTCCCNATTTCCAACGCCTTTACCCTCCCCCGCCCTCCCCTTTTCCCATAATATCCCTGCAGCATCCTCCTCTCCTCCAGCATCATCCCGGTGTCCGCATCCCACCCGCTGCCATCCCGTGACTCACTTCCAGCCCCGGGAGCTGCAGGAAGGTGGAACCATCCCACGGCGCACCGCGGCCCCGCGGGGTGGAGGATGCGCTGAGACACGCGTGTCCTAATTTCCACCCCTCCACCCCCCCTCTATCCCAGCTCCCGCCTCCATCCCTGGGATTAAAAAGGAAAGGAGCAGGTTGCTAACTTCGGCACCTGGGTACCAGCTCAGCTGGGAGCCGGCACTTTGAGATTAGTAGTGATTTATCAAATTAGGGTTTTTTTTGTTTGTTTGGGGGGCGGGGGGGGTACAATTATGACAATGGATTTGCAAAAAAACCCAACAACTATCCGCTATTTCTACTTTTTATCCTGAGCTGTGCTTGGCGTCAGACAGGAGACAGGTGGAAGAGAGGGGAAAAAAAAAAAAAAAAAAAAAAAGGTTGAAACTTCCGCACTGCTTTTTCCTTCTTTTCAAAGGTCATAAAGCATCTTGAGTGCTTAAACCCAACCTCCACACTTAAAAAAAAAAAGCTTGGGTCACCTCGGTGTCACTATAAAACAAATCATGAATCATAATACAATTCTGAAGCTCAAGAGGCAGCTCTTTTAACTCGCCCAGCAGTTACACTGACAACCTGTCAGTTGTGCAACTCTGAAATCAGCGTGGCAGGAACCCGCTGAGATCCAGGGCAGAGGAGGTGGCACTTTGTAGCCTGGCAGAGGATGCGAGTGGCTTGGGCAGTTCGGGGTGAATCAGTCTTTCCGCAGCTTTTCTTTGGAGCAGGCGGTTTTTAAAGTCTCTTCAGACGTTTATTTATTTCCCTTGGCCGGAAAGCTCTCCTTTTTATTAAAAAAAATTAATAATAATGGTAATAAATATATTAACTTGCCACATGTTGCCCCGTGGCTATGGGTCAGTCGTGCAGATGTTGGTGCATGCAGAAGCTGTTGAGGAAATGGTTTTCGGCAACGGGCTGAACATCTGAGTAGCCACGGGGCTTTGGTTTTGGTGGGGTGAAGTAGCCTTTGGCTTAATGCTTTGCAGATACCTGGTTTAGTTGATTTTGATTTTGCTCAGAGTGACACCTTTGAAAGGAAGCCCTTGGGTACGTGTTGCTGGGGGTTGGTTTTTTGTTTTGTTTTGTGTGGTTTTTTTGTTGGTTTTTTTGCTGCTTTAGTCACATGGTGACTAAATTTCCTCCTTGACAGAACAGAAAATTAAAAATGCTTTAATATATTAAATTAATTAATATATTGAGGCACCGATGCGGCTTCTAAATCTTTTCTCTGGTGGGAACAAGCCAAGGTGGCCGCTGTTCCCTGCACTCCGTGAGAAGTGCTGTATTCGGGCTTTTTTAGTTGTGGTGGTGGTCTGTTTGGGTTTTTTTTGTTTGTTCTTAACCCCGAAGTGGGTATCTTCAAGCCGAGGTGCTACGAATTCCTCAGCAGCAACAAAGAGCAGAGCCAGAGGGGCTTGGGTGGGAGATGGAAGAGAAACGCGGGGTTGATGCGGTCCCCGGCTGGGAGGTGGGAGCATCATCTTCGGGGAGCATCCTCGGGAAGCCGCTGCCAGGGAAATAATTAGCCCGATTGTCCCGCATTCCTCGTCAATGGGTGGGTGNAAAAATGACTGAGGTGGAGAAGTGGCTGTTTTCTCCAGCCTTTTTTAGAAGCAAATTTACTTTTTTTTTTTTTTCTTTTATTCCTTCCACCCACTCTGGTGAAACTAAGAGCATATCAACGCTGACTTTCTAGCAGATGGAAGGCACAAGTGACAAGCTGCTTGTAAATATCTTGATTGAGCCTTTTGAAAGTCACCCCTGCCCTTGACTTACCTGGGTAGATGTGGATAAGAAGTGATGAATATACATTGAAATCCCTGAGAGCTTTGCAGCAGGGGTGAAAAGAAACGATGAATTAGGTCTTTGCTGAAGCACTGGGGAGCAAAACCCTGGTTGTGTTTCATCCCTGATGCAAAGTTTCCTGGAGGCTGTTGTGAATTATCTGGGTTTGGGCTCAGGTTCTTGATAACAAGTTGCCTGCTTGATGTCCAGGTGTTTTGGGATGTGCTTCCCAATTCAGAAAACAGATGCTTTTTTGGCAAAGAGAACTTTCTCTTTGCAGCAAATCGAACCTGGGGGGAGATTCCTGAAATTGAATGCCTGCAGCACCCTTTGGAGGTGGTGTGTGTGCACCTATACAGCTCCAGCTCTGGGACCATCTCAGCTGTCTGGAGCCAAAGGGACAGGAACAGTACCCAGCATTGTCCCCAGCAGCTTAGAGAGCTATTATCTTAATGGCCTGAAATCCTCTCTGCTTTCTTTGAGATCCTTTGTCAACTGTCAGGGAAAGAAATTTCTTTATTCAGGTGTTACTCCTTCCCTTCTCCTTTTACTATATTTTTCTCTGTGTTGTTTGATTTGTTTTTCTGCTTTTTGTGCAATAACAAAGACTTGCACCCATAAGCAGACTGAGAATCTTAGAGGAGGAAAAAGTGTTTTCTGGGTAGATTGCACAGCTGCCTGGGTACCCCAGCACACCAAATCAGTTCTTGCTGCTGAAATCAGTGGGAGTTGGTCCAGGCTTCTGAAAGGCTGCACCAGGGATGCAGGTCACACAAAGGAAGCAAGTGTGAGGGCAGCTCCAGCCTGAGGAATGTGGAATATTTAGGGGGAGAAAAAAAAAAGACCATGCCTTTTAGATGGGTTTTCTCATCTCTTCCCTGCTGAGTCTGCTTTGGTGAGACAGCCAAGCAGATGATGGGTGGCTCTTCCCTGCCCTTCTGAACACCAGTGCTGTCACTCTTCCTTGTGGCCTTAATTCAGTTGCTTTAGCTGTTGGATTTTTTATTTTATTTTTCTATTTCATAGGGGAGGGAAATTCCTTATGTTTTGTGTGCTCTCTGGATACCTTCCCAGATCTCTGCTGAGACTTTTACTGAGAATTTACCCTGTCCTCATCCCAGAGCAGCTTCTTGCATCCCCAGCTGGCTCTGCCTGGGCTGCCTGGTCCCACCTGCAGGCAGAGTTCTCCACCCAGGCTGTAATTAAGCTGCATTTTGATGGCTCTGCCACCAGCCACTTGCTCCTTGCATTCCTTTCCCCTGAGGTTGCTGGGTAGATTGAAGGGTGGGTGAGAAATGCCCCCCTCTTCCCCTTCAAGGTCCTCTTGGGAGGAGGGCTCTTGGCCCTGTCACGCCAGGGCAGCATGAAGGGCTGCTGGCTAATCCAAATTCCATGAGGCATCCTTAAGATCTTCATTCCATCTTATTTAAAGCACCTGGCTTTGTGCCTTGGCCTTTCCTGCGTGCAGCACCATGTGAGAATCACTTCTGGAGGGCAGATCTTGGAGGAGGAGCAGGGATGCTGCCACCTGGTCCAGGGGGTGTGGTGGTCCAGATAGTCTGGATGCATCCCATGGTGCTGGGACTGGAGCTGTGGAGGACTTAAAATTCCCCAACTACATTCCCAACCCTGCAACCTGAGGAGTTTCCTCCAAACTGCTCCAGGAATTTACTTTCTAAAAGGATTTATGGGGGGGAGAAGTGATTCACCTGGGCAGCCCAGCAGCTGATTTTTCTGCATTTTGGCCATGCTGTTGGGGTGGATTGGAGAGGATTTTTCTCTTTGCATGCGAAGTCATCACTGAGTGATGCCTCTGGGTTTATTTCCAGCTGCTTGACGTGGATTCAATTCACAACAACAAAAAACCCAGCTTAAAACAGGTTTATGAGGGGAAAAAAAAATCATAAGCCAGTCTTATGTAACAGCTTTTAAATGCTGGTGGTTCTGCAGTCCTTTGGCCCTGCTTGTCTTCAGGAGAAACGTTTGCAGTTACCATGTGTAGCAGCTAAAAAGAAGGTTTTTGGAAGGTGTTTTCTGTGGGTGAAGATTTCAGCACAAACCTGGTATTGCAGCATAGCTGCTGCAAGGACTGGACCAAGGTCCTTGGCCATCCTCATGTCACAGGATGGGGAATGGGATGTTGTGCTTGGCTTGGTTTTTATTTTGCAAGTCCTGCAGGCTGCTTGGGGCAGCTGCTGGTTCTTTGATCTATTTGAAGCCATTTGTGTGTTCTCTTCTTGCTGTCAGGCTGTGACTCCTGTCCCCTGGTTTGGGTGGCACCAGGGTAAATTTGGGTCAGAATGGCTTAACTGGGACAGTTGTTTCTCAGCCGTGGAGCCACCCACCATGCCCCCTGCTCAGATCTGCTCATTCAGCAGATCCCATTGCAAAAACCACTCGGTGGATTCTCCTGCTCAAGGTTTTGGCTTCTAAGCTTTATGAGAAGGATGCACAGGAGATACCACAGAGATGCTGTCACCTGGGGTGTAGAGGCTTTGGATTTCCTTCAGCTGCTGAAGGCTTTAGGGGAAGACTGGATCAAGAAGCCAAGTGCCTTGTAGGCTGTAGGATTAGCAGCTGCTCATGTTGTGCTTTCTCTTCCTTTTTGTAGCCTGTGGGCCACAGCTTGCCAACTCCCCCACTGTGATAGTGATGGTTGGCCTCCCAGCCCGTGGGAAGACCTACATCTCCAAGAAGCTGACTCGCTACCTCAACTGGATTGGTGTCCCAACAAAAGGTGAGGCTTTTGCTGGCTGCCTGGACAAAACACACAAAGTTTGGGTCCTGGGGAGATGCTCAAGGAGCTTGGTCCCTTGAGGAATGGAAGATGCTGAGGGATCCCCATATCTCATGGGCTAAATATCTGTGGCCTGCCATCTCGTCTCCTGCAGCCCAGCTTCTCCTTCACTTGGAAGACCAAGGGATGTCCCTGAGCCTTTTGCTTTAAGGATGTCACTTCTTGGCCCATTGCAGGAACTGCACAGCTGAGTCGAGCTGTGCTGACACTATCTTTCTTCTGGTTTTGATGGTCTTTGCCTTTCCCACACAGTTTTCAATGTGGGAGAGTATCGGCGGGAGGCGGTGAAGCATTACAGCTCCTATGACTTCTTTCGCCCTGACAATGAGGAGGCCATGAAGGTCAGGAGGTAAGTGAGAGCTCCCCATTTCTCCTCCTTACCCAGCTGGTGAAGCCCATGGCACCTGTGGGGTTAGCCAGCTTGTTCTGGGGGATAATGGACAGAAAAGTTGGGCTTTAGCTTGAGGTTTCTCTGCCTGCCTAAGGAGGGCTTGACTTGAGCACCAAGAGAACTGAAGGTCAAAGGGCTTGGTACCTTCAGGGGCACCAATGTACCATAGATACCACCCTCAGTGGTATCATAGAATCATAAAATGCCAGGTTGGAAGGGACATTGAGGATCATCTGGTCCAGCCTTTCTAGGCAGGGACATAGTTTAGATAAGATGGCCCAGTACCTTGTCAAGCTGAGTCTCAAAGTGTCCAGTGTTGGGGAATCCACCACCTCCCTGAGGAGATTATTCCCATGTTTGAGTGTTCTCATAATGAAAAATATTCCTCTGATATCCAATTGGGATTTCCCCAGTTTGCACCCATTACTCCTCTTTTCCACATGACTCCTTGCAAACAGAGTCTCCATCTTCTTGGTAGCCACTCTTTAAATACTAAAACATGGCAATAAAGTCTCCTAAGCTGCCTTTTCTCCAGGCTGAACAAATCCAGTTCTCTCAGCCTTCCAGCATCTCTGAGGACCTTAGAACCACATGTCTCTCACCTCTTTTGCAGGCAGTGTGCTCTGGCTGCCTTGAGGGATGTCAAACTCTACCTGACTGAGGAGGGCGGTCAGATTGCGGTAAGCTCAGGGATGTTCTCCACAGGGTTTGACACCAGTCCTGGTCCCCAGGGTGCTGTGTCCTGTGCAGTTGGCTTTGCAGTTCGTTTGCTGAGGAAAGGGTCAGTGGGAAATGGAAGTGCTCTTGGTGCTAAATTTGAAGTCTTTTTTTTTTTTGCTTTTCAAGGTTTTTGATGCCACCAACACCACGCGGGAGAGGAGAGGGATGATCCTCAACTTTGCCAAAGAAAATGGGTTCAAGGTTGGTACCATCAGGCTGCTGGGAGAGCTCTCTGGTCAAGGAGGGAGGAGGTTGGGTTGGGCAAGGAGCTGGTTGAATGCTATAAAGCTTCTTTCTGGTCTTGAGATGAGCTTTGCTTTGTTTTACAGGTGTTCTTCATTGAGTCTGTCTGCAATGATCCCACTGTTGTAGCCACCAATGTTATGGTAAGCATGGAAATGTCTTGCTTTTGTTTCCCTTGTGGAGGTTTTCCCACCTATGTTCAGCTGGTTTCTTATCAGACTGTCTTGTCAGAGTTAATTAATTTTGAAGATGAGGAGATTTTCATCTTTTTATGATATATTTGTCCTAGGATGTAAAAGAAGTTCTCTCCCAGGGCCACTGGGTTGTAATGAAAATAGAAGTTGTGGGTTGGAGCCTTTCCCCACCTCCTGTCCATGCTTTGTATTTCTCCTTGCCTGTAGCTTGAGATCAAGGAGAGGAAGATCCTCAAGACACTTCAGTGAACCCCACAAAGTCTCACTTTTTGGAAGTGATGGGTGTGGTTGGGAATTTTAAGTCCTATCAGAGAGAAATCTAACTTGGTGTCTTTAGCCACATGCAGCCTCCCAAAAATGGGTTGGGGTCTGCTTTGGGAAGGTTAGCAGCTCAGCTAAAAGTTTCTTGCCACTAGCTGGACTCTTTGCTGAGAGAGCAGCATAAAACATTGCTTCCTGGATCCTTTGGGAGCTGCTGGATCTTGGATTTCCCACCAGCAGAAGAGCTGCTTTGCCCATTAGGCTTGGCTAGAGCAGGTAGATATTAATTGGTTTATCTTGCCCTTGCTTCCTGGGCTTTGCTCCAGCCTTATCCCATTTTACATCTGAACCTTGTGAGTCCTTTTATGATATCTGGGAGTAAGTCTGAGGGTTTTGTTCTGTCCCTGGGATGGCTTCAACAAAGGGTGTTCAGTGGGGTCTTAGAGTGTGACTTTCTTGTGGGAGGTGTCCTTGCCCATGCAGTGGGTTTGGAACTAGATGATTTTTAAGGTCCCTTCCAACCAAACCATTCTATAATGATTTTGCTTCTGCTGAGAACTGGTGTCCCATGGCCACCAATCACCTTTTTGGCAGGTTGCACACAACCTTGTCCATGTTGCTAAATATTTTTTTTTTCCTTTGCAACACCCTGAAGGGGGATTTCTTTGGGGGATTTAATCCTTTTCTTTGGAAAGTTGCAGGGGGAGAAAGTGGACCACTAGCTATATGAGTGTGTGTTAGGTTTTGCTCCATGGGGCACTGTGGAGAAATGCTGCCTTTATAATGGGAAAAGAGCAGAAAATACAACCTGGGTCTGGGGTGTTGCCACACATCGTGCTCAGTTCTGTTCTCCTGTTGGTTTCAGGGTTCCTTCTGAAGTTACTAATGTGTAACTCTGCTGCTCCAACCCAGATCTTCAGGAAAAAAGCCTGTTAGAGTAGTTGAGGCACAATTTAGTCTGTGAGAGTTCTAGTTCTGGGTATTCACTTTGCCCATTTCTAGCATCTTTGGCCCAGGAGATAATAGCAAATAATGCACAGAAGGGGTTGACTGTTGGTATCCTGTTGCTTCAGATGGTGGACAACCAGATTGACCTCCTCTTCCTGGGAGCTTTATTCACTGGAAAGGCCTGGGACAAGCATCTTGTCCAAGCTCATGCACTTTCCATCCTCAGCTTGAGCTGTTTCAACATGATGCTTTTCTTTAGCCGTGAAAAAATCTCATTTTTCCCACCATGTTGACTGGTGAGATGCTTCCCCAGCTCTTGGGAGAAGGGGAGTGGTGACATGCTTCTATACCCATCATGCAAATATCAGATTTTTTTCACATGGTGTTCAGTTGAGTCTAGGTTGCTTCCTTTTTTTGTCTTCTCCTCAGTGGCTCAGCTGACAGCTGGATCCTGGCAGGACTTTGAGGTTAGCATGGTCTGGCTTGGAAAGCTCCCTAACCTCTCCTTGTAATGTGTTTTTTCTCTCTCCTGACACAGGAAGTAAAACTGTCCAGCCCTGATTATCGGGACTGTAATTCCACTGATGCCATGGAGGACTTCATGAAAAGGATCAACTGTTACCAAGCCAGCTACCAACCTCTTGACCCTGATGACTATGACAGGTAAGAGACTTTGCTGGTTTCTGAAAAAACACCCCAGGAGAGGAGTAATGAAGTATGGAGCTGTATTTCACTTTGTCTTGAAATACATGGCACTGGCAGAATAGTCAAATCTTGATGAATTCCAGCTTCTTCCTTGTAATTTTTATTTTTATTTCCCCCCAGCCCAGGGCATCAGGCACTGAAAACATTCCCAGGCTCTTTTGGGTTCAAAAATGCTGGTTTCAACCTTGTTCTCCAAGTTTAAATACAGAGTCTGGGAAAGCACTTGGGTTTGAGTGTTTCTAAGGTGCTTTTGTCATTGTCCCAGTTAAAGGAAGGGGGGACTGCTTGGGCAGCCTCAAACCACAAGGCTGAGCAAACCCTGTGGTTTCCACCTAGTTGTGTGCCCTGGGAAGACCTTTGCTGTCCTGCATGACCATGCAGGCACCTCCCAGCCTTTCCACTGCTCACAAATGGGTCTGTGTACCCTGCGTGGATTATCTTGGGTCCTGCTGAGCCCTGTCCTGGTGGTAAGGAACGTGCTCCCTGTTAGTCTTGTTTAATCCTCTTTACTGCTGGAAGGAGGAATGGTGATTACACTGCTGTTACTTAGCTCTCCATGAATGGCTGTTACATGCTGGTTTGCTGTTTAAAATAGCCTGCAGGAAATCCTTTTAGCTGGGTGATTATGTTGACTGAGACACCTCACAAGGCTGGGTTTTTTTTTGGGGGGGGGTTGGTGGTGTGGGGTTGTTTTTTTTTTTTTTTTTTTTTTTTTTTTTTTTTTTTTTTTTTTGTTGCTTGGTTGGTTATTTTTTTTTCAAGGGTGGTGTTTGTTTCTTTTTGCTTTGCCCCCACCTCCTGGCAGCCCCCTCATTCATCCCTGCTGTCCTTTCCCTAGGGAGCTTTCTCTCATCAAAGTCATCGACGTTGGGCGTCGGTTCCTGGTCAACAGGGTTCAGGATCACATCCAGAGCAGGATTGTTTACTACCTGATGAACATCCATGTCCAGCCCCGCACCATTTATCTCTGTCGGCACGGCGAGAGTGATTTCAACCTCAAAGGGAGGATTGGAGGTGACTCTGGTCTTTCCAACAGGGGCAAGAAGGTAAGGGAGAAGGGAAATAAGGCTTCTAGGAGTGATGTGGCTGGAGCAGATGCCATGGAGCAGATGCCATGCATTAATTAGGTTAAGGGTATTTGAGAGCTGGGGTGCTCAGAGGACCCCTCTGTAGAGCTGGATAAATTTGGGCATGGCTTCAAAGCAAGACTTTGTAGTCATAGATGTTGTTTGTGGGCTTGCATGTGGTTAACAAGCTAGATTGTAGAAGTCTCTAGGAGAGAGGAGTATGAATGTCTGCATTGAAGTTGGTTCAGACCTTGCACAGACAGGGTGAGATGTAGCTGATGACACCCTTTGGTAGAGATAACCATCTCAAAGGGTGCTTTCAAATTGCTCACTACTTTATTCTTCAAAGGCATGGTCAAATATTGCTCCTTCAGGGTGGGTTAGTGTAGCTATTTTGGCTTCCCAAACCATTTTTGAAGTCCAGTTTGAGTTACTTGAGGTGTGAATATTATCAGGGATTTAGCCCTATTCCAAATAAGCAGAGCTGAAAGGTGGCCAGGGACCTTCCACACCTTTGTATCAGAGCCCAGGCTGTGGTACTGTTTCTTGGATGCTGAAGTTGTTCCTTCATGACATTAGGTTGCTGCTTTCTCTCTGTTCTTATACCACCTCATAGCTTTGGGGGATTGGTGCCTGTGGGGCTGCTTCACCTCAGAGCAGGAGGCTCTGATACAGCTGCCTCTGGAAGACAAATGAGGTCCTTGAGAAGGACCTGGAGAAGGGAACCTATACCAGGAAGCAGGGAATAAGGCTCATGGGGGGAAGCTGTGGATCAGGAATCAACTTTTTTTTCCTTAATGTACCACAGTTTGCAGTGGCACTGAACAAGTTTGTAGAGGAGCAGAACATGAAGGACCTTAAAGTCTGGACCAGCCAACTGAAGAGGACAATCCAAACTGCAGAAGCTCTTCAGCTGCCCTATGAGCAGTGGAAGGCACTGAATGAAATTGATGCTGTAAGTATCTTTGGTTGCAGGAGGGACAGCTGATGGCTGCTTGGGTGCTAGCACCATCATTTGCACTTCTGCTTAAATCAGCTCACTTTTTGTGGGGGGGGATTTTCCTTCTGTGGGAAAGAGTGGTCCTTCTGCACTACTCCCAGCTTGGCTGATCTTAGCTCTGTCCTGTGCTGATGCTTCAAGGTGTTGGTTTGAATGAGCAGATTACTTTTGCTTGGAACCCCTCTGTGACCGAGCACTCAGAGGGACATAGATGGTTGCTTTGGTTTTGTACATTGGCTGTGCTGATGCTTTTTGACTTGAGTAACTTCATGGAGGTCCTCTTCTGGCAGGGAGTGTGTGAAGAAATGACATATGAAGACATCAGGGATCAGTATCCAGAGGAATTTGCTTTACGTGATCAGGATAAATATTACTACCGCTATCCATCTGGAGAGGTAGGTCTGCAAGGAGACCTTCAGAGATGTGACTCTAACATTGAACATGGCCTTCTTGTCTTCATGCTGCCCTCTACATTGAGAGCAGAGGGGCATCAAGGGCTCCAGTAAACCAGAATAAAGAGGAGTCAGGGCTCCCCTTTACCTTTTTGCATAGGGCTGTTGTGAAACAATGGTATGTGAAGATCTCATGAAGAAATGTATTGCTTAATAGTCCCACTGACAGGATAGCAAACTGGTAGAATGGCTTCTTTCTCCCCTGGTGAGAAGATGCTACTTTCTGGAGTAGCCTGAAGACGAGGATTTGAGGGGTTTGTTTTTGTTTATTATTATTGTCTTGGTAATTATAGTGGTTCGGTTTGGTCAAGGGTATGAAATAAGTGAACCTAGGCAAGAACCATTGTTTTCTTTGGAGGTGCTTTGTTTTTCTTGATTCTATGCCATCTCTCCCTTCTCTTCCTCTGTCTCAGTCCTACCAAGATCTGGTGCAGCGCCTGGAGCCAGTCATCATGGAGCTGGAGAGACAAGAGAATGTCCTTGTCATCTGTCACCAGGCTGTCATGCGTTGTCTCCTAGCATATTTCCTGGACAAGAGTGCAGGTGAGAGCTCCCTGTCCCTGGGAAGGGCACTGATCCTGCTGGAGGAGGAGGCATGAGAGAGATCTGAGGGGGTAGGAGATGTGTTCAGGTCTATGCAGGGCCTGAAGCTGCATCTTATGGGATGGCCTTAGGTGTTGATGGGGATGTCTAAGCCAACTTTTGCAGCAGGGATGAGAACCCTCTTGCTTTGGATTTCTCTGCAGATGAAATGCCCTACCTGAAGTGTCCCCTTCACACAGTGTTGAAGCTGACCCCGGTGGCCTATGGTGAGTGGGGGGTCAAGGGGTTCAACTTGTACCTCCTCCTGAATCCAGGCTGCCTCTGGGAGAAGGGCAGGAGTCTGGGATGGAGCACCTTGTAAGCATCCTGTGTCCCTTGGGTTTGCTGATGGCCCCTCTGTCTCCTTCTGCAGGCTGCCGGGTGGAGTCCATCTCACTGAACATTGAAGCTGTCAACACACACAGGGAACGACCAGAGGTGGGTGTTGCTTTTCCTCAGAGCCATCCCTTGGTGTCCCTCTCCTTTCCCCTGTGGTCAGCTGGCAGCGAGGACACCTGGGGCGGGCATGGGGAGGTTGCTGAGTTGGATGCTCAGAGTGCTGCTGGAGCATCAGATGAGTTCTTGCTCTGCAAAGATGTGACCTGCCAAGAGTTTTCTGAGGGAAAAGGACTATTGGATGTGCCTGCTCCCCAGTGTTTCTCCCAGATTAAAGCTGGCTCAGGGAGAACTCCTCCTTGGTCTTTAACTTTACCCTGTGGAATCATCTCCTCACCAGAGTGGGGAACTGGAGCCATGGATGGAGAAGGTGACTTCTCTCAGGTCTCCCAGCTGGCTGGCAGAGTCTGGGCTCAATGCCTTCTGCCTTTGTTTTTTTTTTTTCACCTGGTGTGCCCATGGTTTTTTATGGCTACCAGAGTACTGTTTGGTAGAGTGGGAGGTGACAGTGTTGGACTAGGGGTGCTGCAGGGAATAGACCCCTTGCATGGAGGAAAACCCCTGCAAAGTCAAATTTGTCTGCCCTGTGCTCCACCAGGAGCTCAGAGGCCAGAGTGGGAGGATGCCAGCTGGGTGGCCATCCAACAGGAACCTTGGGGACCCTGGCAGTGCCTATATCCCAGCTACTGGGACCTTTTTGAACTGGGGTGTCATAGTGGAGCCCAGCTGGATGGCCAGAGCCATCCCCTTTTGGCCCACATCTCCATTTGGTTCCTTCCCATCCTCACCAGGTGGCAACATCCGAGCCTCCTCTCCTTCCCCTATGGCCATGGTGGGGAAGCCAGTCCTTCCCCCTGCCATGAAGGCCATCAATCCTCTCCTCCATCACCCTCAGTGGGGATGGCAGGAGAGTCCCTGGGCTGTGGGTAGGATGGAGTAAGATGCGTGCAAAGCGCTTGGGTTCCTCTGCTCGGCTGCTGCCCCTCCATCCCACCTTGCTTGAGTTGGAGCTTGGCACAGTGCTGACCCTTGCTGGCTGCTCTGCCCCTACTTCCAAAATCTCTCCTGATCAGCTTGGCCTGGCTTGTCTTCCCTTCTCTTGCTTTCACACCCTTCCCTGGGTTGGAGGGACCAGCTTGGAGGAGGAAACCAATGGGTGCCTCTTTCTGTCATGCAAAGTTGTAGCTTTTGATTACCTCTGGGTTGTTTTAATAAGCTACATTTACTTGGTGTGAGCACAGAGGCTCAGGTGAGGAGAAAGTTGAGGAGAGAGAGTCTGGCTTTTCAGTGCAGAGCCTTTTTTGGTTTTGTCTGTGTCCCCCCCCTTTCTGGGGGGAAATCACATTGCATCCTCAAACTTTTTCCATTAGGGTTGTTTGTTTTTGTTTTGGTTTTGTTTTTTTTTTTTTAATGCCCAGAGCCTTTCAGTTTATCCTTTGCACGTTTGACAGCAATAGTGGGGAAAAGCAGAGGCTCCTTAAGAAAATATAAAAAAACCCAAACAAACCCCCCCAAAAAACTTTTTTTTTTCCTTTATAACTGTCACCTTCTTCCTTTATTTTTTTACCTTTTTTTTTTTGTTTACTTTTTTTTTTTCTTGCTCTTAATTTAGGAAGCAAAGAAGGGACCTAACACGCTCATGAGACGTAATAGCGTTACCCCTCTAGCAAGCCCAGAGCCCACCAAAAAACCTCGCATCAACAGCTTTGAGGAGCATGTGGCTGTTTCTTCTGCCCTGCCAGGCTGTGTTCCTCAGGAAGTGCCCACGCAGATGCCGGGACAAGTTAGTTGAACTCTTGTTTTGTTGTTTGGTTTTTGGTTTTGTTTTGGGTTTTTTTGTTTTGTTTTGTTGTTGCTTTTTTTTTTTTCGTTGTTATTGTGGTTTTTATTGTTATTGCTTCTGGAGCTGGGGGACTGCTTGCTTGTTGTCACAACCTGTGCTGCTGTCTCTTGAGATGCATCTTCTCCCTTTGCTGCTGTCCCTCCCTCCCTCCCCAGCTCGGGTTGGTTTTGGGAGCACCTCAGCAAATGGTTGCTTGTTGGTCCTCTCTTGGGTTTTGAGAGCATTGTCAACCCTCTGAATCTGAAGCTGTGTTGGTTTAGTGCCTTCACCATCTGGCATCGTGGTGTCGAACCCCTGGGGAGCTGTATCTGTAGGAGTGAAGGGCTCCTGCCCTCTCCATGGGTGGTGCTCAGCGTTGGTGGAGATATGGGCATTGTAATAAAGCAAATGTTCTTGTACTTTGCTTGAGAAGGAGATGCCAGGACCCATCTCTTTGGCTGGAGGGTTGTTCTCCTTCCCAGAGAAATAGGCAAAATGGACCAAAACACAAGGAGAAGCCTCTTGGCATGTTCAACCTTCATTTGCCTTATGCAGTCCTGGCTGAAACCCTGTGGGTAGTTACCATGGTGCTCGTGCATCCTTTCCTCTTTCACCCACTTGTGATGGGATGGAGAAGTAGAGACCTTGCTGCACACTTCTCCAGAAACCAAACTCACTTCCCTGTGCTTGTTTAGGTATGTCAGAGCCCCCTTGCCATGCTGCCCTTCCCACCAGCTGCCTATTGGATCTCATTGTCTGGCCCAGCCCTTCTTAGTGTTATCTGGTGTCCTCTTGCCCCATCTTGACCAGGTCCTGGGCAGGTTTGGGGAAGGTTTCCATGCTCCTCCTCCAACCGCCCTGCTTGGTGGCATGAGCCTTCGCATGAGCTTTGCATGAGCCTTCTCCACCCCAGCAAGCACTGAACGTGGCAGCTCAGTCTGTCTCAAGCTTTTGTGGCTCTGCTTGGGCTGATTGAGTCTTGCAACAAACCCTCTGCCAGCTTTGGGTTTGGAAGCTCTTGCTGCTCAGGTGTCCCTCGCTGCCGTCCGGCATCCTCGGTCTCGCGTGGCCTTACTGATCCCTCTTTCCCTTCTCTCTGTCTCTCTGCAGCCTTTACTAGGGAAGGCATGCCTGTAAGTACCTTCTCGTCTCTTATTTCCCCCTTCTTGTCCTATTTTAATGTCTCTTGCCATCCCACCACTTGTTTTGATGTCGCTGTGGAAACCAGCTGGGGTGTGGACTTTTTGGAGTTAATGTGTCTTTGCGTGGGGGTGGATTTGGATGTGGCTTAGGGAAGGTAAAAAGGAGAAAAAGTGTCCTAGCTTGAGCAAATCATCTTTTTTTTCCCAGAGAAGCTGTGGCTGCCCCATCCCTGGAAGTGTTGAATGAATGCCAGGTTGGATGGAGCTTGGAGCAACCTGGTCTAATGGGAGGTGTCCCTGCCCTTGCAGGGGGTTGGAACTAGGTGATCTTTAAGGTCTCTTCCAACCCAAACCATTCTGTGGTTTTTGTGGAGAAATGAGGGAATTTTATCACTTGCTCTTTATCTGTGATGTCTAAATTCCCTGCTTCCTCCTTGGGCAGTCATGGTATGGGAGATGCTGTTGGTTTTTCCTGGGGTTATCTTTGTGGTAGCACCTTGTACTGTAGGTGATAGACCCAGGGATCTGAGTTTTGTCTTCAGAGTGGTGGCACCAGATTGATCTCTGAGAAGGTTCAGACCTCATCCTCCACCAGGGTTTCATCACCTATATGGGATCAGGAGTATGTTTTCTGGAGCTGGCCTGATCCCAGGTCCTGGCATCTCTAGTTGTGTGAACATGGCTTTTGGGACCAGTCTGCCTTTGATGTCTCTGGCAGAGTAGATGCAAAGCTCTAGCTCCAGTAAGAAAGGAAGATTCCTTGAGCTTTATTAAATAACCAAGGCTTTGACAGTGTGGTTCAGTGCTGTTAAAACAGCACTGGATAAATTTGAACTTTTGGACTTAATTCATGCTGCATCATTGAGCTGAACAGCAGTTGTTGGAATCAGAGCTCAAATGCCTTCTCTAAAACCAGGGAGAGTGTAGGGCTGGAGTGGTTGGTTCCCAGGGGTCTTTTTGGCCACTATAGACCTCTCTACATGTAACCCTGTCCTGGTTTGTTTTGTGGGCTGAAAATGGAGGAATCTGCTGTAACAGGACCAGGCCTCAGCCCTGCCTGCACATAACAGCTTAAGAAACATGAGAACCTCATGTTTCTTCCCCTCATGTAAACATTTTTGAGAAGTGGGAAGTTAAGAAGGTCACACTTGTCTTTGGATGGGTTGGGGAAGATCATCATGTTTGTGCTATGTAGAAGTTGAATTTGCTTAGTGTGGCTTTCATGTCTTCTTCCCTTGCTTGTGGACACAAGCCCTTGATGATGAGGTGCCTGGTTTTCTTGGGTTGCTTTGAAAATATTTTTGTTGTTTTGTGCATCCCTCCATTCACGTTTTCCCATCCATGTTCTAACAAAAAGCACTGCATGGCTCAGCAATGGCTGGGGCACAGAAAACACCTGGGTTGAGTTTGGGAGATGGTTGCATTCCAGCTCTGCTGGGAGCCTGTTACTGGGGGGGGGAGCTTAAAAGCTGCTTTTGAGGGAGTGAAGAAGACACCCCAAACCCAAGACTTGGTGTCAGTACCTCTCTAGGAGGCTGTTGCCTCGTGTGCATGTGTTTGGTCTTCACTGTGTCCAACCACAACCCATATGGGATCAGGGGAGGTGGAAGGTACCTCCATCCCAGTTTGCACCATGGGACTTTGGGGTGGGTGCTTTGTTGAATCAGCCCTCATTGTTGGGATCTTGACCCACATCCAGGAGGACCAGGGGATGCCTGGAGAGAGGCTGGGGACATGTCTCAGAGTACCACAGAGTCCTCCTGACTGTGGAATTGAGCCAGTTTGGGGGAGTGGGACTACCTGGCATGATGTTTTCTTTACCTTTTTCTTGGTTTGTGATCCAAAGTGCACTTTATAACAACGACCTGATCCCCTCCCTTCTTCTCCCCTTCACTTTTCATGCTTAAAGGCGACCCGTTTGTCACTTTCTCAAAGTTTTCTCTTTACTAATATTTCCAAGGTAAATGGCTGTGGTGCATGTGGCTTTTCCTAACCCCCCTCCTGTCTCCTTAGATAACAGAGAACAGCTCAGCCCGCTCTGCCTTGCAGCTTGGCCAAGATTCCTGGTGCTTGTAAGAGGCAGTTTAGGTAGTAAAAAGCAAAAAGGAAAGAAAAAAAAAAAAAAAAAGGAACTCAATCTTGAGAAACCTTCCTAGCTGTTTCCCTAGTCCTTTCCTCTCCACCCTTTTTCATCTAGTTTTGTGAACTGGGAAATGTCCTTGTGATCATCTCCCCTTGGGTTTCTCCTCTAGTGGATGCTCTTCTCCAGCTGCTGCCTTCAGAGCTGGTCTTGCTTGTGTTTACTTGGTTGTCTTTGGTTTTGTGGTCCCCACCGTGTGCTGGTGGGTGCCTGTTGTCACCACCCTGTGCCCAAGATGTGTCTGGAGCAGCTCTAAGGACCATGAAACCTCTGTCACGGTTGACAGTGGGTGTCACCATAGGGTGTCATTGAGGGAGCTGAAATACTGCTGATGGTGTCTGGTCCTCACACCAGCTTCTTGGTGTGACCAGCAGGAGCTGCATCTCCTTGTCAGCACCAAGGATGGACATTGACCTCCTTGGTAGATGAGCAGGGAGGGGAAGGGGGGAGGAGGAGATGGACACTGCCCACCATCAAAAGGAGCAAGAGAGATGTTTAGTTGGTTCCTTCAATAAACTTCATGGTCCCCTGTTAACTTGTCTGCCATGGGCCAAAAAGCAGTTTCAGAGCTGCAGACCAGGTAGGGTGGGAGGGTTGCCTTAGCTCTAGCTCATTTTTTAGGGATATCTCTACCAAATTCCCACCCTGCAGTTAAAGCCAGGTGATGCTTGAAGGAGAGGGCTGTGAGCAGCAAGTCAGTGCATTCCCTTCCATCTCTCTCTTTGGGTGGACAGTGTCCTCTCCTCTGGTGGGTGCTTTTGTAGTGACCCATGCTGTGGCTTTCTGTTTATCCCCCTGTCCCCTTGTCAACGTGCACGTGGAAGATGCTGGGATGGGATCCTACCCCAGCACATCCCCCTCACCCAACCCTGGTCTTTCCTCTCTCATTGCAGAACATGAACAACTCTCAGAAGCCTTCCTGACTCCCTTGGCACTGTCTCCAGGCCACCAGCCACGCCACCAGCTTCCCACCCCATCTCCATTCCTGAAGCTTGCTTAGAATAAACCCGTCTCCTCCCTCGCCGGCGAGGTCGACCCTCGGCTGTCTCCTACCCACGCCTGTTCATCTGCAAACCTGGAGAGATGCAGGAGAGCTGAGGAGAGGAACCCCGAGCTCCTTCAGGGTCACCACCAGATCTTCCAGGCTGTGTGACGTTTGCTCTCCTCTCTGGCATCCCGTTAGATGGTAGCAAAGCTGCAAAAGTGCTTCTAGTGCACAAGAGTTTTCATTTTCCGCTCTTTTCAGTGGTTTTGAGCTTTTTCGGGACCGACGATGGGGTTCCCACCCCTCAGGGGTTGGGGTGTATATACGTGGATGGTGTGGGGTTAGCAGAGAAACTGGGGAGGGGAAAGGGGCAACAGAAGGGTTTTGCATTGTTTTGTTTTAAATTATTGTTAATTCCTTTTTTTTTTTTTTTGTGAGAAAGGTGCTGTGCTGCTGCATCCTTCCCCCCCACGCTGCAGCCTGTCCCACACGCACAGCCCGGCTCCCCCAGACCCCACCAGCACCAGGAAGGCAGCTGTGGGAAGTCCTTCACACCAAGAATTACTGGGTTATTAAAAAAAAAAAAAAACACAACAAAAACAACAAAACAAAAACCAAAACAAAAAAACCAAACAACTCAAAAAAGCCTTGCAGAGAATGTAGATCTTCCAAAATCGGTCGCATTCTGCCTGTAGTGTAAGGGGCAGCCGTGCTGGTGGTGGCTCAGGGTGATGCTTTCAGCTCTGGGGGCACCTGGGGAATGCTTCAGGTTCAGGCATGTGACTTTTTCTTTTTTTTTTTTTTTTTTGTAATTCTTGGTATGAAGGACTTCCCACAGCTGCCTTCCTGGTGCTGGTGGGGTCTGGGGNCACATCTTGAGATCTGAGTCCCAGCTGAGGTGCTGTGGCAGAACTTCACCTCCTCTTTCCTCTGCCTCGGGGGAAAGTGGGGATTTTGGAGAGGGTTTGAATCCCTGGTGGGCAGGCTGAGCTGGGTGTGTATGCAGGCACAGATCTTGTGGAGGTGGCCAGAGTCCTTGTGTAGCTGTCAAAAGCCACAAGAAGGGATAGTTTTGCCTCTTTTTTTTTGTTTGTTTTATTTAAATATACATACCCACACATTCTTGTGTGTGTATGTGTATACCTAGAAACCGCTTGGTTTTTGCACTTTATTTGTGGCAGGAGTATAACTATTTTTTTTTTTTCCAAGTTGTGCCCCTTAACAGGGCGATTTTTTTTTAAATTTTTTTTTTAAATTTTATTTTGCCTGCTGGAAAGCTAAGACTACAAAAAAAAAAGAAAAAAAAAGTAGCTAGTGGTGTTGGAGGTGTGTGTGTGTGAGTGAGACGAGGTAAGTGACTTTAGACTTGATCAGCCAACTCCCAGTGGTTTGATGCACGAGATCTCTTCTTGGCAGCCTGTCCTGGGCTGTGAGACAGAGATTAAAAAATGGCAATTAACCACTTGCTTTGTGCAAAAGTCTGTGGATTTTTATTTTATTTTAATTTTTTAATATATATGGGTTATTTTTATATAGGTGTTCGGGTTGGGGTTTTTTTGTTGGGTGTTTTTTTTGTTTGTTGTGGTTTGTTTTTTTTGTTTTTTTTTTTCCTTCCTTCCTTCCCCCACTCCTACATGCAGCAGCATCTTCATCCCCATCTCATGCTTTTTGGCTCCCCAGCTGAGTTGGAGGCAGGAGGTGAAGGCAGCCAAGCTCCCCTGCAGCACTGAGCTTGGGGATTGGAGATGGGCAGCCCTTTAGTTTCATCCTTCCCATGACTTTCCCCAGCCCCCCTGAGCAGGAAACTTCATCAGGAGAAGAGAGTTTTGA
This sequence comes from Florisuga fusca, assembly GCA_038090715.1. Lineage (NCBI taxonomy): Eukaryota > Metazoa > Chordata > Aves > Apodiformes > Trochilidae > Florisuga > Florisuga fusca. The sequence goes on along the minus strand of JAAWXA010000003.1, from coordinate 63,427,711 downwards.
GGGAGAAAGTATGATTGTTTCTCTCTGTGTGTGTGTATGTATGTTGCTTTTTTTTGGAGGGGGGTTTGGTCTGTTTTTCCTTTGGGAAAAGGTGGAACCACAGTGCCTCGTGCTTCAGTCTCATGTAGCCAGAGCACATGCTTGGAGCAGCACAGGTGGTGGGAAGGGGCTGAGACCATGCTTGGTCCATATCTGACCAGGAGAGATGGTTTCAGCAGTGCCCTCCCTGTGCCAGCTTGTTCATATTTGTATAATATTCCTGTACAGATTAAACACTTTTTTCACCACCACCCCCTCCTTTTTTATTTTCTTCAATAACCATACTAAAAGCAGCCAACTCCCTGCGTGTGCAGTTGACATCTGCCCTTTCATTTTCTCTGACTTGGAGAAAAAAAATGAATGTTTTGGGAAGGCAAGTCACTTTCAGTCTTGTCAGCCTCCTTCCTGGGGAGTTTTATCTTTCTCCCTTCTGCTATGAAAAGATAAGCCAGCAAATGCAAACATGACATCTGGTTGCCCAGTGATCAATCCTGTACACATGTAATTCTGCAGATGTTTTGATGTGTTTGTGTGTATATATTATATATATATACATATATATACATGTATATATATATATATGAAAAAAAATCAGCAAAAAAACCCCCAACCTCTGGCCTGAAACTTTCTTCCTTTGGCAATAATAGAAGTTTCAGTAGGTCCTACAAAAAAAAAATGAGCCTAATGGGTTGTTTCATGGGTTTTGGTTTTTTTTTTTTTTTCAGCAGGGGGAAAATTGGTCTCTGAGCAGCACAGAGATCCTCTGGTGCTCTGGAGATTTGGGTGGTAGGTGGGATGGTGGCAGCCCAGGAGCTCACTGCCCATCAGTTATGGTTTACAGAGCCAAGAACTGGGCAGTGAGGCTGCTTTTTTTTTTTTTTTTTTTTTTTTTTCTCCTGGTTTTGTTTTCCTTTGTGATACTTGAATTTATTATTTTTTTTTTTTTAATAGCAAAGCGCTTTTTATTTATTTAATGTATACTGCAGAGCTTGGAGAGAAGGGTAGTTGGGTTTTTTGTTTTGGGTTATTTTTGTTTTGTTTTTTGAGTTGTGGAATGTTAACTGTTCTGTATATATACATCTGGAATAATTGCCTGATACAAAGCTGTGCCAGCTTAAAAACAGGGTAATGCCTTTCAGAAATTTGTATATTTTGCAGTTGCTGGACCAATAAATACCTTGAAATACAGATGTGACCCGATTCTTCTTCGTGTTAGGAATTTGACTCTTGTGCCTATCTTTTGGTGGCCCCAGGGTGACCATGTGGTCCTGCCTCTTGTTTTGTTCCTGTGCACCATAAATGACTCCTGACCCCACAGTGGGTTTTCTGATGACCATCTCCAAGGGAAACCATTTGGATCCTAAGGTGTGATTCTTCTTTTCTGGCCATGTTACAGCAGTTTTGAAGAGCTCATCAGTGGAGCTGACAATGTGACTCCTCCAACCACAACTTTACATCTACTTAGGGCAAGTGAATAACCCCCAAGCTCTCTCTACCCATTCCATCACTGTTGAGCATAAAGGTGATATGCTGGAGTATGTCCTGCCCAGATCTTCATCTGGGCTGCAAATGAGGCAGGACTAGGCATTTCTTTGATCTGCTTCAAATTATTTTGTGCTAGGTGAAGCTGAAGGGCTGGACAAGAGCTGTCCTCTGAGGTCATGGGTGTCTGCCTTGAAGGCAGAACAGCAGATGCCACCTGCAAGAAAAGTTTTTAAATTGTGCAGTTGGTTTGGTGTTTTGTTTGGGGTTTAAGTGTGGGGTTTTTTGTTTGTCTGTCTCTTGTTTTTGTTTTGAATAGAAAAAAAAGGGGATGGGGAAAAGTGTAAATTGGAGATGATGCTCTGGACCACGTTTGGGTGGATGCTCCCCATCCCTCTCAAGCAGTTGTGTCTGAAAGCTGCTTAGGAGCAAAAGGATTCAAAAGTGTGGATCTCCACAGATTCCAGCTCAGCTCTGGTGTTAACTCCTGCTGGCTGATGTTCAGCCCTTGCTCTGAGCTGTTGGCATTGGAATGGGTTGCCCAGGGGAGTGGTGGAGTCACCATCCCTAGAGGCATCTGAGCAATGTGTGGCTGTAACACCTGAGGACATGGTTTAGTTGGCTGGGCTGATGGCTTGGACTTGATCTTGGAGGTCCTTTCCAAACTCAATGATTCTATTCTATGATTCCCTGGCCTTTCAGAGCAGGGTCAGTGCCTTCTCCTGATTGCTCTGTGCAATGGGGCTTTGCTTGTAAGCTTCATGGAGGCATCTGCAGCATCTCTTTTCCTCCCTGTGCACACAGAGGTGATGCTCCAGGGCAGCACTCATCCCTGCAAGCATTTTGGGGGGAGGGTGAATTGTTGCTCTCCAGAAAAGCCAAATATACCACAAGATTTTGTTCTCTTGTTATGATTTTAATCTCCAGCAACCCATCTGTCTCCTTGACCCAAGTGAAGACAAAACTCTCCTGCTTTATTTTAGGGGAAGGGATCTCAGCCTTGCAGAGCATCCCACAAGGATGCAGGGGGCTTTGATAACAGGGTGGGCTGAGATTATGTGTAGCCACAACAGCATTGCTGCTCTTCCCCTGCCTTCCCCAGCCAGGCAGGGGCTGTTTTGAAGCCGTGATAACCTCGTCCTTGCAGGGGTGGGAGAGCACAGGGGGAAAGTTTTGCCTCCAGGAGTGTGGCTTTCAAGGCTGCTCTGCAAGGAAATATCCCCTTGAAAAGGCTTTGCTCCTCTTTCTGGTTGCAGGGGGCTCAGTGGGGGTTGTATCACACCATCCATGCAGGGGGTCACAGGCAGCATCCTTTCTTTTTCTTCTATGTGATGTGTTTTCCCTCATCCCTCAGTGTTCAAAGCCACATTGGATGGGGCTTGGAGCAACCTGGTCTCATGGGATATGTCCCTGTCCATGCAGGGGGGTTGGAACTGGGTGATCTATAAGGTCCCTTCCAGCTGAAACCATTCTGTGGCTTTGTAGCATCACAGAGAAGAGACATTCCCCCAGGCAGGCTGGCTGTAAAGGTTATACTTGACAGCAGGAACATTTCCCTGCTCCCAGTCAAGTCCCATTTTCATTAAAAACAAAACAAAACAAACGAAAACCACAAAACAAAAAACCAGCCCTCGGCTCGCTGCTGGCAAACAAGGCTGGAGAACTTGTGATTGCTAAAAAAAATAAAAGAAAAAAAAGGACAGACCAGTCACGCTGGCTGACTCAGCTCTGATTGATGGCTCAGGAATGTGTCTGATACGTGCAAGGGATTAAATAAACCATGGGCAAACCTTTCCAATGCAATCTGTTGGATGAAGCTCAGCCAGCACCCCGCTCACCTGCCTCTGGCTGGGGAGTGACTGCATCTCAGCAGGGGATTGGTTGGGGATTGGTTTCCTTTCCTGTTTTTTTGTGGTGTTTGCTTGTTTTGTGTTGTTTGTTTTTTTTTTTTTAATCAACCTGCGAGAAAAAAATCCAAAGAAATGGTTATGGGGTGTGTGTATGTGTTTTGCCAGGGGAAACATCTTGCTGCTTGTGGCTCTAATGGGAATTATTTGTAACACCACCAGGTAACTAAATACATCTGTACTTTTGCTCCAACCATGATGCCCTGGGAAGGCATGTGTCGCCACTGAAATATCTTTATTTTGCAGGTGTGCACCTGTAAACCTCAGTCTTGCTGCTCTGTGCCTGATCCCTCCTAAGTGCTGGGGTCCCCTCCCCATCCCAGGGTGGGCTCAGAGCCCAGGATTTGTTCTTGGCTACTGGAAGGCTGTGTGGATGTGAACACCTGACCCTGAGGTTTCCCTTGCTCCTGTGGGTCTCTCTCTCTTCTCTCTGAGGCTGTGGGGGGATGAGGCAGCTCCAGACTCAAGCTTGCCCCATCCCTGGTGTGAAAGAGCCTGTGAAAGCTCCTGTTGTAGCTCCAGCTGAGGAACCCAAGTCCTTCTCCTCTCACCCCACCCCTACCCCACTGCTGGCACCACACATCTCTGCTGGGCTCCAAGGGTCCCTCACTGGTGCCATCCTTCATCTCACTTGCTTTCAAGAGAGTCACCATCAGCTCCCCATCTTCTCATGGCACTGAGAGTCTCTTCCAGCTCTGGCCATGTGTGCCTTGGCTTCCCACCAGGAAATGTTCCACTAGCAGTAGGTAGGAAGAGCTACCACACTGAAGTCCTGCCCTTTCCCCCAAAACCACACGGAGTATTTTTTGAAAAGCTTCTTGAATATCAGAGGACAAATAAAAGCAGACCCATCTGGTAGGAAAGAAAGAGGACAACAATAGCCATGCCACCATCCAGCCTGCAGCTGGCTCTGCTCAGATGCTCCTAAACCCCATGAGTTGGTCCTGCTGGAGAAACCTCCATCTGCAGCCCCTCTGGTACCCTCCTGACTGCTGCAGAACATCCTCCATCCAACCCACACAACAGGGTAGTGGCCTGAACCACTTGGAAACACTTCTGCCTTTGAGTTGCTGCTTTGAAAGAACCAGGGGACAAATACCTTGTGACAGCCCCTTGCAGCTTCCTGGATAAATACACAGAGGGTTTTGTAGTCAGAAAATTGGTCACTTTGAGAAAGCTGATTGTGTCATTTCCCCAGCCATGTGCTTTTTCTTTCTAATCCATTTTCATCTTGGGGTATGATGGACTCACCATGGACAATCTAGCCTCTGGTTTCCCCCTCTCCTCATGGGAGATTTAAAGTTTTGGTTGCTTGCTTCTGCTGGGAGTGTTTCTGGGAAGCAACTGCTCAGAAAAAGTGAATCGAAACCAAATCTAGTTGTCAGCAATGCCAGAGGAAATGACATCACGTGGACAGAGAAATAGTGGTAAGAGTCAATGCCAAAATGGTCGTCACACTTCCAAAATTCAGGTACAGTCATTACATCCACAAGGTTGGCTTCGTGTCTCCTGGTTCCCATTGGAATCATCCTGCTGCATCCTGCTGATCCTCTGCCCAGCTCTGTGGTCAACCTGCAGGATCTGTGCCTGGTTTAGGGATGCTATGGGGGAACCAGTCCTTAGTCCAGTGGAGCCAGGCTGGGTTTTGTGCCCTGGGAAACCTTCATTGTAAGCTTTGCTCCATCTTTTCCCTGTGGTCTGATGCAGCAGCCAATGTGTGGCAAGATGAGAGAGTCCACAGAGTAGCAGAAGGCAAAGAAATCAGTCAGTGGTGGAATGAGTATTGCCAGGCCTCTGATCTCCTGGAAGTCTTTTCTCACCCTTGAGGTCCTCCCTTGAGGACACAGCAGCAGCTCCAACCCAACTGGTGATGGAGCAAAAGCCTTGAGAAGATCTTCTTGAATGTTATCTCTTAAATCTAATTTGCATCCTGACAAGAGCATGACAAGGTTTGGTGAGCTTCATGACAAGCCAGATAAAACCCAACTGATGCATCTGCCCACCCAACTTGTTGCTGAGGTGAGAAGATAATTTCTTGATGATATAAAAAAACCCCAGAGCTAGCATGGTCTGAAGGGATGGTGATGGGACAACATTCAGGATCACTGGGGCTTTGTGAACTGCTTATTCCTTTAGTACAAAGTACAGACTCTTAGATTGCATCCACTCCTGGTCAGACACCCTGCAAGTGTTAGTTGGTGTTTACTTCCACAGGAGGCACCTTGGTGTTCTTTATACTGCAATCAATGTTGGCAAAAATTTGTACCAACCCGTGGCCTGGTGCAGAAGTCAGAAAAGTGGATGGCAGCAGAGGCTGTGACTGAAAAGCACAGCTGAATTGGAGCTACAAAGAGAAATGGTAATTAAACCCTAACGAATAATTACCATGGTGGAGGGCAGCTCGAGAATGAGCACAGCCCCAAATCCAGATATTTCTAGCTGCAGCTCAAACCCCACAATTAAGCTGTGATTTTGGTCATTATGAGGAGGTATTTCCAGAGCTGAGTCTTGCCTTTCACTGCCTTTATTCACCAAAACAGCTGACTCAGCATCAGCAGAAAGAAAACCCAGCAATTGGATAAAAGTCATCCAAACCAGACTGGAGAGCCTGTGTTGGATGCCTCCACCAAAGCTGGATTCCAGCCTGTGAGCAGAGCTGCCTTTTCCTGATGGAGAGAGGAGAGGAGAGAGAAGAGAGGAGAGGAGAGGAGAGGAGAGGAGAGGAGAGGAGAGGAGAGGAGAGGAGAGGAGAGGAGAGGAGAGGAGAGGAGAGGAGAGGAGAGGAGAGGAGAGGAGAGGAGAGGAGAAGAGAGAAGAAGAGAGAAAGAGAGAGAGAGAGAGAGAGAGAGAGAGAGAG
>JAAWXA010000003.1:63395997-63420954 GCA_038090715.1 Florisuga fusca | reverse complement strand
GAGAAGAAGAGAAGAAGAGAAGAAGAGAAGAAGAGAAGAAGAGAAGAAGAGAAGAAGAGAAGAAGAGAAGAAGAGAAGAAGAGAAGAAGAGGAGGAGAAGACGACTTTCTGGCTAGTTGGGAATGTGTTGGTTTAGAAGAGGTGGAGGGCACCTAAAAATACTGATGTCCTCTCTTGGGAGCAGGAGTCCCACCCTATGGAAGCATGGAGAAGCAAATGTCACTGTGCATTTCTGTGGTTCTTGGGCCATCTCTACCCACTTGTTAGTGCAGGACAGTGACACACCAGTAAGAAAGGAGGGGTAAGAAGCTGTGGCTCTCCTATGGGTACCTGGTCACCCCATCACCCCATCCACTCTGTGCTGCAAGCACGTTGTCCTGGGAGGTGTTTCTACAGGCAAATCACACCATCCGCCTAGATTTCAGGGTGATGGTACAAGTGTTAATGGATGATTTCCTTCCTGGCTCTCCCACCAGTGATGCTGCAAGGATTGTGGCTTACTTTGGCTCTTCTCAAGCCTTCGAGCCAGTATTAATGTCACCCACTCTGATGGGTGACACCGTCCTACCAACCAGGCACCCTGAATCACTCCCTCTTCCTTCTGCCCAGCCTTGATCCATCTGTGACAAGTGGTAGCTGTGCTCTCCTGCCATGTATCCACCTTAATCCTTCTAATTGCCCCTTCCTTTGGCATTTGTACCACCAAGTGCTTGCTTCTTCCTCTGTATTTTCCATGCAATGTGTAAGCATCTCCTGTCCCCCTGGTGCAGTATGCCAAGGCCACCTTTGGCAGCCTCCAGACTCATGAACCCACTTGATAATCACTCAGCCACCACTAGCAGCTCCCCATGCCCAGTTTCTGCTGTATGGGTACAAGGGTTAGATGTCAGGTTTTTTTGGGTCTGCACTAGTGGCTTTAACCTGCTGGAGAAAGGTGAAAGAAAAAAACTAGGAATCATCCCCAGGGCAGATTGTTGGAAGAGAACATTGCCATTTCTACCCAAAACATACCCATCTGCAATGTCAGAGTCCTTGCCAAAAATCCCAGTGCCTTTCCAGCCACCACTTTGATTTACCTTTTTCATATTTTCTCCAAGTTTTTCCTAGAAGGGTATCATCTATTTGGACACCTTCTTAGGGGCATTTTTGCACCATCACAGGCCCCACTGGTGTGGACGAGTCTACTTTTTAGGAGCTACTTGGGGCACAGAAGTTGTTATCTTAGTTGGTTATAAATTACCCAGCAGGGACTGGGTGCTACAGGAGCAAGGCACAAGAAAATAATAAAGCACTAAAAGTCACCATAACTGATTTGTAATAATGAATGAGATGCCTTTCCAGACCTGCTAAGCCAGTGTGTAGGCTTAGAGGATTTCTGATCATGGCCATTGGACAGAAACTAATTTCAAACCTCTTCCTCTGGCATGTTTTGTCCTGTGACTGGGTCTGTTGCAGGGGTGACAGATGTCCATCTGCATCCATTACACAGAACCACAGAATCACAGAATGGTTTGGGTTGGAAGAGACCTTAAAATCACCCAGTTCCAACCCCCCCTGCATGGGCAAGGACACCTCCCATTAGACCAGCTTGCTCCAAGCCCCATCCAAGCCTTGAGCACTTCCAGGGATGGGGCAGCCACAGCCTCCCTGGGCAACCTGTGCAACACTCAAAGGAAAGAATTCCTCCCTGATAACTAATCTAGATTATCCCCTTTCAGTCTGGAACCATTTCCCTTCATCCTATCACTACATTCCTTTGAAAAAAAAATGCATCAAATCACTTCCAGCAGTCAGCAAACCCTGGAGAGAGATGGGACTGGGAGGGAAGTGAATTAAGTCAGAAGAGTTGTAATAAATGGTTTGCAAGAATCATGGTCAAAGCTGGCTGAAAACCAAAGCTTTTGGTTCACCAGAGATCTTCTCTTTTAAAAGTAAATAAAAATAAAAATATCTTCCTGTCCAAATGGGAGGGAAACTGATGTTTCTCAAAAATTCCAAAGCTCCTTTCAACCCCATGTGCTGATATATCATTTTCCCTGGCTTTCTGTAGATGTTTTAAACAAAGCTCTGGGTTGGTTTTGTTTGGTTTTTTGTTTTTTTTTTTGACAAAACATTCCTTTGTTGGAAAACACTGCCCTGGATTAACTTGAGAGAATGGGGGATGGCCCTTCATCACTCATTAAAGATGAAGTGGGGGTTTCATGGGGCTGGATGCCCATCTCACCCACACAACAGGGCACATCCAGCCATCAGGGGGTGGCCTCCCCAGGAGGTGACATCCCTCAGCAGAGAGGAGTGCAGACAGGGCTCAGCTTGGTGTCTCTGGCACCTCACTCTCCTCCCTTGAAATGCTCTTGGAAGCCACATGAGCTGGATGACCAGCAGTGCCCCAGACAAAGAGAAAGGCTGAGAGAGACAGGCTCAAACAAAAAGCCCCCCTGTGTGTGTCCTTGGTGGTTTTAACTCAGATTTAATTACCTTCCCCCTATTAATTACCTTCTTATCTGCTCAGCTGATCTGAACATGTCTGGCTGGCTCTTGCCTCCTGAAGCTGCTCCTAACAAAGCTGTTGCTGTCTGTGTACCTGCAGGGCTGTTCCAAGGGCTGGGAAGGACAGGACCAGCATTGATCAAGGGCTGCAAGGATGTCACTCAGCCTGGGAAGGCTCTGCCATGGCTGTGAAGCTGATTTGCCTGCAGAAAAGCTGACTCAGGAATGCTGTGAGGGTTCAGCTAAGCCAAGGAGATGATAAACCATGGAGGCAGCTGGGCTTTGGCTGGTGGGGCTGTCACTGCAACCCCTCAGTCCTGTGTCTGGGCCTCTAAAGTGAGTTTTGCAGCTTCTTTTGGAAGCTCCAGGTTACTTATTTATTTCTACACACACACACTTAACCTGGAAAAAAAAAAAAAATTTATATTTCCCCATGGCAGCACAAGGCATGGCACAGTATTTCCCTTTCTGTGTGCACTGGTGGCTTTCTATGATGGTCTGGGAGGGAGGATTTGGTCTCTTGGCTCATTTTGGGTGGCACGGATAAGAGTTTTTGCAAAGCCTGATGTTTTCCAAGAGCAATCAGGCCACATGGAATATAAAGGTCATGGAGCTGTTGGATTGAGTCCAGAAAAGGCTCATTAAGATAATCAGAGGGCTGGAGCACCTCTGCTAGAGAGAGAGGCTGAGAGAAAGTTAGGGTTGCTCAGCCTGGAGGAAATAAGGCCACAGGGATAACTTAGAGCATCTTCCAGTACCTGAAGGGGCTACAGGAAACCTTGGGGAGGGACTTTTCACAAGGGCATGGAGTGACAGGACAGTCAGGAATGGTTTTAAGCTGAAAGGGGGTAGATTCAGATCAGATATTAGGAAGAAATTCTCTAGGGTGAAAGTGGTGAGAGACAGGAACAGGTTGCACAGGGAAGTTGTGGCTGCCCCATCCTGAAAGAGTTCAAGGTCAGGTGGGATGGGGCTTGGAGCAACCTGGGCTGGTGGGAGGTGTCCCTGCCCATGTCAGGGGGATGGAACAAGATGACCTTTAAGGTTCCTTCCAACCCAAACCATTCTATGATAATGCCCAGCCCATGCACTGGCTGTGAGATGACAGAAGTTCTCATGTCTGTGCATCTCTTGCAGCTTATGGATCAAAGTCAGGGTGAAAAAGAAACCCAGACAACAACCAACACATGCACACTGTCTGGGAAGTTGATATTTCAAGTGCTCATCAGGACAAGCAAATTTGCCATCTGCATTAAATGGGGTGGTATTTGCCTCTGCCCAAAGGTCAGACGAAATATTAAGCAGCTGTTACCTCCCTCTGTTGTCCTGCAGAGATGATTTGAGATAAACAGCTGGGGGACCCCTTGCTGGAAGCTGTCTGGACCCAGTTCTGTAGGAGGATGTTCAAAGCCAGGCTGCCTGGGAGATCCATGCTCCCTCCCAATCAAATCTCATGCTAGAGTACCCAAATGCCAGGGGTCGAGATACCTCTGGATGAGGAAATATGTGCTCCAAGAGCTTAGGGATAAATCCACTGAAGGAAATGGGCCTAATAACTCTTGCAGAATCAGGCCTTGTCTCCTCTGTTGAACCAAAGATGTTTTAGATAGATCCCATTATCTGTAATTTGGGGTTCTCATCACCTCTGCTTGGGGCAGATGAGACAGAACACAACACCAAAGCATCCATTGCAAAACTGTTATATTCCAGGGTGGAGACCCAAGTAGCATTTTCTTTCGAGTAATTAATCAAAGGACCACAGCAAATAGGCAGAAAGAACAAATTAAATCATTGCAGCTTGGTTGGGCCTTCAGAAAATAAAACTGTCAGGGAGGTTGTTTCTGATGCTGGCTGGGGTTATTTATAACCAAGGAGCATAGCAGGGGCTGGGAGAAATCAGCTGTGATTAAACAAGGCTGGGAGGGCAGACAAAGCCAGGCAGGAATCTTCTGGGTGAATTTTTTTCAAGCTGCAAATGTTGGTTTCTCAAAAAAAAAAAAAAAAAAAAATTAAAGCTTTCTGCAGCAAGATGCCAAGATACATTCCTATTGGAAAACCAGTAGGGTCAGGACAAGGGCTGAAGCTGGGACTGTGACCATCAGTGGTGTTTTGGTGTCTTCCCTGGTATGGTGTTGTCCTGGGCTGACCAGGACCTGTGGGTCCTGATGGGTGTAGGAGATGGTGTAGCTCTGGGATGGCTCTTGGATGCAGCCACACCATGTCCATCACCCAGCTTGGGTAGATGCATCAGCTGGGGGGGTTCTTCTGCCCCCAGGAATTCTCCTAAAATAAATCAGAGTGCTCAGATCAGCTCCTTTTTGAAAACCACCTTGCCCACAGATGTTGTCCATAGGATTTTGTGGATTATACCTGTGGGGTCTGTGAACAGCACTGAGGGCAGCAGCCTGCTGTCAGGATGCCAGAGTCCCTCAATTATGGATGAACTGGAGAAGACTGGGAGCAGCTGGGCAAGGACCAGAGAGGTGTCTGTGTGAGGGTGATGCACACCATGGCCAGACTATGGCCAGCCCTAGGAAAGTCCCAACACTGAGTGAAACTCCATCCCTCTGTGGTTTCCTCTATTCTCAAACAGCAAACCCCAGATGAGAGGCATGGCTGGGGTTGGACCACTGAAAGAGCCTGTTGTGCTGGTCTCTACCTGTGCAACTACCCCAAGACAGGTCTGTCCCTTGACAGATGGAAAAGTTGTATTATTATTATTAGTATTATTGTTATAGAAATTGTTGCTATTACTTTTATTATGTCTGGGAGTGGCATTTGCTCATCCAAGCATCTCAGGAGCCAGGAGGTCAGGGATGGATCCAGGCTGCACAGCATAGCTGGAGCCCAAAGCCTTTATCTGGTTTCTTTGTCTGGGAAAGCAAGTGTTAAATTGCCTCATTTCTCATCCTCTGGGATCCCCAGGCACACTTAGCTTTTCCCTGGAGGGATAAATTCCTCTTGTAAGCCTCTAGCAAGAATCACATACCTGTCTGGATCTCCAGTGGTTTGAGTGACCAATTAACCTGCTCAGGGAAGACATCAAAAAGCTTCAGTTCAGATGTGAAGTTCACCCCCAGGGAATCTCCCCAAATCGACAAGGTGGAAACACAACTTTCCTGCCTTCCTTCCCCATCATGATCCCAGGTTGTGAATTTTCTGCAATTTTCAGACCTGGAATTAAGGAAATCTGAGCAAACAATGTTCCCATGGGGCTCATCAACCTTGTGCTCTCACCTCACTCTGGTCACCACCTTCTAGTTTAGGATTTGCTGGGGTTGGGGGATTGCAGCAGAAATTATTCTGTCTAGTGGGGCAGATGATGGACCAGTGGAATCACAAAACACGGGAGAACCTGTAACCAGTGTCCAAAAGATGCATCTTAACTTCTTGACATCTCCTTTTTTAGTGCTGATGCTTTGATTTACACTCTGTGCCTTGGCAAATATTTGCAGGTGGTGAGCAGGGTTTAATCATCCCATTGCTTAACATCTCACCAGGTTGGAAGAAGTTAACAGAAGTCCTTTGAAGAAATCAGGCTGTTTGAGTTCAGGTGCCTTTTGTCTCTTCATTTTTAATAAAACCTGAAGTAGGGGTCTGGCTCCTCCCTGGAAGGAGAAACTCTGAAGGCAGACAGAAGCTTTGGGTGCAGTGGGTTTGAAAGCTGTGGGTGGTTAGTTTCCACCAGTAACCCCAGTCCTCTCACATGTGGTGAGTGGAAGAAGGGACTGAGATTTACATCTCTGGCTTGGAGGTGAGAAGCAGCTGCTTAAAACCAGAGAGAGCAGAGCTGCAGCCACGAGCATGGGGGAAGAGGGGAAGGATGTCACCCCGTGTCACTGCTGGCCATTTCCAGTCACTGGTGTGTGCTTCATGCCTTAGGAAGAGCTCATGTTTAATTTACCACCAGACACGGATGTTGCATAGTTCTCCCAGTTCCTTGGTCACAGGGCCTGAAGTCTCCTTTTTCTTCTCTGTTGTTGACCCAGCAGAAGCAACACTGGTCTTGTGATCCACCTCTGCATGTGGTCTTCTGGTGAGAACGTTTCTTCCCTTCTGTTCAATGGCAGAAGTGCTCTCTGGATGGCTGAGGACACATTTCTGGACCTTGGGTTTGGCTCTACCCATGCCCCAAGCCTCAGTTGCATGGGGTGGGGGACAGGTGCTTTGGGTTCCCTGTACCTGACCTCCCAGCACAGCTCCTTCTGGCTTTGCTTGGCAGATGGATGTCAGGTCCCAAACATCCTGACTCCAAGGACACCCAGGACTTGGGGAACTCAAGTCCTCCATTTCAGGTGAGGTCAACTAAGTCATGAGGACAATTCTTGGAAGTTGACCAAGATGCAATTATTATTGTGCCAGGGCCTTAGATAGACTTGGAGCTGTGGATAGGACCTCACCACACAGAATTAACCATCCAGGAGGTTTTCTGCAGAGCCCAGAGGCTGTGCCCTGAGAAGGCAGTGTGGGTGGGTGGGAGGAGAGGAGGTGAGGAACCAAACCATGCCCATTGTTTAGGTGCATAAATCCAGCAAATTCCTTGCCAGCTACTGCTTGCTTTACAGAACATGCTGGGAACAGTGTTCATTAGCTATGCAAAGCTGTGTGATTATGAAAATAAAGTCTCAAATGAGCCAAACTAGCCCATCATGAGGTCCACAAAAAATCAACAAGTCTTTAGAGAGATGCAAAAACCACCCTCTGCTTGAAGCAGTGAAGCTGGAAGAAATGGCATCGTTGCTGGTTCAGGACTGTGCTTCAAGTTCCATCTGATCTCCCAGACAATGCACGAGCTTCCAGTCTCCTCCTTCTCTTGCCCAAGGGATGTTTTGACTCCAGCACTGAGCACAGAGAAAGGCATATGTGACCTAAATCAGGTTTTACTTCTGCTCACATCCTTCCAGCTTGAGTAAACAGCAGAGGATGTGACTGAGAGCACATATGGTGCCTCAACAACGCCTCTTCTCTGCTTCAGGTTTTCTTCTCCCTTCCCCAGAGGTGAGTTTGACTCACTCTGTATTTAGAGAGATGCTTCTCCTTTATCCACACTGCTCATTAAACCTCCCTGATCAGCCGGTCCCCAGCCCACCACTGAAGCTTTTCTTGTTCCACTTGAGTAGCTTTGACCCACAGGACCTACATCCCAAGCCAAACCCCACCGGAGGGCTGGGAAAGGATGGCAAAATACCCTGGAGACTGCCAAAACAAACACAAAAAACCCCTCACTTGATCAGCCAGAGTGCCAGCCCCACCCTGGGGTGTGGAGTAAACACTGGCAAGTATTTATTTATCGCCACTCAGCATCCAAATATTTGTTTCCCTTTGTCACCCGGGCACACACTCACCTGCACACTGCCTGCTGGATGCCTCTGTTTGTAAATCTGGGCACACATCTGCCTGGGAAGGCTGGGGAGGAAAGAGAGCTCTGTTGTAAACACATTGGGATTTCTAGCAATTGACGGTCTGGGTGCACAAGGATATTTATTTTGGGATATCTGAACTTCCATCTCGACCTTTGTCTGCACCACGTGTTTGTCTGCCCAGTTAGGCTCGTGGAGTCACAAATCTTTACATATCTGTGCATGTATGCAGAAGTCTTTAGCATACATGTGTATTTATCCACCCACACTCACCCACGTATGAATGCACAGGGCTGGAAATGATAATCTGGATTCCTTGGCACCAGTACCAGATAAATCTGACATTTACAGCAGTAAACACGTGGCACACGGTGCCCTTTCAGTCTTGGCATATGCACACAGACATCTTTTCTCCATCTGCCAAGTTGTGAACGTGCCAGCCTATAGGTGTGCTTAACACCACGATGTTCTTATGTGGGGATGTGGATGAATGAAGTCAGCACACAGCACTGGCTGTCTCAGCCAGCTTCAAACATCAGCAGGACAGTTTAATTAAAAATCATGTGCCTGTTGTGTTTGGCTGCATCCGAACGAATCCGCTGCACGCATCAGTGCGCTGATGAGCTTGATGTAACTGCCAAGAGAAGAATGAAATGTCCTCCTATCACCAAAAAAAGGAAAAGTTCCTGGTTGACCCCGTGAGCACAAAAGCTCCTCAACCCCTGGTAGGCTGAACAGTGCTGCAGGTGAGACGTGGAGGTGTGGCACCTGGGAGGAAAGAAACTTTCCGTAATTCTGAGCATAGACTACACGTGATAAACCACCCTTTGATCTGCCCCGACTTTATAGATAATGGGGGAAATGCCTTTAGGGTGAGTTCCATATATTGACCCAGTGGTGATTAGATAAGGGTGTTTAGTGAGAAGCTTAATTTCCTGCCTAAAATGGTCACGATCTGGAAGGTGATGAATAATGATGGGCTGGGAGAGGTCAGGGCCCAGAGGAAGGGTTTTATCAATGTGTTCAAGGTTGTAAAAGGGAGGGGATTTCTCAGCTCATCTGAGTACTTTATGGAGCTGGGATTTTATCCAGAAGGGATCCTTGGTGTGATTCTCCATTTTCCTGGTGAGCATTAAAGGCAACACTCTTATTCTGGCCCCAGGCTGGCTGCCCCTGGACTCACAGCTCATTAAGGACAAGTTTTATCTTAATAATTGACAATCTACTTTTACAGGCTTTATGACAGCAATTTGCTAAGGCTTTAGAGAGATGTCCCACTGCAGCACCTGCAACATTCTTCAGTGCCCACATTCCACTTAACCTTCAAGAGAAAGGTGGATAATGCCCAGGTCCCAGTGAAAGCAGGGAGTGTGATACCCTGTTCAGATGTAGGTGACAAAGTGTCCATGAGCTGTTGAATCCATTGACTTGATGGGCAGCTGGCATCAGGCAGCTCTGGAGGTCTGCTCTGCAGTAGAATGGAGACAAATCTGCATTTTCCAGCTCAGAAATCTTTGTGGTCCCAGGGTAAAACCACCACAGATGGAGACCCTCCTCCAGCCATACAATGTGTACATCACCTGTTGCGTAGCAGGCCAAAGGACTGCCTTCTCCTTTTTTTTTTTTTATTTTTTTTTTCCTGAAACCATCTAAGAGTAGGCAGGGAAGCCTGGAAGGTCCAAGTAATTTTCTTCAGAAGGATGTGTCAAGTTCCCCTTAAGATATGGCATGTTCTAGTAGATAAGAGTAGGTATGATGGATCTTGACCTCACACACAGGCTGTCACAAGTTCTCAGCAGTCTTGTGGTGACAGTGGCAGACAGTGGCTTGGAGCTGACTTGCAGCACTTCTGTAATTGGAGACACACCTCTGAAGCTATGAATAGAATTGCCTCTCGAGAAATTGTTGAGATCAGAGGAAGAAGGCCATGAGCTGCTTTGTGACCATGCTGAACCCTCCAAACAGATCAGTGGTGAAGAAGTCTATAGAGACAGCATTAGACATGACTGCTGAGCAGAATTAGGGCTCTTCTGTGGTCTTCATAGTCCCAGACCCTCTATCTATCAGTCAGACCTTCTAAGGCATCACCTACAATGTGCTACCCCTCTTCTGGCAAGAGTTTCTCTCAATTTAGCCAAAGTCAGCTGCTACTCTGTGCTGAACCCAGATTTCAGTGCCAAGTTCTCTCTGTGTTCCTCTGCGGTGGTTTCACTTCAGAAGGGGAACACAGGGGGAGAAGGTTTTTTGGGAGGCCCTACAAGGTGACTATGGGTTGCCCAAGGCTTCTTGATAAGCTCCAAGGTCTTCAGCGCCATCTACTGCCACTTGGCTCCATTGTCATCCCTCCAGGAACAGATTTAGAGGATGCTTTCAGGCTTGCAGGATGGGGATAATCTGTAGCTACATTGCCCTGCTGTGCCTATCTACCCTGAGTAGATGTTAAAACACATCCTAGCATCAGGAGACAAAAACCTGGGGCTATTTCCCTTGCAGAAAAAGGGCAAGAAAAAACCAACTACCTGAGGAGTGTAACCTGGCAATGAGCAAAAGATAAATATCATAAATAAAGGCTAAAGACTATGGTGCTGCTCTTTCTGATCTGCTTCTGCCTCTAGGATGTTCTCTGCTGTCAGCACAAAACTACAAAGGGAAAGCTGAGTAGAGCTTGCAGTGAAGGTCAGAAGGAAACACAGAGATAGTTATCACCTGGGTTTCATTGCCTTGTCTTGGGTTAGATACAAAACATCCCCCACATGAAGCAGTGAAGAAATGTTAGATGAACATGTGACAGCAAAGGTGTGGCTGAAGTAATGGATCTGTTTCTGTGCCATGGTCTAATCTCAACCAACCTGAAGCAAAGCAGCTGAAAGTAACTCTGCACTGAATTTACAGCATTAAGCGTGGAAATTGGTTCTTCCTACTCTTCCCAGGTAGAAAAACATAGAGGTTCAACAAACCTGGAAGGCCTAGGAAAGATCTAACTTACGGTGCAGGACAGCAAATCATCTCTAGTGGGTCTCAAGATTTCACCAATGTGATAAAAGCCTTGACAACCATCAGCAAAAACCTTCCCTTCAGCCATTTGGGAGTCATTCCAAGGCATTTTGTGGGCTGTGCTCCTCCCCTTCACTTTCAGGTGGTATCAGTGGTTTGAAATAGACATGCTCCTCTCTACCTGACCAAGAGCCTTGTTATTAATTTTATAAAGTGAAGACCCAAATTAAATCTTCTCCCATAGAGGAAGCCAAAGGCTATCCAGGAGCTCCAGCACTGACCAGTCCCCAGCAGTCCACACTCTAGGCAAGGGGGAAGATGAACCATGGATGTGTGATTTACACCATCTGTAAAGATATCCTAGGGCATTATAATGATTTCAACATAATGGAAATGAGCAAGACTTGGGTATCTTTTGGATGGCCTCTGGTGTGAGCAAAGGTGCCCGGGACTCCAAAAAAACCACTACTGTCAATCATTTTATAGAATAACTTGCTCTTATTTAGGGAACACAAAGGCTTCCAGACACATAAATGACTGATCCCAGCTCAGCACCCTCTTTTACTCTTGTTTTTTGCCAATGGCCAAGAAGCCCACATGCATTTCTTTGTATTTAATTCTTCTGGTTAGTGAAACCATTATTAGGAACTGGGAACAGTCTGAAGGGGGCTGTGGAATGGGTCCAAGTCACAGTCATGACAAAATGAGCACATTCAACTTTAAATATTTCTCTTGTGATCCTTGAACAGGGAAAGGAATCCTACACGTGGCTTTCACTTCATCTAACATCTTGGTAGAGGGATTTGGGAACTTATCTCAACATGCTCCCACACCAAGCATTTGGCCTTCTCCAAGGTCTGATATGTTGTCAGATCCTCTGGATCCTGGAAAAATACTAGGAAGCAGCTTTTGAGAAACTTTTAGCCCAAAAGCAAGGGAGATTTGGGGGGAGAAACTGAAAACTGGAGGTTAAGCTCTTTAAAAACAGTTTCCTTGGTGCCACCAACAGTCATCCAGAAGGGCTTGTGGTCTGGGAGTTAAAGACAGCCTGAGGAGCTCTGCTTGTCATGAGGAATTAACAGCCTGATTCAGGGTTGTTGGAAGGAAGGCTGTCAGTATCAGAAACAACCAGGAGGTTCCCATTAATGAAGGTTCAGAACAGACCTTAGCATAATTGCAACTTAAATGCTTTTGCTAAGCTCCAGCTGGTGTTGATTCATCACCAGCCTTCTGCTGCAGACAGTTGGGTAAATTAGGAGTCCTCTGTCTAACAATCTGTAGCTTTTTTTCCCCAGGAAAACAAACAAAAAAAATCTCCATGTGGTTTTTCTGCAGGAATGAACCTCCTGTTGAAACATTGGCTTTGACCCTCTCTACTGAGGAGCAGTCCCATGGAAGAGCATGAGTAATAAAGACTTCTCTTAGAGATAGCCCAAAAACCTGACTTTCACCACATTCTTAGCAGCATCTCCTCTAGGTAATATGATTATATTGCTCCTCATGGCATGCTAGGATGGCAGGAGAAGGACATGTTGATGCAAACACAAACAAATTCCTAGTGGGCATTGCCCAAATCTCCAGCTGGGAAACTTGACAGGCAAAATATGACCCTGATCACCTGTTGAATGCTCCAGGGATGACGTGTTCCTATCAGCCTTCCTGGGAGGCCTTGGAGGCATGTGATAAGATTAACACGTGTTCTCGTTCACCTTTGGTGTCCCGCTGTTGCCAAAGCTCTTGCCAACCACTACGTCTCCCTTTGGCAGTCCCACACCTTGGCATGAGTGGGGTGGTGGGTTGCAGGATTTCACAGTGATGTTACAGAGCCTGGACATTCCTGTGATTGAAAAGGCCAGGTCTGGAGTTGAATGATTTCACTTCCCAGCGCTTCAGTTTACCTAGATGCAAAATGGTGATGGGGAGATCTTTGCAAACTGCATCCTGTCATGCTTATGTAGGAATTAATTATTCTAATTATTCTACTCTATTTGCTGAGAGTGATTTAACTCGAAGGAATCTACCTGAAGTGATGGGACAGGAAACTTTTCATAGTACTCAGTCAGCAGGATTTGGAGACATCTGAGCCCTGCTCCTGAATCTGTGACTGTGACTCCTCCAAGACCTTGGCCAGGACACTTCAACATCTCTGTGGCTCATGTTACCCATCTCTAAAATAGAGAATAACCCCAAGCACTCTGCAGAGATGTCGAATTCCTCACTGTCTGTAAGAGGACTAGAGAAACCCTGAGTGCCAGGGAGTGCAAAAATGCTTTTCATTTTCCTCCTTGAAGCTTCAGTTTGGGGTCTCAGCATCCATACTTCTGATAGCAAGTTTGTACCTGGCATATGACAACTAAACATGAGTGAAGGGATCCATGGCTCTGGTTGAACATGAGGCAAAGTCAGGGAAAAATAGAAAAATAAAAAATAAGAAAAATCTTGGAGCACTCTGTCCTATTTTCAACACATGGTAATGGAGATTTTTAAACATATTAACAGGCACTGACTTGCTTGGCTCTTTCTTCATGGATAGTCATTGAAATCAAGTTCAGCTGCTGTGGTCTCCAGGTCTGAGCTGTGAGTGCCCATCACGTTGGCTCTACCCTTTCCAGAGGGTACTTCTCCACATAGAAATTCCTTCTATTTTATTCTAACGTGACTTGAATTAGTCAGACTGCAGCTTTTGACCATCTTCCCAGAGGCATGGCCATTTTCAGACTTCGGGAGCTAAGCTTATCCAAGCAACAAGTGGAGAACAGATAAATTTTTCCTCATGGGACAAAAAGGCCATGTTCATAGAATCATAGAATGTTAGTGGTTGGAAGGGACCTCTAGAGATCATCCAGTCCAACCCCTCTGCCAAAGCAGGATCACCCAGGGCAGCCCACACAGGAACACATCCAGGGGGGTTTGGAAAACCTCCAGAGAAGGAGATTCCAGCACCTCTCTGGGAAGCCTGGGCCAGGGCTCCCTCACCCTCAGAGTAAAGAAATTTCTCCTCATGTTGAGGTAGAACTTCTTATGTTCTAGCTTATATATTGCTTGTCCTATTACTGGGCATCACCGAAAAGAGACTGACCCCTTCCTCTTGACACCCATCACGTTAAATCCATTCTCATTCACCTCTAACACCTGCCTGTCCTGGTTTGGGCCAGGATAAAGGTGATTTTCTGTCTTGTACTTTTGCTTTCAGCTCAGTCTCTTGTAAGTAGCTGCACTTGCTGAAATGAACAGCAAGTTTCTCAGTCACTGTCTGCTCCTGGGACTGATCCCACTCCATGGTTATAGTTACTGCTGGAGAATGGGCTGCAGAGCCAAGGACACTCCTCAGCTCTGAGGAACATTTTGCCCTCCAGAAGGAGAAAAGGAGTAAAGAGGTCCCACCTGAAACCCTCCCTTAGGGAGGAATGGACAAGATAAATAACAAAAATTGACCAGAGTATTCCATCCCATACACCTCATACTCAGTATAAATTTGAGGGATCACAAGGGTCAAACCCCTTCCTGCTTCCCCTTCTTCACTTCTCCCTGTTTGCTTCAGCATCCTGGGAGGATTCCATCCCTTCCTCTGCCTGTGGTCCTGATCCATCCCAGCCTGAATCTGTGTGTTCCTGCCTCCGGCTCCCAACTGCTCCTGACCCCAGGATTCCAGCCTGGACTTTCCCAGGGCTGCCCTGCAGCCTCAGTGGGGATGTGAGAGTTATTGGGGGAAAATGGGGAGGAAGGTGGGATCAATTTTCCTGTATATTTGTATAGGTTTAGTAATTTTTCCTATTTATCATTACTGTTTCATTAAAGCTGTGCAGTTTAGTTTCCAACCCATAAGTCTCTCTCCCTTATTCTCTCTCCTTTCCTTACCAGGGAGGGGAGGGGGATTAACAGAGAGCATCTGGCATTTGGTTTAATTGCTGGGCCAGTGTTAAACCCTGACACCTGCCCTACATCCTTTGCTGGTAGTGGTACTTTAGCAATTGCATATATATATATATATTTTTTTTTTTAAATTATTATTTTTATTTTATTTTATTTTTTTTTCCCCAGGTTCTTGTCCTTTCTCAGCTGATGTATGGAAGAACTGCACAAGTAACAATAGTCTCTGAAAGACAAGATTTTGACTCAGTTTGCCAAGTATCTTTCACCCTGGCTACAGCAATGTGTCGAGGCAGAATTGCTTTTTCAGTCCCACTTTTACACAGGTCCTACAAAAACGTGGCCATTTGCAGCTCGATGAGGAATCACACCAAAATCGTGGGGAATAAAGACAAGTCACAAGCATGGCACAAAGTCATCCAAGCCAGAAAATTTCCATTTTTCTTACCTGCCATTGATTTTTAGAGACTGCTGATGTGATGCTTGAAACAACAGTGAATAAAAACAATTGAGGGAGAGGTGTGATGTTTAACTTGGCCAGAGCCTCCCAGGATTTCTAAAGCATGCTAAGATCCTTGGATGAAAGACAGATTGTCAGGGCAATGATATAATTATTGTTAGTTTAAATTCTTCCTTCCAAGCATGTGAAGTAGCAGGTCTACAGGTCAGGGCAAAAGAGAGTTACAGGCTACATGGAGTGGTGGAATTTGATCCTTCCTGCAGGGTGAGCTGCTAATTAGACTTTGTCCTGCCTCTGTCACTGTTTCCTGTCACAAGTTCCTTACAATAATTAAAAATGAAGTTTTAAAGCAAGCCTGGGATGAGAAGCCTGAGATTTAATTTCAAGAATTTCTTGAAGACACCAGGCAGAATAACATCATTCTTAGGATATTAATCTCCTGCTGTGGGAGCTGGCTTGGACTGAGACAATTGTTGGAATATTGGAAAGTTTTGTTCTCACCTTTCAGCTGCTAATATCAAAATACTGGGTTGTTTTGGGGTTTTTTTTGGTTGGTTTTGTTTAGTGTTGTTGTTGTGTGGGTGGTTTTTGGTTTTTTTTGTTGTTTTTTTTTTTTTTTTCTACTTTCTTTCCCTTCCGCTCTGGAAATTTTAAGAAATAAAACCAGAAGTAAAAAGGCATTTGACAGACGAGTAGTTAAGTGTACTCAGACCTGACTCATGGTCATGAAGTAATGGCTCAAGCTGGGCTGCACATGAGAGCTCATTCCATGGGCTCAAAGCCTACTGGAGCACTGATTTAGGGGTACCCTGAGCACCCTCAGAAAGTCTGAAGATGATATCAAGTTGGGCTCTACAGAGAGATCTGGACTGGCTGGATCCAGAGGCTGAGGGCAATTGTAGGAGATTCAGAAAGGGTTCTTCTGTGTCCTGCACCTGGGTCACAACAAGTCCAGGCTTGGGGAGGAGTGGCTGGATAACTGCCCAGAGGAAAAGGACCTGGAGGTGTTGGTTGACAGCCAGCTGAATATGAGCCAGCAGTGTGCCCAAGTGGCCAAGGAGACCAACAGCATCCTGGCCAGCATCAGGAAGATTGTGGCCACTATTGGGGCAGGGATAGTCCCCTTTTGCTTGGTACTGGTGAGGTCAAGCTTTGAATCCTGTGTTCAATTTTGGGACCCCCACTACCAGAAGGATATTGAGGTGCTGGAATGTGAAAAAAAGCTGGGATAAGGTCTGGAGAACAAGTCTTATGAGAAGTAGCTGAGGGAACTGGGGTTGTTCAGTCTGGAGAAATGAAGGCTGAGGGGAGACCTTCTTGGTCTCTGTAACTACCTGAAAGGAGGATGGAGCAAGGTGGGGGTTGGTCCCTTCTTCCCAGTAACAAG
Source organism: Florisuga fusca (assembly GCA_038090715.1). Lineage (NCBI taxonomy): Eukaryota > Metazoa > Chordata > Aves > Apodiformes > Trochilidae > Florisuga > Florisuga fusca. The sequence continues at coordinate 63,404,393 of JAAWXA010000003.1, read as the reverse complement.
TGATTGGGTCAGAAGCCCTGGAAAAGGCTGCCCAGGGAAGTGGGTGGTTGAGCTGTGTAGATGTGGTGTTTAGGGACGTGGTTTCATGGTGGACCTGACATTTTGGGTAAAGAGTTGGACTTGATCTTAAAGGTCTTTTCCAAACCAGATGATTCCATGATTCGATGGTTCTGTGAACTCCTCCAGTCCCATGTTGCAGTTTTCTTTGGCTGCAACATTAACCAATGAAAGAGAGAGAAAAAAAATAAAATCAAACCCTACCTTATTTTGGCAAGGAGAGTCCTTCCCAGAAGGTGTGGAGGTTCTCAGTTCACCAGTCCAGCATTTTCACAAGTGTTTTCACCTGCTGAGTGAGGCCCCAGGGCATCTACCCTGAGCCTTGTGGTTGCATGGTCAGTGTGACATCCTTGGGAGAAACAGGGAAAGAGGAAAGGCAGCCCCTGCCTACAGTCAAAATTTATTGAACCCTTGATCACAAGACTCATCAGACTAACAGACTGGAAATGCTTGGCCTTCAGGGGGAGAGGTGATGTGAGATGAAATGGCTCTTCTCCTCTGGCTCTTCCCCTGGAGCACTGCACAAGAGGACAAAATCAGGGTGTTTGGTCACAGGCACCTCTGTGGTGAATGCTCAGTCAACTTGGGCTGAAAAATGAAAGGCTGCAAAGCCCAAAGATCTTTTTCCTTCCTCTGTGTTGTCTCCCATTGGTGCCCTGGACTTGGTCCAGCTCTCAGTGCTTTGTGGAATCTCCCGTGGCTAAATTCCAAGATTGCAGGCAGACAGCTCCTGCCCTGGAGATAACCAACACATGCAAGGATGATACCTTTACCTGGACCTTGTGTACCTTGAGTCTGCTACAAGAAGCCTTCTGTGAACCCCTGGGGCATAAATCCCCAGTTGCCCAGAGAGGTTGTGGAGTCCCCATCTCTGGAGACATTCAAAACCCTCCTGTCCCCCATCCTCTGCAAGCTACTCTAGGTGAACCTGCTGTGGCAGAGGGTTTGGACTTGATAATCTGTAGGAGTCCTTTCCATCTCCTAACATTCTTTGATTCTGGGATTCTGAGCAATAGCAGGATGCTCCTACCACAGGTCTGCTGGTTCCCTTGGGCCCAACAGAAGTCAAGGAGGAAGCCTTCCTTTCCCCATAGCTGCCTTCATCTTGATAAGAACAGCACTGGGAGCAGATGAGCTTCTGTCCTTATAAAAGAACAGAAAAGATTCAGCATCCCTCCCCTGAGACCCCCATAGGAGCCTCACCAGGTGGGCACTTGGATGGATGAGACCCATGTTCTTTCTGAGGAGCAAACCTGCCATTTAGGGTAAATCACCCTAAAATCACCTTCAAGGCTCAGCCACACTGGGTCACTGGGACTTCCATCCCTGAGAACCAGGGAAAAGACTGGAGAAGGCAAGTGAGGGATACACCCAGTGTGGATCCTGATGGGCTGAAGTGATTTCTACATGGCTGCTACCACAGATAACATGGTGCAAGACAAACAAGGAGACTTATTTTCTCATCTCATTGTCTGCATTTCCATCCAAAAGGAGAGGGAGAAGAGAATGTTACCTGCTGCAGCTAACGAGGCCTGGCAGGAGGAGTTGCTAATGAGGCTTCTGATTCATGGGCTGGGTGCAAGTTTCTGTCCTAATGCTCTGCAATTAGTGCACACTTCCTGCTCACTAGCAGGGTAATTAGGAGATTAGGGTCAGTGGGTTATGCTCATTCAAGGGTTCCTACTCTACTCATGTCAGATTAGCTGTCTCCTGCTGTCCTTAGTTTTACCTTTCCAGGTAAAACCCTTTACCTTGCTTTTTTTTTTTTTTTTTTTTTTTTTTTCAAAGCAATGAGGGGCAGAAATGAGTTGTAATTACCCCTGGTTTGCAGAGGGAATTTTTAGATGTGAGATGAGTGGTTAAGCTCCCATCAGTCGAGATCTCACAGATGGAGCCAGTGGTTACTCCAGAGACATTCATCTTGCCCTGAAGGGGACAAATGGGTTTGGATCCTTTTGCCTAAACACTGCTGCCATGTGCCAGGGTTTCCCTGGAAATCCACACAGGGTTGGCTGATACTCCACAGGGAGAACTCTTCTCCCTGTACAGAGAATATCTGAGAGTCTCTGAGACACCTCATCTGGGGACAGCAATGCTTGGATGGCTTTAACACCTGATGTCTCCAACCCAGGGAGCCAGGAGGGCTTCTAAGCAGTTGTTAGCTCAAGACAGCTCCAAAGAGAGGGGTGGGGGGAAAACTGGAGGTAGACATCCCTATGAGGGCTCCAGAACATGGGGACCTCTGAACCTTGTCACATCCTGGAGCTCTGCTCCTTCCCAAGTCTTTCTCCAGGTTTTATTCCCAACCAGGGATCTGTGGATGTCATCTTCTATTCTGCTGTGGTGCTGGGGCTGGGGTGGGAATGTTTGCTTTCCTTAGCAGGAATGGGGAATATAAAAATGTAAGTTTTCATTACAGAGAAAAAACAAGGCCCCTACAAGCAGTGAGATCCCTTTGGGCTGCTGGGTGAGGAAGACCATGAAAGAAGACCCCAGATGGAAAAGACAGCTAAACAGGAACCAATATTCCTCTGACACACACAGATACCTGACACTGATACCTGATCCCCTGGAGAGAAACCCCTGGAGCAATAAGATGAGAAGAAGCAGGTTCTTTTCAGTATTTACAGGCTAGTTTTGCTGGGTCCAGAAAGAGAAAAGCACCCAAAGGGACACTGATGCCTCTCCAGGGACCAAGACAGTTTTGCTTTCATGACTTTTCCTCAGGCCAAACTTTAGGCTTGCTAAGATCTTCCAAGTTATGTTTTCCTGATGTTCACTGAACCCTTCGCTTCTCTGCCACATGTCAGGAAAAAATGGTTCCTCAGCAGGATTATTCCAATGAGGTGGTGTGAAAGGATCAATTTCACTATGGCAAGCTCTGTCCAAGGAGCAGCTTGGCTGAGAACAAGATATTTGTGACACAGGTTTGCAGTGTTCACATTTCCCCTGCAATGGGACCTGAACCAAATGGTGACATTGCTGTTCAGACAGTGCCCTGACACTTCCTCTCATTTTAAGCAATTTTTTCCCCTGCAGTTTTTGCTCTTTAAAGAAGGGTTATTTGAGCATGGTACATTATGCACATTCCTTTTTTTCACCATTTCTCAAGATTTTTTCCAAAATGATTCGGTTGTCTTTAAAGGAACAGATTTAAAAAAAATTTTTTTAATTTTTTTTTTTTTTTCCAAGAGCCACAGCCACGTTGAGTCCTCTCTCCTGGGATATTTATAGTCAAACACTAAAATCACCAACATACCTAGCAGCCAAATCTAATACCTGACCATGATAACATGTAACACAGATGTGACCACTTCTGGGGACACAAAGAATTTCTTTTCTAGTACCCCTAGCAGGTAAATACACCCTAAGCTGCTCATTCTTCAGTGCAGCAAATCTGAAGCTACTCCAGCTACTCTGTCTATTTCTTTGACAGTAGTGTTCCCATCAGTCATCCTGAAATAACTCAAATATGACCACAGAAAAAGCATAATTTTAACTTGTGAGGCTCTCCTGTGCTCTCCTCTTTCCCTGGACCTTCACCCCTGCCCTGAGAGGGTCCTGGGGCTGCAGCATCTTTGACTTGGTCTCTTTGGGGATGAAAGGAAAACTAAGCATATCCACAGATATTCTTCGTTGCCAGGGACATATTTTCTATCACCAAATATGCCACGGAGAGAGTCCTGCTGCTTTCAGAGTTTTGAAAGTTATTTGGACAAACTCACTGGGAGAGCATTCAGGAAAAATGTGGCTATGTGTTTATCTTGTCATATTTTCCCTTAGGTCACTGCTGTCAACCAGCATACTGGGCTAGGTGGCCACAGTGTAGTCATTTTTGTGTTGTTTTCTACAAATAAATCCAACATTTGTGTTTTCACTCTCTGGTTCCAGCTCAGAGGGCACAAGGTGAGCACAAGAGTGGGAAGAGGGAGTCCAATGCCATAGCTGATAACAGGGGGGACTGAGTCACAGAATCACACAATTATTTTGCTTGGAATAGATTTTTAAGCACATTGGGTCCAACTGGTAACCCAGCACTGCCAAGTCTACCACTAAACCCATGTCCCTCAGCACTACATCTCCACAGCTTTTAAACATCTCCAAGCTTGGTGACTCAGCCACTTTCCTGAGCAGCCTGGGTCAGTTCCTGACAACCCTGTGAAGAAGTTTTTCCTAATATCCAATCTAAACCTTCCCTGGAGCAACTTGAAGCCATTTCCTCTCATCCTCTTGCTTTTTCCTTGGGAGAAAAGACCAAAACCCACCTCACTCCAACCTCCTTTCATGGAGTTGGAGGGAGCAAGAAGGTCTCCCCTCAGCCTCCTTTTCTTCAGGCTAAAACACTCCCAGTTCCCTCAGCTGTTTCTCATAAAATTTGTGCTCCAGACCCTTCCCCATCTCTGTTGCTCTTCTCTGGACATTCTCCAGCCCCTCAACTTTCTTCTTGTCACGCGAGGCCCAAAACTGAACCCAGAATTTGAGGTGAAGCCTCATGGATGCTGAGTACAGGGGGGACAATCCCTGCCTTGGTCCTGCTGATGCAGGACAGGTTTCTTGGCCACTTTGGCACTCTGTTGTCTCATATTCAGCTGCTGTTGACCAACACTTCCAGGTCCTTTTCCTCTAAGCAGCTTTCCAGCTGCTCTGCCCCAAGTCTGTAATGTCACAGCTTTTGTGACCCAAGTGCAGGACCCAGCACTGAGCCTTTCTGAACCTCCTACAATTGCCTTCAGCCCTTCAGCTCAGCCTGTCCAGATCCTTCTGGAGAGCCCCCTTACCCCCAAACAAATAGACATTGTTTCCTAACTTGGTGTCACCTGCAAACTTACTGAGGGTACACGTGATCCCCTCATCCAGATCATTGATAAAGATGTTAAAGAGGTATAAACATATTAAAGATATGTAGGAAGCAAGATGAGCACAAAAACAGATGTAAAGGATTAAATTTACAGCCCACCCAAGCCATGGCCAGCAGTGATTTTCCAGAATATGGGAACCTTCTCCCAGCATAGCCTTCCAGTGATCTATGGCTCTGAGCTTGGGAGTCATGGACATGCTCAATGAGAAACCATCCTGGGTCCTGGGCTTTGCCAACTGAAGTCTGCTGCAGCATCCTTGTCGTGTTATCATGCAAACTGGGCAGGTCCAAAAGTTTGGGTGCATCAGTCCCTGCTTCAGCCTCCTGCACTCTTCATGATGGAGATAAGAGGTGGTGACACCAAGACACACAAAGATACGTGGGAAGGGCTGAGGTTGGTGGGAAAGGGGGTTATTTCTACCCTTTTTCTTGGTCTGAGGTGTTTGGGAAGTGGGGTTGGACAGATCTGGATGTAGATGTTGGCTGGTTTGGATAAAGTGGATAAATGGATAAAGAGAATAAATTGGGAGAACTGAGAGGGCTCAGGACAGAGGGCAGGTTTACCTTCACATGCACTGAAGAGGTGCTTTTATCATCCTCAAGTTCAGGTACAGAAATGTGGAGAGGTGCTCCAACCTCCATCCAGAACAGGGAGAGAGTGCAGCCAGCCTTTGGGCAGCCCTGGCCAAGAAACTGCTCCAAGCAGCACCAGCTCTGGAGGAAAAGTCAGCAAAGTCCCTGCCCTGAAAGTTGAGTGTCAGCCAAGTCTCTTCTCCAAACACTGGGCAATATTTCCCCACCTGGGCCTGCCTGCTTTGATCCCTCACCCCAGATTCTCCTTCATTTAAAAAAAAAAAAAAAGTTAAAAAATGCCCTTTTGCATTTGCAGAAGTCTTATTTCTACCTTTTATGAGCAGGGTGGCAGTTTTCACAGAGGAATAACACTTGACAGAGTTATTAAAAGATCTAAAAAAAAAAAAAAAGGGAATTCAGGCTGCAAAAACAAAAATGCTTACCAGAACTGAAGGGTGTTTCTCATAACATTTTGCTTATGTTATGAAGTCTGACTTTATTATTATTGTTTTTTTTCTTTTTAAAAAGAACTCAATTTTAAAAAGGACTCTATTACTTCACTGAAATTCATCTGACCTGCTGATAAACCAGATTAAAAATCTCTTGCTGAAGCCTTGTAGAGTGCTGCAAGGATCTCTCCTGCTCTGTAGTCTTGCTGGTTCCTGTACTGATGGGAAAAGCATTGCTTGCTTGGTTTTTTTTTTGTTTTTTGTTGTTTTTTTTTTTTTTTACAGGCTCAGCCATATTGTCATGACAGCTTATAATTCACCTTCTGTGTGGTTGTGAGCATCTGTGACCTGTGGCAGGTCCCCAGGCCACACCACATCATGTCCCCAGGTAGAACTTGCAATGGGCAGGTGATTACCTGGTCCTGGAAAGAAAAGGTGTTGTGGTTACAAGTGGCTCTGTGTAGAAAGAATGGCCAAAGAATGGAGATTTCAGGGCAGTGAACCCCCCCCAAAAAAAACAATGGAAGAAAAAATATTAGGAAAAAAAGATATGAAAATCTACAAAAAAAAGTCTCAATAGCTAGAGAAAAATATTAAAAGCTAGAGAAAAAAAAACTTAAAAACCAGTAAACATCTTAAAAACTATAGAAAAATCTTTAAAGCTATGGGAAAAATCTTAAAAACCAGAAACTATATGAAAAACTATAGAATAAAATCTTAAGGCTATATTAAAAATCTTTATATCTATAGAAAAATCTTTAAAACTATAGAAAACTTCTTAAATACTATAGAAAACCTGTGATTTCAAGTAAATCTCAGTGGGAACTGAGAGCCTGTAAAAAGATGAAGGCTTTTAGGTGACTTGTGTTTGGGCTGGTGCAAAATTTCCTGCACTGAGATGTGCTGTGACCAACATTGATACCAACGAGCTGCACGGTGCTGGCTTCACCTTGCCTGTGTAGGGTGAGAGAAATGCTTTTTTTCAAAGGAAAAAGGGAATGTGCAACACCAAGCAGGGCAAAGAGATGCATTTATACAGTTGCTAATGTTTTCTTGATGCTAGGCATGTCTCAAATACTTCCAGTGTTTCTTTTGAGTTTTTATTTATTATTTTTCTTTAAGTCTCTGGAGATGAAGTCACTCTCTGAGCTGTGCTGAATTTTTGCCTTATGTCTGTACCAGCTGTTTCACAACACAGTTTTCTCTATACGTATTTCTTATCTCTTTAATACCAAGGACTAAAATAAAGGTAAGTGTTCCACTTTTTCTCCTTTAGTCACCAAAATCAGATTCCTTATACCAGGCATGCTTCAGCTCAGGTCCAAATATGGATTTAGAGGAAACTCAACCTCCTCACCCTAAAAAAAAGCCAAACAACAGTCCCCACCTCCCCCATAATTAAATTTTGACGTAACAAATGAGCAGAATTTATTAATTTCAGCACTTGGAGCTAATGTCAGGGCAGCGTCGGGGTCCAGGAAATCTCTGAGTGACGTGGAGATGGAGAGCCAGGAAACAGCAGCAGCAGACAGAGAAGTAAACACTAACGTGGAACGTGTTGGAAGCTGGTGGCAGCTTCCTGAATGAAGCTGGGAGAAGCTGGTGGGTGCTAATAGCAAACCACAGCCTTGGGTTAAATACCAGTGTTCGGTTTGGGTAACAGCTGAAGGCAGAAAGCTTCCCTGTTGGAAGGGATGGAGGGAAACCACACTCCAACATGACCCAGGGTCCTGGGATGTAAACTGTCCTCTTTCTTCAGCTAATTGAAAAAGCAATCAATGCCTCTGCAGGGGGATGAAGGAGAGTGTGATCCATTTTAATTTTCTTACCAGACCCAATCCTGCAATTTGTGGATTAAGATTGGGTGATGCTTTGATCTCTGGGTGAGTTCAGAGACTCAGGGCTTGGGCTGGGAAGGTGCTCTTGGTATGAAGCAACTTTGGATGGGCAGAAGCTCCCTGTGTAGCCTGCCTGAATTCCAAAAATTATTGCAGATATAAAAAAACTTAAAAAAAGCATTTTTTAAAAGTAAGATAGGACTCAGCCATCTTTTAGTATTCATTGCCTGCTAGAATTCATCCAGTTTAAAATTTTTCTTCTTTGTTTTTACCCACTTCAGTGGTGGGAGGTTTTTTATCAATAGATAAGTAGAAGACTTAAGAAAGGGAATATCTTGAAGAGAGAAGAGAAACCAAGGACCTATGAGGCCCTGGTGCTCTGCACTGGCTATAAATTCAGTCTGCCATGTTCCAGGTGGGGTGTCTGGGGCTAAGCAGACTGTGACTTCTGAAAAAATAGAAAAAACAAAACCCCCAACCAACAAAACCCCAAGGTTGTTTCTCTTCTCTTCTCTTCTCTTCTCTTCTCTTCTCTTCTCTTCTCTCCTCTTCTCTTCTCTCCTCTTCTCTTCTCTCCTCTTCTCTTCTCTCCTCCCCTCTCCTCCCCTCTCCTCCCCTCTC